>JAMPIV010007738.1:0-379069 GCA_024509875.1 Oreohelix idahoensis
AAGAAAAGAGCTCTGAAGTGATACATCGAAGCAATGTTGATCTATGGAAGTAAATCAGGTGACAGAGACATCAGAAAAATGTAAAGAATCATTGGAAGGATTTAAAATTGCGAAGAATGTTTGAGAACATTTAATGAAGAAAGAAATATACTAACAAAGATGAGAAGAAGGGAGTCACCAGTCGCTGAGCAAGAGATAAGAAGAGCGGCACTTGAAAACATCGTAACGGGGGAGGAGAGAGAGAGGCCATGAGAAGGACAGAACGGAGGAGAAACAAGATCAAGGTCCCAGACGGTTTTGAACTACGCTCGGGGACGATATCAACTTAAGAACTGATTGAGGACATTAAACACCGAGGTCTACCCACAGACATCATCGTCTACATTCTACACCAGCGGTCGGCAACTCAGGGACTGTAGGATTATACTTTAGACCCACAGAGCTATCTAACGATCTACCGTGATAACAATCATGTCAGGTATTTAGAATTTGGAATAAGCGCAGCCTTATTGTAACTTTTATCTCTGCCAGGTGATCTGCTTCATGTAATGCCATCGACATTGCAGTGATAAATTCAAACTAAATTTAAATTTACCGAATGGCAACTTCAATTTAAACAAAAGATTGCTTCCTGTCTTATACAGTTCACGAAGACAGTGAACTTTAGTAAGATAGCTTGCGGGTTTTCACTGGGAATGTTGTGAAAGTATCTTTAAACACGGAGACACCACATTTTAAAGTGACGTAAGGAAAGAGCTAGTCCCCAATTTACCTGGGTAAAAATATTACATTTCCCCATTCCGCCACCTAGAGATCTACCAAATGATCCCTTTGGGATCTACCGCTAGAACAAGATCGACCGGCTGCCGACCACTAGTCTACACACTGCGGCATGAAAAACGATGTCTCTTCTTCAAGTATCACACCAAATGGCGTAGGTGATCACGTGTCTCCACAAACCCCTGCGCCCAGTACTGTTTATACATTATTCCTTCATTCATTCATTGCCCCTTCAATTCGCTTAGGAGAAGAGGCATTCAAACACATTCACGCCAGGCTCTCCCGTCCCGTGCCATCACCTCGACCTTCCACGTCTCCCTCATCCTTTTTATTTCAATCTGAAGTTTCCATTCTCCGTGCGTTCTCCAGTTTCCCTCTCTTATCATGGGCATACCAGAACAGAGAACTGCCTTGTAATGCTATAAATAGGATTCCTCAATATACGTCCTGTCTCTCGTCAGTGCCTCCTTCTCGTCTCTCTTTTTTTTTAAACTGGAACTTGTCTGGTTATAATTATTACTTTCTATGTAAAAAATTATGATTATCAATTATGTTATTGGGACCTAAGACGCGACAACAGTGAGGAATGCAGTTAGCGACCCATAGCTAGACTGCTTGCGTCAGGGTCAGCGAACTAGAGCTGACCAAGACCCTACTCCACCTCCAAGTGGTGGTCCTGAAAACAGGCTGCATTACTAACCCGGTCCCAAAAATGCCGTGCTGAAGTCGGATGTGTCGGGCCGAAAGGCGCAAATATCACAGCTTCGCTGTAAACTGACACAACGCAACTGTGACAGAAAGTTATGTAAATAGATTACCGGTACATATTTCAGCACGTTTTTGCTTCCACCCAAATCCCACCTTGCTTCCTTATTAGTTAGGCACGTTTTGTTAACGCAGTACCCCTAACTCCGATTCATTCATCTGTTTCATTCATAATTTTGCCACGCCTTATTTTTTTTCTTTTCTCTATTGTCTTAACAGGCACTAGGAATGTTTAAAATCAGACCGTTTCACGTGTAGAGAGAGGGGACGGGTCGTATATTTGTAGAATCAAGAGCGATAATTCAAAAGTTGTACCTTTTGATAGATGCACGTAGAAAGAGAAAAGGGGGAGATAAGCTATTGAAGAAAATCAAGGGCGATTATCCAAAAGTCGTACTTTTGTCAGGGGGAGATAATTACAGTTTCCCCCCCCCCCCATCCGTTCGTTCGTAAATGTAATTAGCAACAGACGGATCGACGAGATTAAAGAGACGATTTGCCCGTGGGACCACGTCTACGGGCGGCTAAAGTGGCAAAATAGACTTTGATTCAAAATCTGACCGAAGAATTCCCCAAAGGTGTTATGTCTCACACAGGTCAGCGACTTTTTGTCTATTTCATATATATTTTCCAGCTTTCAAAGTCAGTTTATCCAGTACCCACACATTTTCAGACGTCTAGCTTCGATATTCTAGATCCAGTATACCAGTGGAATTTCTTAGTTTTTTCGATTGGAGATAGTCATTTGTGTTGCGGTAAATATTTACGCTCGTATAATAGCCTCTTGAGTGATTTAATCGTTAAGCTCGGCATTATATTTCACTAAGATTTTTCTGTGTTGAGTGATTTAATTTTTTAAAAGTCCGTCATTTATATTTCACTAGGATTTTTTCTTTGTGTGTTAAATGACTAGTGGGATTAAAATAATTTATAGCTAAATTGTTCCGACTGTAGCGTTGATTTAATTAATTGCTATTTAACCAGGAAGGAATATTTTCATCGACTAGTAAATGCACTATTCATTACGAGTACTGACGAAATATATATTTATTTCTAATTCATGATGATTAATTTTGTAAATGACTAGAATTTATTCCACGGGAATTTTAAGCGATAAAATAATACATACATTTGTGGTTTCTAATTAAAGTTAATAACCGAGTGGATATTAAATTATACCTCTACGCGGGTTATTTTAGGATAGAATAGTGGTGTAGTGGTTATTGTGATTATATGGCTGTTTTTTTTTCTTCCTATACACAGTACTGGGTCAAACCCAAAATCTACCAGCGGTCTAATCTGAGAATAACGGATCTAAGTCCAACAATACAAAAAGAACATTCTTATATAACTACCGGGTTTTCAAGGTGAACCTGTCTGGCCTCTTGTTTACACCCAGAAAGAGACAGAGTACCAACCCAAAGAATATTAAGAATAAATTGTAACTGGACATATAGCTCTCCAGATTTCTTTTTCTCAATTTCATATACATTCATCCGTTGTGGCGACATAATCAAACTTTGACATTTCACGACTATCGACCATTTGTGGTGTGTGAGAGAAGTTACATACCTGACATTCCGTTATGTACTGGAAATCTCAAGCTACTGACACTGTGAGCACTGTTAATTTTCTTACCTGGACTAATTAATGTGACATAAACTGAAATCCTAATAACAGTAACGAAATAAACGTTCCCCGAAGAAGAGGATTTAATCAGTCTTTGAGGAGCTGGGGTTTATTTTGCCAAAATAACACTGGATTTGCTGTGTGACCCATTAAACTATGTTCCAGACGTTGTTAAATCAACAATTAGGTAAGAACGAATGAACATGGCCACGGTCGTCTGAGAAGAGAGAAAGAAGGAATGAATAATTCCCATACTGTATAATCCATGTACTCACTTTGTTGTGCCTTTCTTATCTTTTGCTAATACTGTTCATTTCAGAAAGAGATTAACTTAGAAACTCTGTTCTTTACAGTATAGGCAAATTCTAGACCATAGAGTAAATCTTTTTTGACTTTTTGGGGGTTAATAACTTCTTCTAACGGGATCTTGTCTCAACAGAGGGAGGGGAGATTACACTTAAGAGTCTATTCCTTTATTAATTCTGTAACCTATGATTTTTATATTCTGATATTTTGATAATAACTGTTGTGAAGTTTCTTTATGGTAAATAAAAATAACATAAAACTTAATTACCCGTGTCGGTCAGCTCGTCCCAATATCCCTACTCCATTTAACATAGTTTCACGTTTGTGCGTCTAATTGTCGTCACTTATCTGTGTGTGTGTATGTGAGTGGTTGATATATATTATATATATATATGTAGAAAGTATACTGTCTGATCAACAAATTTATGTTGTAGAGATAGGCTGGACTATATCTTCTCAATCCAGGGACAGACTCTACCTTTCACTCGTGAAATCTATTTCTTTACCTTACCTCTCACTGAGCACCACCTTTTTTTCAGTCCTATTCAGACGGGACCAAAATATATCTTAAATACCTATCAAAAATCTACGACAGCAACCAACGTCCTTTTCAGGACAAACGAAGAAGAAGAAGACAAAATATTATGTTATTGACTTATTTCCATATCATGATGTCAAACGGCTCAGTGCCTTCTTTCCTTCTGTGTATTCTATTTCCTTCTTCCTTCAATCTTTCTTGTCAAAAAACTTTCCAGCTTTCCTCTTCTCGTAATACGCCTAAAGAAAGTAGACCACTTCCTTCTAACACGAATAAGAAGCTTCCTTTGATCAAAGATAAATAACCTTTAGATCGTCAAAGAGTATCTGCCTTCTACACACACATGCCAAGCCTTTCTGTCGCGTGCTATCAGCGCAAGTTCTTTGCAAATCTACCTCATAATTTTGACTTCTGTCTCAAGTTCTAGACTTCCTTAGACGATTTCTTGGACAAGGTACCTCAGTGTTCTATTCCAGGCATCTACGGATCAACCTAAGTGACCTTTTACTTGTTCCAAAGTTTTGTTCATTCTTTTTTTTTCGTTTCGTTGATTATTTACTTTCTTGTTTCGTTATTTCTTTCAGGTTTTACGATTTTCTTGTATTATTATTGTTCTTTTTTCGCTCATCACTGTGGGTATTTACTTTTTCCATCTGCTTGTATCGCTCATTTGGTGTATGTTTCTCATCATCGTATGTTTTTGTAGTACCTATATGTAATTCTTGTCCTTGTCACCTGATTGTAACTGTGTCTAACGAACGGTAAAACCCGACACGTCCCTTGTTTCATGTGAACTGTTAATTTGTAGAACTGATTCAATACCGTTTTATTGGTTTATATACTTATTCTCCAGTTCTCTTCTCTATGTGTTTTTTTTTCAGTCTACCTACCCCCCTCCTCTCTTTCCCTGTGGATTCCAGAACAAGGACTGCCTTGTAATGCTATCAACAGGTTTCCTCAATGTGTGTCCTATCCATTCTGATCAATGATGAAGATGTTTTATTATGTTTATTACTGCATTCTCCAACATGTAGGCAATTCGTTACAGACGGACTACGACGGTTTTCACAGCCATCATTTAACTTTGCGCTCCCGACGGAGCATGGAGTCATAACTCCAGCTGGTCCCACCTGCAAGAAACCTTCACCAAGCATTCCCATGCTCTTGCAGCGATAGTCTCTGTAGCATTTGTTTTACATACTGAGGCTGCCAGCAACATGCACAACCTCATATCAGTCGCCTTGTACGACATGCATGAGGGTACAGTAGTCCTGTTCTTTCTTTGTCCCTTCACAGACACCACCCCCACCCCCCGGGAAACTAGTGTTGGAATTGGTTCGAATGGACCAACGGTTGTACTTTGTATTACAGAGGCCCCAAACGTTTTATGTAAGAATATACTCACCATACCACCAGGTCTTTTATATTTGGACATACGACGTAATATAATTGACGGACTTTGTGTCTAGGCTGAAGGGAGCGCGCTTACCCAAACAGAAGCAAAAATTGCTAATTTAAAAAAAAAATGTACTCACTTGTAAAAGGACTGAACCGTCCGATATGGTTATGCGCAGACAAAACTTCTGACCTGCGTCCCACCTAGAGACAATGTGAACGTCCTCTATTGTAGAGTAGGGAACGGCCAACTCCATGAAACCTGTTGGCTGTAGGGGTAGAAGATAGAAAGAAAAAAAACCAAATTAAAAGCCTTCAATAATAATACTTAGCTTAAACAGTTAGGACTAAGAACAGCAAATAAAAATGTACGCACCGCTTGAGATGCACTGACAACATCGAAGTGCATAATTTTATTTGGCGGTACGGAGTAATCAGGGGTTTTCAACTTTTTTTTTTTTTTGCTCATGGCCTCCCTTCTGAGCCTCATTTACCTCTGTGGCCCCACTCATAGTCGCTGTTAGCTGGGAAAAGTTACTTTACCATTTTACTGTGGCCACCTAGACATATGGCATGGCTCTCGGGGGGGAATATGGCCCACTTTGAAAACCACTAAGCAGCTACAGACTTTCATAAATGGATGCTTTCGTTGAATAGAAGGATTTAAGTGGTATGACAAGATGACTAATGTGGGAACTGATAGCAAGAATCAATCAAGTGTCAATGGAACAAGAGATGACAAGAAGACACTGGAGATGAATAAGGCAAACTGATGAAACCTGTTGACTGCCGTACAAGACATTTGGAATTCCCAGGGTAAGTGAGGTAGTGGAAGACAAACAATACACGGAGAAGAGAGGTGGAGGCAGACAATACACGGAGAAGAGAGGTAGAGGCAGACAATACACGGATAAGAGAGGTGGAGGCAGACAATACACGGAGAAGAGAGGTGGAGGCAGACATAAATGTGATGAAGAAGACACGGAAAGACCTTGACCTGATGGCACGTGACAGGAAGACTTGGCATAAGTTTGTTGAAGACCTATGCTCCTTGGGGAGCTGAAGGGTGATGATGATGAATGAATGGTGTAAATATAAATGTTCAACATAGCAACAATAATTTTACAACACGTTGTTAAAATAATCAGCTTTTGTGAGATAACATGCTTAAGAAACAACCAATAATATTATCAGGTGAGAGAGAATAAGATGATGATGACTGTCACACCGTATTTCGCAGTGCATCGTATGTCTTGGGTTCGGCGATTAGCCAGTCGGAAAGGCCGAGGTTAGCCGAACTGGCGGGTCATGTGACTACCGGAAGTCGGGGGAGAAAGGGCGCAAAAGTAGTGAGTGAGAACTAGCCCTCGTCCAGGAAGGACGTATCTTCCCGTATGCCAGCGAGATCGCTATGTGGTTCATATTGTGGATTATCAACTGAGTGCCTACCATATTTTCGGACCTGGTGGATAATTACAAGTACGTTGTGAAGTCTAGATCGTATTATCTACAGGCCATAGTTTGATAAGATGTCGATGATTTTTGTCATAGCTTTGCCGCTCAGGTGAGCGATATTCATAGCAGTGATTTTGGTATAATTCGCACCTTCGTGTATGAAGGTGACAGTTTAAGCTGCTAAGGCAAGTTTACAGTGGTTTTCTGATTATTGTATCTGATACATTTGTTGGCGGTGTGAGGCCTTATTGTGTGTATAGAGTATTAAAGGGAAGTACCTGTTGAAGGTGTTTATTACTTATGTCAGCCATTGTTGTGTGGTCATACTCTTGGAAGAACGAGCCTATATTTGTTATTATAAATCCACACCGCAGTGGTGTAACCCGTGGAGTGTTCTCCGTGATAAGTGGTTCCTGACAATGACATCAGAAAAGTTGTATGAGCTACATCCTGAATCAAGTATAAAGAGAGACGGAAAAATCAAGTGGTGTGGTCATCACCTGAGAATGGAGCCCGATCAATTACCACTAGGAGATCAGGTTTCAAGGCACGGTGAAGACCGTAAATTAATATGAAACAAATATAAAGGTATGTTATCAGGCACTCGCAGGAAATAAAGAAGTAGAACACCAGACAACAGAAAAACAACAGACATGAGTGGCTTACCCAGGATTTGAACACTTGACCTTCCGTGCGACAACCCCGCCTAGCCATGCAAGCGAATGTTGTCTGGTGTTCTACTTCTTTATTTCCTGCGAGTGCCTGATAACATACCTTTATATTTGTTTCATATTAATTTACTGTTTACAGGCCTCGGGTTTCCCTCAATTATGTGTAATAAATGTTTATACGGTGAAGACCAAGATGCAGATGGATAGACAACACTACATAAATTCTACTACAACGCGGGCACACAGCTGCTAATGCGAAACACTTGGCTCATTAACGCTGCGTTTCGCGACAAGCGTTGACCGAAAAGGCAAAGTAAAGTAAGGCAATACTATGAAGACGGTAAGGCAGTCCCATAGCAAATACGGTACTGCCGTAGAAAGTAGAGTGTTAGAGACTCCACTATACTAGGTCAAGCATCGAGGGACGGGGCTGACCTGTTCCTTTCCTCACTGCCTTCCTTCCCTAACGCAAGAGTAAAGCCAGGTACCCTTTAACAGCTGGATAGACTGCAGCGCGTTGATACCGCGAATCAAACCCGACACCTCTGCTGCGAGAGACCAACGCTCTAACCACTCTGCCAATCGAACGCTCCACAATAAATAACTCCAAAATTTACGTACAAATATTTTAAACTATGATTTGCCCTATTTACAATGATTGACAAGTGTGATGCCACTTTCCCATATCGGCAGGTGTTCATATTATTTGGAACTGAAAACAATATAAATCCTAATTATAACCCATCAGAGGTTGAACAGGATATTTGTCATCATTGAAATAAAATAAAATAATATATATATATATATATTAACACAATGAGAATAACGTGTGTCCCAAAAAAATAAATGTGTCAGTATTAAGTGAATGTACCGTAACAACGTAATGTAACTAAAATTGTTAACGTTAACGTGGATATAATGTTGAAAAACTATGCGGATATAATTTTTATCAATAACTTAAAAACAATAAGGAAGAACCAGACACGTGCCAGTCAAACAAGAGATGAGAAAGAGACGTCAGCGATGGATAGGACACACACTGAGGAAGGCTGCTGATAGCGTTACAAGTCAGTCCATGTTCTAGAATCTCCCAGGGTGTGAAGGACCATATTCACTGCACATTAAAAACACATTAGATCACACAAGGAGGGTCTCAGCACAGTGCAGGAACTCCGTACCACCGGTTAGGATCCCAATGTGTGCATACAGGAATCACACATTCTGTAAATATTTTTGAGGTGGGTAGGTTTCCAAATTTTGACATTTTTGCCAGGGCAACGGCCGTATATGGCCTACTCTTAAAAATTTCCAACTGCCAAGGGATTTCTAAAGTGCCCAACTTGCACATGGGACCTCCTATTTTCTCGTCCTTATCCGAGAAGGCTAGGCATCCAATCTCACTACCCAGGAGATCACGTGGTAGTATGACATCATTGGGAACCACTGGTTCAGAAAAACATTTCCATCAATTATATTCCCTGTACTGGAAGCGAACCCGGTACCTTTAGAACTAGAGGCTGACGTAGTACCTCTTAACCACTCCGACCCCCTCCCCAAGGTACGAAGGCAAAGGGAGCCACATAAAAACACACGAAGAAGAAAGCTGGAGACATAAAATAAAGGGATGGGGAAGACATGGCAAGAATGTGAACTTGTCACGGAACAGGAGGGACTTGGCTTAAGTTTGTTGAAGGTCTATACTCCATGACGGAACTGATGTCCTGGAACAGGAGGACTTGGCTCAAGTTTGTTGAAGGTCTATACTCCATGACGGAACTGATGTCACGGAACAGGAGGGACTTGGCTTAAGTTAGTTGAAGGCCTATACTCCATGACGGAACTGATGTCACGGAACAGGAGGGACTTGGCTTAAGTTTGTTGAAGGCCTATACTCCATGACGGAACTGATGTCACGGAACAGGAGGGACTTGGCTTAAGTTTGTTGAAGGCCTATACTCCATGACGGAACTGATGTCACGGAACAGGAGGGACTTGGCTTAAGTTTGTTGAAGGCCTATACTCCATGACGGAACTGATGTCACGGAACAGGAGGACTTGGCTTAAGTTTGTTGATGGCCTATACTCCATGACGAAACTGATGTCACGGAACAGGAAGGACTTGGCTTAAGTTTGTTGAAGGCCTATACTCCATGACGGAACTGATGTCACGGAACAGGAGGACTTGGCTTAAGTTTGTTGAAGGCCTATACTCCATGACGGAACAGGAGGGACTTGGCTTAAGTTTGTTGAAGGCCTATACTCCATGACGGAACTGCTGTCACGGAACAGGAGGGACTTGGCTTAAGTTTGTTGAAGGCCTATACTCCATGACGGAACTGATGTCACGGAACAGGAGGACTTGGCTTAAGTTTGTTGAAGGTCTATACTCCATGACGGAACTGCTGTCACGGAACAGGAGGGACTTGGCTTAAGTTTGTTGAAGGCCTATACTCCATGACGGAACTGATGTCACGGAACAGGAGGACTTGGCTTAAGTTTGTTGAAGGCCTATACTCCTTGACGGAACTGATGTCACGGAACAGGAGGAATTGGCTTAAGTTTGTTGAAGGCCTATACTCCATGACGGAACTGATGTCACGGAACAGGAGGAATTGGCAAGTTTGTTGAAGGTCTATACTCCATGACAGAACTGATGTCACGGAACAGGAGGGACTTGGCTTAAGTTTGTTGAAGGCCTATACTCCATGACGGAACTGATGTCACGGAACAGGAGGGACTTGGCTTAAGTTTGTTGAAGGCCTATACTCCATGACGGAACTGATGTCACGGAACAGGAGGACTTGGCTTAAGTTTGTTGAATGCCTATACTCCATGACGGAACTGATGTCACGGAACAGGAGGAACTTGGCTTAAGTTTGTTGAATGCCTATACTCCATGACAGAACTGATGTCACGGAACAGGAGGGACTTGGCTTAAGTTTGTTGAAGGTCTATACTCCATGACGGAACTGATGTCACGGAACAGGAGGGACTTGGCTTAAGTTTGTTGAAGGCCTATACTTCATGACGGAACTGATGTCACGGAACAGGAGGAATTGCCTTAAGTTTGTTGAAGGCCTATACTCCATGACGGAACTGATGTCACGGAACAGGAGGGACTTGGCTTAAGTTTGTTGAAGGTCTATACTCCATGTCGGAACTGAAGGGTAACAAATAACTGAGCGTCAGATTGACAGGGTGGTTAGAGCGCTGGTCTCTCGGGGCAAAGATGCTGGGTTCGAGTCACGATATCAACACGCTCCAGCATACCCAGCTGTAAGTGGGTACCTGACTTTGCTCTTGAGTTAAGGAAAGAAAAGGCAGCGAGGAAGAGAACTGATCACCCCACCTCTCGATGCTGGACCTAGTACAGTGAAGTCTCTAACACTTCATTCCCCTACGGCAGTTTCTGCTATGGGAGTACCTTTTATTCTGTAGAAACTGCGTGAGGAGATGTGACACTGCTACAGGAATACTTTTTATTCTGTAGAAACTGCGTGAGGAGATGTGAAAGAGTACGCCTCGCAACAAGGCACCCGATGATGATTCTCCAGAGCGTTTCCCCATTCGAAATCGCTCTCCCAAGCAGATCAGTTGGATGCATACAGCAGAGTAAACAAGCTGATGCACCACACAATGCACGGCGGTTGTTACGCGTGTTTGATTTCCCGCCTAGCATCCTGTTTGCCCTGGGATAACTGTGTGGACCTAATCAATGCTGCGCTGACAGAAAGAACTGTGGGGCTCCCAGTTGCCGTGAGCAAACCGTCGACGACTGGCCACGCCAAACACGCACAAACGCCAGTGCTGAGAGTTATGACTGTCTCGCGGATGACAAATCTCCTGGCATTTTTTTTTTTTTTTTTTATTGTAGCCAACTAGCCAACGTGCAGAGTTGGGAGGACGCATAGTGATATGAACATAAGAGTAGAAAAGACAAAGAGGCGCTTTCATTACGTTTTGGGAAATATGTGGAAATCACAAGAAATCACGTCCAACATTAACAATAAGAGTCTTCAACTCCAATGTCACTTCAAAAATCATTCCTATTTCATGGCTATGAAACATGGAGAAAAAAAAATATTACAGACTTTCATAAATGGGTGCTTGCGCAGAATATTGTTGTTGTTAATCAGAATCGACCTCACTGCACTCCGGGCAAACTCATAGGTGCTCAGTCTCCCTCAACAAATGTCGAAGAGTATGAATGCTAATTGTACGTGTAGCACGCTGGTTGTACATACGACGAATGCATCCTCTCTCACGTCCATCTCTGCTAGTCCCACGTTTGATGCCAAACTCCAATAGTCTCAGCCGAGGGACTGAATGGCTGCTGGGTAAGTAGTCGCGAACATTGGCTGTCTGGAGGGAGAGCGGGGCGGCACCAGGCAGATGGTCTCCATAAGGACATCCCTTGCCTCTTCCCTGGTATGGTTGCTCTACCAGGGTGACCGAATATTTCCACCAGTTATTGCAAATACACCATGAGTATTTTTACTATCCGGAATCATCGCGGGAGCTACGGAGAACGTGCTCTTTCGTCGATACCTGCAGCAAATTGAGTAGA
The DNA here is from genome assembly GCA_024509875.1 of Oreohelix idahoensis. Classification (NCBI taxonomy): domain Eukaryota; kingdom Metazoa; phylum Mollusca; class Gastropoda; order Stylommatophora; family Oreohelicidae; genus Oreohelix; species Oreohelix idahoensis. The sequence goes on from JAMPIV010007738.1 coordinate 12,107, forward strand.
CTGATTGAAATGGTATGACAAGGTCCGAAATGAAGAACTGATGACAAGAACCAGACAAGTCATAATGACACAAGAGGTTGGATTTTTAAGAAGACGCTGGCGATGGATTAGACACACACTGAGGAAGCCTGGTGGTAACTATTAAAAGGAAGTCCTTGCTCTGGAATGTCCAGGGTGAAATAAGTAGCAGCCAACCGAAGAACACATGGAGAAGAGAACTTGGGACAGAAGTGAAATTGTTGAGGAAGGACGGAAAGACCATGAGCTTACGTCACGTAATAAAATAATTTGGCGTGTTTGCTGAAGGCCAATGCTCCATAGCGAGCTAACGAGTACTGACTGATTGATTGACTGACTGATTGATTGGTTGTACATGCAATGTTACTCCAGCTAGTTCTCTGTTCATAATTACTTCTCGTCAAATGTATTCTTTCATAGATGCCGTAGTTACTCTTTCAAGTACCGTGCCTAGTGGCATAGGAGATCATGTCTCTCCACACCTTCCTGTCTCCAGTACAATTTATCAATTCTGCTGTTGACTTCTTTCCATGCCACGATGTCAAACTGTCCCAGTATTTGCTCTCTTTGTCTTCCCCTATCTCTTTTTCCTTCAGTCTTACCTGTTGTCCTTAGTTACGTGATCTAATGTATACAGAAGATCCTGCGCCTCCACTAACAGATTTATAAACATTATCATTACCCTTCAACACTCAGCGAGCATAGGCTTTCAACAAATTTACACCAACATTTTCGGTCCTATGCCATCCACTTAAGGTCTTTACATTTTTTTTTCCTTCTCAATGTATCTTCTATTCCTTTCTCCGAGGTTTTTTTTAAGGGGGGGAGAGAATATGTGGATCTCCTTTTTTTCTCTTACCCCTGTTGATTCCAGAATACGAGCTGCCTTAAGTGCTATCAGCTGGTTTCCTTAAAGTGTGTACGATCCAAAGCCAGCGCTTTGTCCTCACCTTTCATGCCACTGGCTTTACCTGGTTCTTTCTATCGTTTCCTCACTGGTGTCGATGTCGCTGATCAGAATTGATGTCATCGCACTCCGGGCAAACCTATAGGTGCTCAGTCTCCTTCAGCAAATGTCGAAGGGTGTGATTGCTAATTTATCTCCGGCAGTGAAGAAGCTGACAGACTGGCACAGGAAGATGGAAAGATGCCTCAGCCTGATACAAGTATAACGTTTGAAGAAGCAAAGAATTTTATCAGAAGCAGATACAGGAACTAATGTGAAGCAGAACATGGAGGCCACACAAACAATGATGCATACTACCAGCTCAACAGCAGAGAACAAGTGTGTAAAGGTCAAAGGGGAGTGATACGTACTATACTGATTATACAGTGTGAATTCAGGGTTGTAGCACTTGTCGGCTTGTTTAATTGTGAGTTGTTTAAAACATTTATATGTTAAAAAAAGAAAACAGAGTGTACAGAAAGCGTGTGAGCGTTGGTCGTGTAGTTATTCTGTACTGGTTTCGGCCGGCTGTGAATAGCTCACGGGGAGGCCGTGAACAGCCGAGTCCGGTGTCTGTTTGTGCGGGAGTTGTGTAGGCAGTCTAAGTTTGGGCGGGTGACTGGAGAGTCAGCCCAGTATCTTGTGTGTGTTCCCAAGGGTAGTGTAAGGGAACGATATTTGGCCATTTTTCGAGGTGTACTAGTACTTGCCTATTTAAGTGTGTTTATCTGTAGATAAGATGTGATAAATCTGCAGATAAGATGAGATAAGAGAAGATAAGGTGTACTTTATGTTAAGGACATGTTCTGAGGCCTTGGTGTATACAGGCCGATGTTTTGGATCATATTTACCTCCCTGATAGATTTCTATTGTGCAGGAACGGCGCTAGGAGATAGTAAGGCCATTGTTCCTTTTGGAGGGAGAGTTTTCTGGAGATTATAAGGCCAGGAGTTGTGTAGGCCAGATTACTTATAGACTACAGAGAGGACAGTCTTTTGAGTATATATATAGATTTAAGGATCCATGAACAGATATCAGAGTTATTGAAGAGATTATAAGGCCAGGAGTTGTGTAGGCCAGATTACTTATAGACTACAGAGAGGACAGTCTTTTGAGTATATATAGATTTAAGCCTGGGTGGCGTTTTGTAACTGCAGTATCAGCAGTCGTTCCGGTGGAACATTAGAACTGCTAGTATATATAGATTCAAGCCTGTATGGCGTTTTGTTAACTGCAGGGGTATGCAGTCGTTGAGGGAGTCCTATAGATGTACGCCTGTGTGGCGGGTTTTTGTAACTGCAGTGTCAGCAGTCGTTCTGGTGAATTTACTGATGTAACATTAGAACTGCGATGTAAACAGGGTTTACATCATACTGAACAGCTGTAACATTCTGCGCAATTGATTATTATTGATTTCTGTGTATCCTGTTGTACCTGTGTAGTGTATCGTATCGGATTGATGTTGCTGTGTGAATAAATCATGTGCTGTCAATTGGAAATGAACACTAGTCTGATTCGTTGATCTATGCTTGACAGTACAGGGTGAGTGACTGTACCTTTCATACCACTCACTACAGACTTTATACACAGGGACAATACAGAGCTAACCTATTTATCATCTGCTCTGTGTGGGCGCATGTACTACAACAGTCTAATCACTGCAACAGAGATATACTCTTACCAACCAGACATTATCAACTAAGATAACAGCCTTTATCAAAGTGGTAATCTTCAGACTCCGCACAGGCCACAACAGACTGAGATACCATCTATTCAACAAGCTAAAGATAGGAACTACCGATAAGTGTGACTGTGGCACTGATAAAATGACTGCTGAACATCTGCTTCAAAGATGTCCAACATGTGAGGAACAGAGAAAGCACATGTTGCCATCACCAGCACCATTCCCGGAAAAGGAGATAGAAATAGCCACAAGCTGACTACTGCTTTCTTTGAACATATTCAGGTTGACGTCTGAGAGTGTCGGTAGAAGAAGAATGATAATTTTTCTTGTTGCGCGCTGGCTGTGTGCGCACAGCGGATGCATCCTTTCATACGTCCATCCCTACTAGCCTTACGTTTGATGCCATATATTCCAGCAATCTTAGCCTTGATGATTCATCTATTGCACTATGATCCCACTAGTGATCTTATCATACTATTTATAACTTTGTATTCTTTACAAGCACTCAAGTCTGTTAACTTTCTGGCTATTCATTTTGATGTTCTCCGTGATTCAGAATCATATAGTTGGACTGCCTTGACATCCTGAGCTGAAGATTCTTGTTTTTGCGTCCACTTGATTTTCATTGTACATCCAAAAATATCCCAGTACAATGAAAGCTTCTTCTGCCTTTTATAATCGTATTCTGATACAGTTGTCTGTAAATTACTGCCAAATCAAATGCGTGGGTCCACATGTAGAAAGCGATGTTTCGCCCAATGTGATCTGGCTATCATGTTCCACGTTTATTCTCACAAAAATATGTCTTTTCCCCTTCGTGTATTTTCACACAACAGTTATATTCAATGCTGGTCGTTCCATCTATCTCGCTGCCTCGACAAGTCTAGTCAACCGATGCTGCCACCTAAAACTAACTAACACATAAATATGTGTGTGCATATACATCACTTTCTGTCTTTATTTGTTATATTTCTATTTATAATCACCGCGTGTCACGGCTAGTGGGCGATACGATCGATTTCTCCCACAACTAACTTTTGATCATTCCAGTATATACAGGTACCCACTGTTTTATTGCCCATCTTGGCGTACGAATCTTTGGGCGAAGATTAACTGTAATGGCTTTCTTGGTCTACTCTTCCCTCGTCAGGGAATCGTACTTGTGGTGAGGTCTATGTTTAGAGGGACATCCTCTTGTACTATCTGTAAAACCTAGAAGCGAAGTAACGATCAATTTGAATAGAATCTTTTGAGTACTCCAGTGCACTGAAACCGCTGTTTTCCTTGCCATATTATACCATAATAATCTTTGGACTACGACGAACTATAATGGTGTTTTTTTTTAATCTCGTCTTTCCTCAACTAGTGCCCCTTTATATTTAAAGGGGCACTATCCTCAACAGGGGCCGCTGTACTTGGGGTGTGGTCAGCGTTGCCACTCCTAGGTAGATTCACCTAGATCTAGGTTGTATTTTTTTTTGTCCCGTCTAGGTGTCATTTTCCTTCATTAATTGAAAAACGTCACCTAGATCAAATTTCGGTTTTCGCCCAAAAATCGCTCAAAGTTGTCTAAGTCGACCAAAACTAGCCCAATCTAGGTGTATCTAGGTGTTTTTATGGTACCATCTAGGTTTATTTAAAAATAATAAGAGTGGCAACACTGTGTGTGGTCAATCTTTAGTGAAACTCTCTGAACCCCATTTCCCGCGTCTAGTGGCGATGACGGTCAATTTTCAGACAAAATCTTTTAGGCATTCCAGTACATACTGACCCGCTAATTTCCTTGCCACATTTTGTACTCCGTCTTGGGGATGGCAACTTTATCATGAAAAAAGCAAACAGCTACATAAGCCCCCGTTGCAGGAACACAAGAAAGTTTTGATGATGGGCTACCTCTTTTCAGGTTTCAGATCTGTTTTATCCCATTCACGTTTATCTCTGTGGCGAGATGGTAAATTTAGATGAGAGACGATAGTATCAAGTAGTACTTGACCTTAAAGAATAATGTCCCAGACTCAGAAAACAGAAGTGGTGTAGGGGTGGCACAGGATGAAGTCGAGCTGTTAAGCTCACAGTCCAGCTATTACGGAAGTAGTGAACAGGTGGCTAAGTTGCCCTCTCACTGGACCTATCCCTATGCTTCTAGGGAGAATATAAATGGCTCTAAGATATTCCTTCAAATTACAATTATATTATTAACACGAGAAACATTAAAAATAATTCAATAACTTCAGATGTAAAGAAATCAATTATTGTAATGCCTACTTGATTACTGTAAAAAAAAAAACATAATACAGTTATATATATATATATGTGTGTGTATGTGTGCGCGCGTGCGTCTTAGACTGCATATTTTTGATTAATAAAATAGACTTTCAGTTTGGCACAAAAACTGTAAATAACGGAAGTTGATTTGTTTTGTTTTGTTTTATTGTGTGTTTTTTGTTTTGTTTTGTAATATAAAGAATTTCAGTTTAGCACAGTAACAACAAACAAATCAAATTATATTTTTAGGTTCTTTTTGGGTTTTTTTAATGCCGTTCATTTTCTTCTTTTGATAATACAAATAAATTTAGTTGAGCTCGGAAACTAAAAAGGAAGTTGTATTTTTAAGTCTTTTTAATTTGTTTAATGTGGGGGAGGGGGGAGGAGGAGGGCGCGGTAATAAATGCAATTTTTATAAGTCGTTTTCTAACAATTTTTAGGTCATTAAAATCCTAAACAAATCAGAGGCACATCTCCAATCCAACCTGCAAGTCTGGAAGGAAGAGCTGGAAAAGAGAGGGATGGTCATAAGCAGCTCTAAAACAAAATCCATGGTGATATCACGAGAAGAAAGAAAACATCAGATTAAGTTGGGAGAACAGGTCCTGCAGCAGGTCGACCACTTTAAATATCTCGGAGCTATTATAGACCGAAAGGGAGGCATCAAAGAAGAGTTGGCCACTCGAAAAGCAGCGGCTGGGAGACTTTTTCAGGCCATAAATCGTGGATTCCTCAGCAAGAAAGAGGTTGGTAAGAAAACGAAGATGGCTGTATACCGCTCCACCTATGTCCCAGTCTTGACATATGGATGCGAGTCGTGGGCAATGACTACAACCCACAAAAGCCAGATCCAAACCTCAGAAATGAGGTATCTGAGGAAAGTGGTTGAAGTCTTCTTCTTCTTCCTTCTTCCTCGTTCGCCTTCAGACTTCCACATTTATGACTCTAATAAAGGCAGCAGTCAACTCAAGGTTCCCGACATCTCCAAACAGTTTTTCGTTGACAGAAGTAGGTTGTTGCCATATGCTACCCCGTTCATTACTGTAGGTTGGGCAGTACTGCAGCAGGTGTTCGACTGTCATCGGGCTGGTACCGCAGGTGGTTGAAGTAACAAGAAGAGACATGGTCCGCAACCAGACGATCCGTCAAGGCCTAAAATCCCATCCGCTGCAGACCCAAATAGAACAGTCCCAACTAAGATGGTTTGGCCATGTCTGCAGAATGGGAGAAGATCGGCTACCACGACAAGCATGGGAAACAAAGAGCCAGGGATCCAGACCTCCAGGACGACCCAGAGTCCGCTGGGAGGACAACATTAGACAATCTTTGAAGGACCGAGGACTAGAATGGAACCAGGCCAGGAAGAAGACAGCTGATAGAATGGTCTGGCGCTCTCTCTTCCAAACCTCTACACCTCACGGTAGAAGGGGAACGACTAAGTAAGTAAGTAAGTAAAATCCTAAACCTAATTATAACTAATACAATGTAAAATAAGGTGGAACTAACTCAATTTAAGTAAGGCTTTAAAGTAATTGACATAATGGAATGCGAACATAGACTGTGTATTGTATCTGAATGGGTGGGTGTCGGATAGTGAATGGTAAAGTGCCGACCGATTAAATCAATGCGTTTCTGATGGAGTTAACCGTGTGCAATGAAGATGGTCCTCCAAACCAAACCAAAATTGGACTTCTGTTTGTTTTCTTCTCTTTTATATATATATATATATATATATATATATATATATATATATATATATATATATATATATATATATATATATATATATATATATATATATATATATATGTATATGTATATGTATATGTATATGTATATGTATATATGTATGTATATATATATATATATATATATATATATATATATATATATATATATATATATATATATATATATATATATATATATATATATATATATATATATATATATATATATATATATATATATATATATATATATATATATATATATATATATAATTATATATATATATATATATATATATATATATATATATATATATATATATTTATCATATATATATATATATATATATATATATATATATATATATATATATATATATATATATATATATATATATATATATATATATATATATATATATATAGTGAAAGGTGCGACTGATTAATGATAACTCCGCGTCCATTTTTATTATGTGCATTAGGATGTACGTAAAATTAATTTATTTTTCTGCACGTGGCAACAACAAAAATAAAAGTAGATTCATAAAAGTTTTTTTTTTCCCTTTAAATTCTACAACCACGTGGTCGACGTTTTTGTTGTTATCCGTGACTTTGTTTTACATGTTCCAAAAAATCGTCATCATCATCGTCATTTTTCCTTTTTTTCCCCTGTGCAGCATGGATCCACCCCTGCAGCTGCCCCCCCCCCCCCCCTCTTTGAAGGAAGCCTGTACAAAGCAATATCATGGTCTTGCAGTGGGGATTTCTGTAGTATTTGTTTTACATGATGAAGTTGCCAGCCTCATGCAGAGTACGACAATATAACCCATATGCACCATCAAGAACATTCAATATCTATAATGTGATAGGGTGGGCGAGATGATGATGATGCTGTTGTGATATGTGATCACTTTCTTGCACACTCGCAACCGACCCGATCAACAATAAAACTCTGATTCTAAGGCGCGGGCTGTATTTATTCATACAACCCTGTCAGTGACCCTAACCCACAAAGCAAACTAATGAACAAACATTAAACCAGTAAGCAAACAAACAAAAACCCAGCCAGTGCTCAATTGCTAATAAGTCCTAGGCATGTTCTTGAACTAGACTTTAACAGCGACTTGCCACAGCGTCTCGCGTGGAAATAACAGAGGGTTTCAATTGCCAGGCAGCTTCGGCGCTCCTCTCTTCTGATTGGCTGCTATCCGTAAGCGATATGACTAATTTTCTTTTTTTAGATCCTGACTGAGTAACACTAAAATGGCTGCCAAATCGCTATGTTGCAGTAAAAAGGTAGAGAACGACAGACAAAATGGCGATGACAAGATGGCGCTGTCACATATTCCCCGCCTGATTTTGTTGTCGTCCCGACAACTGCACTAAGCTAGGCGCTTCAGTCGTAATCTCTCAGAACGTCTCGGGGCAGGACCCTCTATCGGCTGCAGGGCATACCAGCCTGGTTCGGGCGTTAAACCATGTGCGTCCTCCCCAGGGTCTGTCTCCTCGTCGTACGTTGTCGGGCTGGCAGTTGCTGTGGTTTGGAAGATTCGTCTACTTATACAGCGTCGCTGCTTGCTTGTGACTTCTGCTTGTCAGTGCATGCAGCTGTCGACTTTGGAGGGGATTGCTTCTAACGTGTTTTATACTCGTTTTGTGTTGACGGTGGCTTACATTCCCCACAATCTGCTTTAGATGAGCTTCCTCTTCTGAACACCGATGTGTATTCCCTCCTATCTGCTTAGGACGAGTTTCCTCCCCTAAACGACGACCAATTTTCTCGGCGCCCTTAGGGTGACAGTTGTCACGGCCATCTCTTGGCTTGCACTCTAAAGGCAACCTAGTTGTGGTAGTACGTTTATGGAAAGAGCTCCTTGAGGGACAAGCGGATATCAAATGTTCTGTGGACTTGCACTTAAAGCATCTTTTCTGAAGCAGGCCTTGAGTGCATTTGGCTGCCATGTGGTCTGAGAACTCTCCACAATTGTAGCACCTCCTCTTTGTGGGCTTTCTCTGTGCCATGGGTCGCCTCCTACTACCATTACATTCTTGGCCGCCAATGCCGCATACATAGACTGCTTCCATGCCCTGGACAGATGGTTTGCTATCAAACTCTACTTGCTCGTTCCTTGCCAGACTCCTGAATCCCTTTCTGAAGATCTTGGAAATTGTGATAGGGTGGGCGAGATGATGATGATGCTGTTGTGATATGTGATCACTTTCTTGCACACTCGCAACCGACCCGATCAACAATAAAACTCTGATTCTAAGGCAGGGGCTGTATTTATTCATACAACCCTGTCAGTGACCCTAACCCACAAAGCAAACTAATGAACAAACATTAAACCAGTAAGCAAACAAACAAAAACCCAGTCAGTGCTCAACTGCTAATAAGTCCTAGGCATGTTCTTGAACTAGACTTTAACAGCGACTTGTCCCAGCGTCTCGCGTGGAAATAACAGAGGGTTTCAATCGCCAGGCAGCTTCGGCGCTCCTCTCTTCTGATTGGCTGCTATCCGTAAGCGATATGACTAATCTTCTATTTTTAGATCTTGACTGAGTAACACTAAAATGGCTGCCAAATCGCTATGTTGCAGTAAAAAGGTAGAGAACGACAGATAAAATGGGGATGACAAGATGGCGCTGTCACATAAACATACAAATTGTACTTGGACTTAAAAACGCTTTTAACAAAAAAGTTTTTTTATTTTTTTTTTTCATTAAAATGATGAAAACAGGAACCCAAAACTTTCAGCTCCGCAGTAGGTTCCCCTGGTTTTGATGGATGGTGATTATGTTTCTTGCGCCTTTTGAAAACACCTTCTCATTCACAATTCATGGATTTTTTTAAACGATTATTATTATTTTAAAATTGTATTTCATGTCGCATTTAAAAACTAGATTTTCAGAATTTAAAATTAAAACCAAAAAATGAACAGACACATCAAAAAAGGAAAACTGCATTTTAACAAAGATAAGCTGACCCAGGTCTTCGCGACAACCAAAAGTTGTCTGCGTACCAGACGAAACACCTTCTCATTCACAATTCATGGATTTTTTAAAACGATTATTATTATTTTAAAATTGTATTTCACGTCACATTAAAAAACTAGATTTTCAGAATTTAAAATTAAAACCAAAAAACGAACAGACACATCAAAAAAAGAAAACTGCATTTTAACAAAGATAAGCTGACCCAGGTCTTCGCGACAACCAAAAGTTGTCTGCGTACCAGACGAAATGGTTGCAAAGCACCGGCCTATGACACAATCCGTAGAACAGAAGACACACCGCAAAACCATGTTGTGGTGACCTGCGCGATGACAAGCACCAGGCATGAAGAAAGTTGACAGGGTTTGCATGACACAACCCCCACTTGTTCAGACTAATATGGTGTTTCTCAAAGCTTTAAGGGACGCCCACTCCTTGAAAGTCGCTGTTAATTAAGTATAACTGCCACAAGATGACTTTCGGCGATTGGTTTTTTTTTTTTTCCCCATGCGTCTTTTTTCCAACCTTCCTTTATGCCTTCATCTACCAGTAATTCTTTTTTCATTTTCTTTGTATCGATGGCTGTTTACTTTCCCACATACATAAAATCGATCGATCTCTCTCTCTCTCTCTCTCTCTCTCTCTATCTATCTATCTATCTATCTATCTATCTATCTATCTATCTATCTATCCCTTTCAGTCATTTCTGACTGTAGGAACGCGCCCCCGACACGGGGGGCACGAGACTGGGAGCTTGGAGAAAGAGGTCAAGCTGTTGCCCATGCAGCATATGCCCCTGCCGGTGAGTCCAAAGGAACGGCGCAGCCGATTCAGTCTGGCACCAGAACACATACACACAAATGTATGCTATACCTCATGTCCTTAAAACCGACATGGGTATGATGGAGAAATGGTAGGTTAACGCATTCCGCGTCTATTAAATATATTAGAAATCGCACACTTTTTGGTCAACCAATCAATTATGCCGATCGTTGGGCGGAGGTAGTTTGTATCAGGGTGACTAACGAGTCATTGCTTATTTTTAAATGTGTATATCCTCACTTTGCCTCTGATTGGCAGAGCGGTTAGAACGCTGGTCTCTCGCGGCAAAGGTCCCGGGTTCGATTCACGGTGTTGGCACGCTTCAGTCTACCCTGCTGTAAATAGGTACGTGACTTTGCACTTGAGTTAGGGAAGGAAAAGGCGGCGAGGAAGGGAACTGGGCACCCTACTTTTCGATGCTGAACCTCGTATAGTGAAGTCTCTAACACTTCACTCCCCTACGGCAGTATCTGCTACGGGACTACCTTTTTAAATCCTCATGTTTATCGACTGTTATACAGGAAACCGATGTCAAAACTAGATGCACTATTTGACACATGACTATAAAGTGTTATTTTTGTATTTCCAAACACAGCAAGATCACCAATGTGGAACTGGTGTCAAGAAGAAGAAACGTATCAGTGGAACAAGAGGTGAGAAGAAAACGCTGGAGATGGACAGGACACATATTCAAGAAACCTGTTAACAGCATTACAGGGTAGTCCTTGTTCTGGAATACCCAATGTAAGAGAGGAAACCCACCCAAAAAAAAAAACACACGGAGAAGAGAACGAGAGAGAAATTAAAACCACAAGGGCAATATGGTAAGATGGCACGGGACTGAAGGACTTGGCATGAGTCTGTTGAAGACCTGTGCTCATTAGGGAACTGATGAGTAATGAATAATGAAATGTTATATTATTATTGTAATACATGGATCTGGAGCACGGAGAACAACAACAACAAAATGGATCCTTGCGTGGAACAGAAGGACTGAAAAGGTATGACAAGAACATTAATGGTGGAACTGATGACAAGAACCAGTGGAACAAGAGATGAGAAGACGACGCTGGCGATGGATAGGACACACACTGAGGAAACCTGTTGATAGCATTACCAGGCAGTCCTTGTTCTGGAATCCCCAGTGTAAGAGAGGCAGAGATAGACCAAAGTACACATGGAGAAGAGAACTAGCGATGGACATGAAGGGGATGAACAAGACATGGAAAGACCATGAGCTGATGGCACGTGACAGGAAGACTTGGCATAAGTTTGTTGAAGGCCTATGTCACGTGACAGGAAGACTTGGCATAAGTTTGTTGAAGGCCTATGTCACGTGACAGGAAGACTTGGCATAAGTTTGTTGAAGGCCTATGTCACGTGACAGGAAGACTTGGCATAAGTTTGTTGAAGGCCTATGTCACGTGACAGGAAGACTTGGCATAAGTTTGTTGAAGGCCTATGTCACGTGACAGGAAGACTTGGCATAAGTTTGTTGAAGGCCTATGTCACGTGACAGGAAGACTTGGCATAAGTTTGTTGAAGGCCTATGTCACGTGACAGGAAGACTTGGCATAAGTTTGTTGAAGGCCTATGTCACGTGACAGGAAGACTTGGCATAAGTTTGTTGAAGGCCTATGTCACGTGACAGGAAGACTTGGCATAAGTTTGTTGAAGGCCTATGTCACGTGACAGGAAGACTTGGCATAAGTTTGTTGAAGGCCTATGTCACGTGACAGGAAGACTTGGCATAAGTTTGTTGAAGGCCTATGTCACGTGACAGGAAGACTTGACATAAGTTTGTTGAAGGCCTATGTCACGTGACAGGAAGACTTGGCATAAGTTTGTTGAAGGCCTATGTCACGTGACAGGAAGACTTGGCATAAGTTTGTTGAAGGCCTATGTCACGTGACAGGAAGACTTGGCATAAGTTTGTTGAAGGCCTATGTCACGTGACAGGAAGACTTGGCATAAGTTTGTTGAAGGCCTATGTCACGTGACAGGAAGACTTGGCATAAGTTTGTTGAAGGCCTATGTCACGTGACAGGAAGACTTGGCATAAGTTTGTTGAAGGCCTATGTCACGTGACAGGAAGACTTGGCATAAGTTTGTTGAAGGCCTATCTTCCTTGGGGAATTGAAAAGTGGTGGGTGATTGAAATGAAACCTGATTATATTATTTATCTCCCTGAAACCGAAGTGGTGTTTACAGTGCTGCTATTTATTAGTTCACCAAGTTAATAACCAGTAATGATTTCCAATGGTCTCTGACGAAAGAAAGAAATGAAACAGGATCCTTGTCCCACCAGGCATGTCGTAAGAAGCGACAAAGTTGAGGTTGTATGTAGCGATGGCACCCTCGCCATGTTAAACATCTCTACACAGTAGACGAGCGTTGAGCGACAGACTGGTCAAAGATCTTGCTTCTCGTGGCAGAGTTTCATCACAGCCATAAAATAGGATTGGACGTTTGAGTTGAAGATGCATATTTCTGTTTTGGACTTGATTTCTTGTTATTTCGATATATTTTTCAATACAACGAAAGCTTCCCTCACCTTCAGTATTCTTATTTTGATTTCGCTGTCTGTTCTAAAAACGCTTACATTTGCGTGACTCAATAGGCTTGGTATTTTTTTTATTAGTGTTTGCTACGTTTCTGCCTAGCACGTCCGTTTCAACCATAATCCATATGCATGAAATAGTTGGTTATACCAGGACGCCCTCTATAAATTGTTTATATTTTTCCTAATTGTGTGTACTGTTTGTACTGTGTTGTATCAATTCTTTATGATGATGTAGCTTTGTTACTATTGTTGGTGTTGTAAGAAAATTAGGAGATTACTTTCCGAATATATTTTTTTTTCCTTTCATCCTGTCGTCTTTTAAATTGTTGCTTTTGTTGTTGTGAAATACTGATTTACTAGTTTTTGTAGTGCTTGTGGGGACTTACAGAAAAAGAGAACCCGCTATATGTCGTTGTGTTACACTTTTGAAACAGAGTGAGCTATAATGAACAAACTACAACTTACTCGAAACAGTTAAAGAATATGAACACAATATCGGGTGACGTTGGCTTCGAACGCAAAGGCTGGGTTTTTGGCGTGCTGAAGTTTCTCAACAGTAATTTTGTTGTTAGGGTATTGTGACACTTCTCGCAGGATGGACTGACGTACAGATTTACACAACATGGATTCAAGGAATAAACCAGGCCAGGACGATCCAAGGTTTATTCCATATGATAAAATACAACACAGCCAACTGTATACATATCACTTCAGGCTTCACACTCTCTGACATTACACGTCCAGCACCTTCAGTCACTGCCCTTGTCATTCATACTGCCCATATTTCCGTTGTCGGCCCTGTCTAACATAAACTGCAGATAAAACTGCGTATGCTTTAACTTTGATCCTCACGGATACCCGAGAGGCCAACCTGCCCCAGAATTACACAAATCCTGAATAATATGAAATCTGCACACAACTAAAATGGACACCTTGTCATTCCACCGGCTCGACCAACGTTCACACTTCAACTGATGTCACACTTTCACTCTGACGTCATCCTTAACAACACTTTTACATCTTTCATAAAGTCTGCGCAACGATAATTGAGTGAACCCTCTATATGGGAAAACCCGAAGTATTCAATGATCGTGCGCAGCTCTTCAACATAGGGTTAGTAACAAATAAACGAAATACCCCGATGTTTCTTTCTCACATGCATCGCTACCGTTCTTCTTCCTGCTTGCCTTCAAAACTTCTTTTCATTACAGTTTAACTAATATTAGTTGCGCCATGTCTGCAGAATGTGAGAAGACCGACTACCACGACAAATATGGTAAACCCCAAGAGCGAAGGATCCAGACCTCCAGCACGATCCAAAGTTCGACAGGGGAAGACAGCGTCAAACAAATCTCCGAAGGATCGAGGACTGGACTAGAACCAGACCAAAAGAAAGACAGCCAACAGGATATAACGGCGTCCACCTCTACACCCCAAAGAAGAAGTGGAACGACTAAGTAAGTACGGTAAGTAAATTAATATTAACAACGTTATGAAGTGGCGAACTCCAACAAATGAACAGCCCCTTCGCTTCCAAAACTAGATCACTGTAACGTAATACCTCAATGGCTTTAAAAGGCCAGATAACTGACGCACTGATATCTCTAAAACCGAGAAAGCCGGATAATTCACGCACTTATGTTTCTAAATAGAACCCGTGTTAACGTCAATAACTTATTAACTCAAACCACTTCAGGGACATAAACCATATTTCATGTCACTTCGCTTTTACGCTTAAAAAAAACAAAACAACAAAACAAAACATTTAAAACGTTGATATAATTTTACAGAGTTAGATGAATAGTTAGTTTTAATAGATACTCCATTACGTTCGCCGGAGAACATTCCGACACTCACGCGATTTAGCTTCACTGACACTGCACTATCTTCTCTGATAATGTCTTCTAGTATGTCCGCGAGTAACGGTTTTTTTTTTTTAATGTTGATTCGGTCATCTGCCTTATGCTAGTTTGTATTAACCTCTTAGGGCCCAGCAGCCCATATATAGCCCATAATGTGTGTGTGTGTGTGTGTGTGTGTGTGTGTGTGTGAGAGAGAGAGAGAGAGAGAGAGAGAGAGAGAGAGAGAGAGAGAGAGAGAGAGAGAGAGAGAGAGGATCTCATTGGAAAAACCTGACATGTCCCATTTTCAGAAAAACTGAGTTAGTGCCTTAAGCACATCAAACATATTCCAAACGGGAGCCGCGCTAGCGTAGTGGTTACAACACCGCTCTGGCGACCGGGTGATACAGGATCAAACCCGGGCGACGGCATTTTGAGGATTTTTCGTCGACCGGGATTTGGACTGGATTAACTCGAGACCTGGCGAGGACATTTGAAGGAGTGTCGTCGACCAGGGACTGGCGGCTCCTGAGCCGACCCAGCTGCAATGGGTACCTCCGAAATCGGCGAGTATTTGCCTGAATGGCGAGGGACACCTGTCTCTGTACAAGAAATAAAGGGATACTCACGTAAAATCAATGTCAGGTTAAACATAAAAATAATAACCTGAGATTTCGCCTCGAGTATTAGCGGGCGAACGCAAAAAAAAAAAAAAAAAAATTAAATTTCTACACCATCTTTGGAATATTTTTTTTTTTTTTTTTTTTTAAACGCATTCGTCTTCACGAAAATGAAGCATTAAAAAAAAGGAAATCCTTATTTGTCTTAGCGGAAAGAAAAGTTAGTTGCTCTACCAAGGAAATACATGTAAGGCAGAGATTAGGCAGCTATTTAACAGGAGAGGATTGCTAATGCAGAAGATGGAAATGTTTTCATGAGGTGAGAGGATAAGACAAACATGTTTTTCAACTGAATTTAGACAAACAAAATCTGATATCCGAGCACGACTTACACAATCTTTCGCATGTTGTGATCGAAAGGAAGCTGCAAAAGCTATGGCAAAAGAAAACTCTGAGGCCATAGGTTTTGACTTTCAAAAGAACTTACGGGAGCCGCGCTTGTGTAATGATTACTACACTGCGCTGGCGATCGGGTGATCTAGGTTCAAGCCCGGGCGAGAACATTTGAAGGAGTGTCGTCGACCGGGATTTGGACTGGATTAATTCGAGCCCTAGCGAGGACAACTGATGAGTGTCGTCGACCAGGGACTGGAATAACCCGAACGGCTCCTGAGCCGACCCAGCTCTAATAGGTACTCTCTGAAAACGGCGAGTATCGGCCTGAATGGCGAGAGGACACCTGTCAGCGTACAGGGAAAATAGGATACTCACGTAAAATCAGTCTCAGGTTAGATATACTAACCTGAGATTTCGCCTCGAGTAATAGCGGGCGTACGTTAAAAAAAAACTTACATTTGCCCACACCAAAAAAAAAAACCACCAGTGACGTATGCTGCCGACACCAGCTGAAGTCCATACAATTTAATATTCATGTTCTCTCAACTAATCATGTGTACTTGTGCACTTATGATGAGACTAGCAACAACCCGCCAAAATTAGTGTGTTGTTTCTGCTACATGTATTACAGACGGTACTATCACTACTGTGGCCATTTCATTGCAGACGACCGTCTTTAGATATTTGTAGTGAAAATTATATAGATGTATTAAACATGAAGACATGAGTAACCCAACCTAAATGACATGTAGAGCAGTGATAATGGTCTAATGGACCGTAAATTGACTAAATAACTAACATTTCTTTTATGACAGCATGTCTCGTAATTGTTCGTGCATCTTTTAAAATGTTGCCCTGGTCGCCTTACCGTCTCTGAGAAGCCTTGGTCGACTTACTGCCTCTGAGAACAACGTTTGAAGTTTGACGAAACTCCAGTTCATGTACTGTTTATCAATCGTGTTGTTGGCTTCTTTCCATAATCAAACTGTTCATGCACACCTTCATTTGCGCTCTTTTTTTATATTTTCGCGGGAGTACATATAAGGGGAAACGATACAATTATTGTCTAACCTTAGCTGTGGTTGAAAGTTAGTGCCTTCCCTCGAAAATAGAAAAAAGTGCACAAATGACGGTGTGCAAAAATGTGACTGACCGACCGACCGACCAAGTACTTACGGCGGCAATTATGTATTTTGATTGATAACCGGAAACCAAAGGGGGGCAAATGATGTATGATCCATGCTTCACCAATACATCAATAATTTATATGCCTGAGTCAGTGACATACTTTTTTTGTGTGTGATGGAAGCGCCGAACAAAATAAAATTTGGACAGTTTTCATGAAGCCCAGCGTAGAAGTGCCAGAGGACTTGCGTAAAGTCTTTCAAGTAGCAAAAAAAAAAATCATCTTTTTGTATTCTCTATGTGACAGGAAATATTTTTGCTTGTTCTGATTACGTAAATGGGGACCATAAGTCCATCTGTCCTATTCAGACAAGGCCAATAACAGTGCTGCAGATTTGGCAAGCTAACCCTCAGCTACTTCTTCGCCGCAGCCGATGGAATGGTGCTGTAGAATCATCCATTGTCACAAGGAGTGAAAGGAAAAAAAGTTAAGTCCTTGCAAACTCCACAGTCTCAGCCAACTCTACAGCCTTCCTACAATGGCCCCTTGCCAATCGCAGCTGCCAAATCTGAAGACTGTTGCAGGTGCTAAGATATCCATGCAGTCCTGCAAATCACACCTTCTATGATATATTGGCTGCCCCATGTTTATGTGCTGCTGCTGTGTCCAACATGATATGAGAGTTTGATAAATAAAAAGACAAATTTAAAAAAAAAAAGATTTCTCAGTGTCACAAAACGGTTTAGGTAACATTATTCCTCTTTAATTTGTGCACTCTTGTAAATTTCCCTTAGGCAACTTGACCAGATAACCTTCCTTCCATTCTGCTGGTATTTCCTCTCTCCCAGACTTTGCCCAGTAGTTTGAATAATATCTCTGTAGAGGTATCAATATCTGTTTTGATGGCCTCTGCTGGAATGCAATCTGGACCAGTTGCTTTTAAATCTTTCAGAAGCTTTACGGCTTTCTTTATTTCTTCTCTACTTGGTCGCTCACAGCTGATTTGTAGCTCCTCTTCTGCTGGCTGGATGTCTGGGGGATTAGTTGGAGCTGGTCTATTGAGAAGTTCCTCAAAATTTTCTGTCCATCTCTTCATTTATTTTTGTAGGTTACTAAGAATTTTCCATTCTTATCTTTTATGAGGCCATTTGCTTGCTTATATTTCCCTGTTAGCTTCTTTGTGTTGTTGTACAGGTCGCTCTTATTTCCTTTTGCTGCAGCTTCCTCTGCTTCCCTTGCCAACTCTTTAATATACTTCCTCTTGTCTCTTTTGATGTATCTTCTTACTTCTTTGTTTGCTTTCAAATACACTTCATGAGCCTTGGCTTTGGAGCTTCTGGTTTTGCTTCTGCTTTCTTGTTTTTCCTGTCTTCTATCTTGCTGATGGCTTCTGTTGTTATCCATGCTTTGTGCTGATGTTCTCTTTTTCTCTGTTCTTCTTCACATGTCTCGTTCCATATATCAGTTACTATCAGTGCCAGCAAAAGCATTAAACAGAATCATCCTTGAGAGATTAAAAGAGTCCATAGACAAGCAACTGAGAGATGAACAAGCATGTTTTCGACAAAACAGATCCTGTACAGACCAGATAGCCACATTGAGAATAATATTAATAGTTGAACAAAGTCTGGAATGGAATTCACCGCTTTACATCGGATTCGTGGACTATGAAAAGGCATTTGACAGTGTAGACAGAGAATTACTTTGGAAACTGATGAGGCACTATGGAGTTCCCATGAAGATCATTAACTTAATAAGGAAGACCTATGAAGACATGATATGCAGAGTTCTTCATGAAGGACAACTTACAGAACCGTTTAGGATTAGAACGGGAGTGAGACAAGGATGCCTCTTGTCTCCATTTCTGTTCTTACTTGCAATAGATTGGGTTATGAAAACATCGACATCACACAACAGAAGTGGAATCCAGTGGAATCTGACTAAACAGCTTGATGATCTGGATTTTGCAGATGACTTGGCTCTTCTGTCCCATAACCATAATCAGATGCAAGAGAAAAAGAAAATTCTCGATGAGAGGTCACAACAAGTGGGCCTGAAAATACACAGGGAAAAGACAAAGATTATGAGAATAAATGCAAGAAATGATAACAAGATTGAACTTGAAGAAACACCACTAAAGGATGTAGAATCGTACACATATCTTGGTAGTAATATAGACAAAGTTGGAGGGACAGACAGTGATATCAAAATAAGAATACAAAAAGCAAGAGGCGCTTTCATTGCATTGGGAAACATATGACGGTCAAGAGAAATCAAGTCCAACACGAAAATAAGAACCTTCAACTCAAATGTCAAACTGTATGGCTCTGAGACATGGAGAGCAACAAAAACAACAACTAAAAAGCTACAGACTTTTATAAACGGGTGCTTGCGTAGAATAGAAGGACTGAAATGGTATGATAAAGTCACAAATGTGGAATTGATGACAAGAACCAGACAAGTGCCAGTGGAACAAGAGCTGAGAAGAAGACGCTGGCGATGGATAGGACACACATTGAGGAAACCTGTTGATAGCATTACAAGGCAGTCCTTGTTCTGGAATCCACAGGGAAAGAGGCAGAGGTAGACCAAAAAACAGATGCAGAAGAGAGCTGGATACAGAGGTGAAAATGATGAGGAAACATGGAAAGAACTTGAGCGGATGGCACAGGACAGGAAGACTTGGCATGTGTCTGTTGAAGGCCTATGCTCCTCGGGGAGCTAAAGGGTATTGATGATTGACAAAACGGTTTGTGCGCTCTCATGTTCACTCCGGCAGTACTGCATTATCTTTACTGTGTGGGCGACATTTTGATATTTCTCTCTCTCCCCTGCCCTAACTTGGCCCATTTCTGTCAACACAGAAAACTCAACTGAAGGTCAATGTTTACATAACTTTCACACTTCAGTTCACTTCAATTCGACGGTCCATCCCTGGGGGATTAATTAAATCACACAAAACGCGACGATCCCACCTGAACTCCAGTTGAAAGAAAGGCTATCGTCGACGTTTGTACAAGATTTGAGCCATCCCTTTCAATTCGACAGAATATTAGACTCGCAATATTGGGGGTACAGATAAACTACGAATATGTCCAGACAGATGGTCGAATTGCGCAGAGTCATAGTCTGATAACGACGTCTAAATTAAGTGGGATAAGCAAGTCAGATAATCCCCAATCTGGGAAGATATTTTGAAGTATTATAGATGTAACTTTACCAAATAATAATCGGATGATTACAGCCCAATTTTAGAAAGTACTGGTTTGAAATTTTGCACTAGATGAGTCATGCAAAATATCTCATCATAAAGTTGCCATAACTAAAACTGTCAAATAAGATTGGCTAGCATTTTGAGGCGCGAATAACAATTGCGTTGATTTGACGTTTGTCTCAACCGCCCAGAAAAGCGGGAGCAGGAAATCTACAATATATAATGTAGAACAATTTTGACACAAGAGGCTGCATTCCAGAAATAGTCACCAGTAGACAGCTCAGACCTTGCTACAGGAAAGAATAGAGTTGGACTCTGAATTTATTAGGAACGGAAACACGTATTAGAGCATTTTTTACCCACTGGTAAAGAAAACTCGCACAAATTAATACGGACCTGAACTCATTCAGAAAACTACACACAAAGTCACAGAGAAATTCTGAAATAAGAAAAAATCCCAGACCAGTGTTCGAGGCAAATCGAGACTATTTATCTGAGCAGGAAATCTAAAGATTCTCAATTTTATTGAGAGTTGGCGGTACCGTACGGATCGGAGAGACCAGTTGCGGTACTACTTTATGAACGATACCAGCTGTCCTACTAGTCTGTGTTTCTAAGCCTGAGATCGACACTTGAAGATCCTTGCCTGGACCAATAACTTCTAGACATCTGGAAACGTGCCCTCAATACAGAGACGAACTGACGAAACCAGCAGCATCAGCAATTCAGGAATTTAGAAAGATAAGTCATAGTTCTAGTAGGCCGAAACAACAGACTTGATTTCTAAAACAGATAGCCAGTCAATGATGATAACTATCTCTAAGAATTACTAGTTTATATTTATTTACGTTGGTTCCAAAAGTGATCGATTATTAAATTTTGTATATGTTGATTTTGATAAATCCATAGTCGAGTTAATGATTATATATATACACACACACACTCGAAGAGCCATTAACAATAATAATAATAATAACAATAGTAACAATAATAATAATCAGAGGAATCTCGCTGCATTAAGCCAACTGGGGGCTGAACGAGCTAACGAATTATAAGATAACCAAATCCTTCACAAAAGTTTGTGAAAATCCTTCACAAAGGTTGACGGCAGATACTAGAGTTAACATTGCTAAGAAACTTTCAGCATTGTTCTCGCTTTTCTGAATATCTTGTGAAAATTCCCTTGAGGCAGAAGCATCATTATCCTTCTACCTACAACTCTGCCAAGAGTAATCTTGTGCGAAGGTAGACACCTTTGAAGACCTAAATTAGTTACTCTTGAAGCTGTGGCCACTGTTGGACCACTACTGCAGAGCTAAGGGGAGGCAATCCGTGACACTCAGTGTAACTGCTGTTGTTTGTGCCATTATTAATGTTGACACAGTTACCTCTTTGTAATGTTTCATATGAGTGTCGCATTATACCTCAAACTCACAGAGGGAAGTTGTAAAAGATTGCTTTTTTTATTTTCTTCCCATTTCTTAAGTTTCTGAATATAATTTTGGCACAGTTATATCATTTTTAATTGTTACACCTCTATATCACAATGCATCTCAGGCCCTGGAGACAGTGAAATATTAATTTTTTTTTCACATATTTTTTTCTTTCTAAATAATAATACCTGCAAGAAATATGTACTGTATCTCTTTATCCTGTTGTTACATCATATCTTATTCCGTATATTTAGACACGATTGATAACACTTTAAGACGTTGAGCGGGTATTAAACTTAACAGACACACTGTGACAAAACGGGGCGGCCCCTATCGATCTTTGTTTCTCTCCGGCAGTATCGGTACATTTGGTACTGATTTTTATTATTTGCTCTCAATGGTCGCACTTTTCTTTCTTTCTTCGTTATTTTTCTGCTAAGTAGCAGATATTTGATTTTATCAAATCATTCGACACTCCCTGTAGGTGATAATAATCACATTTACCTGGCGCTGCCAAATTTGTTGGCTATAGGCGCGGCAGATTAACACGTACGTCGGCCAGCGCTATCGGTTTAATCACCGATAAGACATGGATGACAAGATTACTTTAGATAAAAGTAAGATTGCTATATCTCGAACACATGGTCATATGCGGTTACCGGTGTGTTTGTACGTTTGTACACAAGGGCATCGGACATCGTATTACCATATATGGGAGAGTTGACATCTGCCTTACGTTCCAAATTATCCGATGTCGGAATATTTTGAAATTACCCCATAACCCGACCTGTTTGAATATGATTCGAGCGTTTATTTAACTCCATGACAAACGAAGGCGTGGGAAGGCAGGGAATATAATCTGACCATTTTCTCAAGCTATTTCACTTGAGAAATCGCTCGCCAAGACACCAGACTGCTACAGTGAAGAATTAGTATTCAGAATTCCTTCTTAAAATACCGGACACCTTTTATTGGATTATTTATCAGGACTTACAATATAGCCCAGGAAATTTCTAGCATTTTAAATAAGGAAACCGAGACTGAGGAAACTGAAGGAACACACACGAAGTCAGAGAGTGAACTTATTAGGAACACCCCAGACGCGTGTAAGAGGCAGATTCAAGACTCTTTTATTCATCTGAGCAAAAAGTCAGTGAGTCAGGATTGGCGTAAGTTGTAATTTACATTTCATATTTATTACTTACATGTTAACTAACACACACACACACACACACACACACACATATATATATATCACCATGTGAATTTTAATATGTGATACTCGCTTGTGGATGTCAAATTTGTTGGCAACCTCAGCGTATAGAATAATGATTCATGAACCACCACTGCACGGGCTGGTGATTGCTTTATCGATAGTTTCGTAAAGAGAACTAAAAGCATAAAGTAGTTCCAGGTTCCCTATGGAGCAGAGGGAAAGATGAAAGAAATGATGTAAATTCTAGGTATAATACTTACATTTTCAAAGCAGTGTAAATGTCCCTATAAACATAGCCACTTTAAAAGTAATGTAAGTTTTCAAGCTTTAAACCAGTGTAAATGTCTAAATGAAAATATTCATTTTAAAGTAATGGAAGTTTCAAACTTTTCAATCAGTGTAAAACATAAATAAAAACATATTCAATTTATATTGTGAACACCTTTCAATCAATGGAGATGTATACGTAAACAGACTCTATGTCTGTATTGTTAACCTTTTCATTTAAATATAAAGTAACTATGAAAGCTATTCTATTTAAATGTAAAGAAAGTTTTATCCCGATGGATTAAATTTAATTCTCATCGAGGGTAAAGTCTCAGTAATTGGGATGGTGGTATGGGAAGATAGGAACCCCTAACTATGGGGTGGAAAACGCCATACTCAGAAGAGCGTTTCGTTCTATTCTTTTACCATAGTTATTGGTGGTACCAGCAGAAAGTACCATCTCTGGATCGAGAAGGTAACCGTGGCGTAAGCTTTAAGACGAAGGACCCACGTGGTAGACTCTCCTTGACATTTCTGGGAAACGAGCTACCCCCAACAACCTTGATCAGAGACGAGCGTGAGCAGAGTGAAAAGAACCAACCCATAAGAAGGAGCAGAACCATCATTGGCAGCTAAGTTCAAATATATGATGTCGAACTTCTTGTAACATCTCACATTCCCTAAAGACTGTGATGATAACTTTTCTTGATCCATAACTATTCAAATTATTATCCAACTGTTAAAACCTAAAGTGATTATTAAATTTTGTTATTTGTAATGTTACAAATTTAACTTCGATTTAATCATTTTAAAGTTACTGCATGTTTGTCTCAGTCAAATTACTACACACACTCTAAACAGAGCTATACTAAAATAATAGAATTCCACTGAGTAAATCAGGGACGGGGGCTTAAACGAGCTGAACTTAAGAAGTGCTTAAATCTTTCACAAAAGCGTCGGCAGAATTACATACTCAGCCAAAGCAGTATTGTTCTCGCTTATTCTGAATATCTTGTGAAGACTCCCTTTGTAACAGAAGTGTCATCACACTTCTATCTACATCTCTGCCAAGAGTAATCTTGTGCGAAGGTAGATACCTTTGAAGCCCATATTAGATATTAGTTTTGGCCACTGGTGGACCACTACTGCAAAGCAGGGAAGGCAATACCGTCATATATATATATATATATATATATATATATATATATATATATATATATATATATATATATATATATATATATATATATATATATATATATATATATGTGTGTGTGTGATGCTACACTGTAATTCTGACTTTCAAGTGGCCCGATTCTGTTTTGAGTTTCACCATTTCTCTTCTCTTTTGTAATTATATGGGTTTGCCTTGTTTCTTCTCATGTGAATATATCGTGTTCGGTATTTTTGAGGAGGAAAATTAAACGGGTTCGTTTTATGATGGTAGGTTTATTTTATTCTAGCATCAGTTTTACCCTCTCCTATATTTTTCGCGATTCCCGTAGATTCCATTGTTTACGAAAATCGATATTTTCGGGCACTCCTGTATGACACGTCATCAACACGAGGAAATCGCGTAACGTGACGCAATTTTAAGCACGCGGGATTTTGCGTAGGTTGATAGTATTGATTTTTTTCTAGCGCTCCCATTGGTCCGAGTGAAAACTTAGGATAGACGTGGGAGGAATTCGCGTGGGTGGTTTCTCTTGTATATAATGAGAGAGGAAACTGCGGGCAATTGTCTCTGAAGAAATAATTGCCTGGCCGGACGACTACGTATTTTATCGTCTCCATTTTTGCGGGGAAAAACCGCGATAAATTTGCGAGTCTCGGCGAAACAGTGGGGAGCATAATTTTGTCAAATAAAATTATCCACGGCAAAAGACATCTCAGGGTCAGAGTACTCGAGTATCGTCAGGAGCAAAAGAAAATTACCCTATGGTCTCTGGCAGTGAAGTCCCTATGCTTCAGCTGGACCGAGGTTTATTTATCAGACAGCCGAGAGCATCGCTATTATAGTCTCTAGCAACGGCAGGTGGCCGGGAGACTGGTTTCAATTTCATACAGCCAGAAATCAAGGCTGTGTCTTCCTCTAAATCCGGAGTGGGAGAAAAGGGGAAAGTTTGCTCAGCAGCAGAGAAGCGTCTACAGTTAATCAAGTCCCTCATGCTTGATATCCGAACATCGTCATTACCAAAATCAGGAACAGGTGACAGGGTTACCATACCTAGGTCCTGATAGTAGAGAAGAGAGTAGCGGAGACGCCGCATCATCAGCCCTCGAGTGTTAGAGAGACACTGAGATCAAGAGAGAAAGATAGAGAAGGAGGGAGAAAATAGACAGGACCAGTAGGGTCTGTTCAGTATCCATTGGACGGATAGACACTGAGTCTGCGTTCGAAAAACCAAGTCTATTATTTTAGCATTTCTTGTGGTGTAGTTATAAGCGCCTATCGCCTAACTAGTAGAAAGCTGTGTAGCCGTTCGTTGAGGAAGAAGTCACCAGGACTAAGACAGTAGAAATTTATTAGTGTTAGAGAGGGGAGGCTAAAGTTGACAGCCCCACCAAATTAGATTTGTTTTAAATCACTAACCATTTTTATTGTTCCTCAGCAGGGTGACAGAAAGAGTGAATGTGATTTGGGGTTTATTTTTGTTGTTGTCTCTCGTGTCTCTCAATTTAATTGTTACTTGTTTTCCAGGCCGTGCAACAGTGCACGCTATCGACTGACTTGATGACGTATGATGCCATTTTATGTTTTCCTTGTATGTAAATAAATATATACATATATTATTTACTGGATCAGCTTCTATTCTTTACTATACTTACTCTATGTTGTCTATATAGTGGTGTTTGTGGTCGTATTTATACACCTTATCTCCTTGTATTTAAAGGAAGTCAGAGGAGGGCGAGACTATAGCCAGTCTAAAGTCATGAAGCGGCAAGGGGAGATTCAAATCCTGGTTCTATCCCTTGAGCCAATAGTCGCGTCTGTCCACAGGCATGTCATTTTCCATCTAAATTCTATTTTCTCAGACTTTCTCATACTAGGGTCTTGCTTTCATTCAGGCACACTCTATAAAATTAAAACCACTTCGTGACAAGTGGGCGGCAATCGTCCGGGATCATTCTGTTGAGATCAATTCTGTGATCTACATTCATAGATTGTCTCTATAGAAAGTTTTCTGAGAATAGATTTTCTTTAAATATCCCCTAGACTTGAGCTATACTAGAACTGATCCAGTTATAGGTTTTTCCACAGGTTGCAGTCTAGTAGATTTTGTGGTAATTTTGATTTACATGACTTAGTGGTAATTGATGACATACCGACATATTTTTCTTTAACAGGAAGGTAATTTCGGGTTTTTGGTAGCGTGTTAACAAAAAATTTTTCAGGTTATTGTTCAGACTTGCCGCTAGTCTGAGTTCGGGTTTTTGGGACAGCGGTTATAGAGAATATTTTATATTACATAACAGGTTGTTCCTTCTCTTTTCCTTTTCTGTCATTTCTCTGTATTTGTGAACTTACAGCAGTTTACAGGTAAGATGGCGGATATGGCCAAGTTACGAGCTGCCTGGCGAGAGGCTGCTCAGGACATGGGAATGGATAAGGAGGAGACTAAGGCCTACCTGATAAGGGAAAATGATAGGCATATTTGTGGCGAGAGGTTTTATTTGGCTCTTGGATCAGTATAGTACTGACAATTACAGAAACAGAATTTCTGCAGAAAATGGTGAAGTCCCAGTGTCTGAGAGGACTACTGGTATCACAAATTAGTTACGGCTGTGAATGTTCTGATCTCGAAACAATAGTAGAGAGGAGATCGACATAAAGTGCCAACTCCGCTGTGTAACTAACTGTGATATTAAACAAAAACAAGGAAACAGATTTTACTTAACAAAGATAAAATTGACAAGTCTTCAAATACAATTTCCTTATTATTTATTTAGTATATACACTATCTACTCTTGTGCTGAAGGGTGAATGTTGAAAAATGGAAGGTAATGGATTTGTAAGTTTATATATGATTTACAAATGTTTATTTTTATAAAAAAATATATAAATATTTTACAAGTTTTCCAATTATAGGAACAAAAACTTATATCAGCTGTGCTGTTATTTAATTATAGTACATGGATCAGCTGTGCTGTTAATTAAGGATATAACACTTCTCAGCTATGCTATTAATTTTGTCTCTTGCTATGTTAAGTCACTTTCTCATCACTGACAGTTTCTATGCTCACAATGCTGACAGAAATGGTACAAATGAGTACTCATCTCTTAAAACGTTCTGTTCTCCTTAGTTTGGTTCACACCACTCCTGCTGAGGCTCGTTACTTTAGCCCACCCAAGACTGAGGGGGACTAAAATGTAGCTTCTGTGCAATCTCTATGCTCCTGCGAAGTTCCAGGCAGCGGGATTGACTCGAACATACGACCTCAGGTTTTTTTAGGACACAAATAAACCCTCCTAAGATTTTAAACTGGCCAGGTTTTGATGCGACTTAGTGAAGTAGGTTGCAGGTCGATGCCCTCAGGTAAGCACTAAATCAAAGTGACAGGTTCTTCCTCTTCAGTCAGTATCTCTGGCGTCAAGTTCGGGATTGCGTGTTTAGCATAAAATTCCGCCCTATTATATAGGCAGGTAACTGCTTAAGCAAGGCTTTCGGTTGGTTCCTGGCGGAGCAAAATGATTGGTTTCCTCCGGTTTCGTCTTTTGCTAATACAGCCTAATTTTATTCAGTTTTTAGCAGCCATCTTGCGTGAACTGCGTGAACAGTATAATTTATTCTGTCTCAGAGACTGGTGAACGGTGCAAGTTGATTGGTTGAAGCAAATCTGTATCTCGACATAGTGATTAACAAAGTAGTGGGTTACACTTCGTTTCACGACATAGCCCCCTCCTTTCCTAGCTGTGACTTGTCATAGCTGACGTGTAAACCCCTGCTGTGGTTAATCATTTTGCGTCTGTCCTTCCAGAGTACTAGGGTGTCGACTTAAAAAATCAGCTCCTACATTGTCTCTTCCCGGAATGTAATTCACAGTAAAGGAATAAGGCGCCAGAAGCAGACTCCACCTTAACAATCTCGAATTTAGCTTTTTAGATGCAGCCAAGAATGTTAAAGGTTGGTGATCGCTTTGGACAATGAAGTGTGTCCCATACAGATAAGGTGAAAATTTGTTGATGGACCAAATTAGAGCTAAACATTCCTTCTCTATGGTCGAGTAGTTCAACTCAGCTGCATTCAGCTTCCTACTGGCGTAGGCGACTGGTAAAAGTTCCTCCGGCTGGGCTTTTGATTTCTGCAAGAGAGTTGCACCAAAACTTTTACTGCTAGCGTCCGTCCTTAATACAAATTCCTGTGTAATATCGGGTAGTGTAAGGATGGGTTTGCTGGTGAGTTTTTCTTTTAGCTCTGTGTAAGCTTTTTCACAATCAGCATTCCATTGGATTTTGTCAGGCTGTCCTTTCTTAGTTAAGTTAGTTAATGGTGCACACAGAGAGTTAAAGTGGGGTATGTACTTCTGATAGAACCCACATAATGACACGAATGATCTCACATCTTTCTTCGTTTGAGGTCTGGGTGCCTTCTTTAGCTTCTCTATATTCTTTGGGTCAGGAGACATATGACCTGTAGAAATAGTGTGACCTAGGAATTCCAACTCCTTACAACCGATATAGCACTTGGTTGGACGTGCAGTCAATCCAGTGGCTCTCAGTCTGTCAAACAACATGGAGAGCGCTACTATATGCTCTTCAAATGTGTTTGTAGCAACAAGAATGTCATCCATAAAGTTAGTGATATGGGGATTTTGTAGAGGTTCCAATAATTTCCTCATCATTCTTGAAAAGATACTTGGAGCATTTTTCAGCCCAAAGGGTAGTACATTAAACTCGTAGTGTCCGTCTGATGTACTGAATGCCAGCATTCTCCTAACTTCTGGTTTCACTGGTATTTGGTAGTATCCCTTGCTTAGATCTACCTTCGATAAATACCTAGCCTTACTCAGTGTAGAGAACAGCTGGTTTGTGTCAGGTAATGGGTCCACCTGAGATTCTGTGATCGCATTAAGCTTCCGGTAGTCAATACATAACCTGTGTTCACCACTCGGTTTTCTCAATAGCACCACACTTGAGCTATAGGGAGAGTCTGACTTCGAGATAATTTTCTCCTTCAACAGATAATCAACTTCCTCCCTTAGTGCTTGGGCTTTCGCATAGGGTATAGGGTATGTTCTCATGCATACTGGGGTAGGGTCGGTAACCTTCATGTTGTACTCTAACAGATTCGTACGACCTGGCTTATCTGTGAGCACATCAGCATGGGTTTCCAACACTTTCTGAACCCTCTTCTTCTGCTCTGGAGTTAACTGTTCACTAATATTTACTTGAACATAATCCTCTGTAGTTGTGAGTGGATACTCCATAGAGTGAAGTGGTTCACCGTGCATTTCTGTTGCAATGGCTAGGGTCATAATATGTGCAACTTCTGATGATTCCTTGTCATAGTATTTTTTAAGAAGATTGACATGATATACCTTCTCCTTCCCTTTCTTGTCAATCTTATAATTGGTCCTGGAAAGTTTCTCCAGTATGACATAGGGTCCCTGCCATCCAATCTGCAATTTATTATTGCTGCTTGGCAACAGTAATAACACCTTTTCACCCACCTCCAGTTCCCTATCCTTTGCTTTTTTGTTGTAGTACGCAGCATGCTTCCTCCTGGCCTGTCTTAAGTTATCATTGGCCAGTTTCCAACCGGCTTTCAATCGAGATGTCAACTCGTTGACGTACTGGTATGAGGAAGTCACTGTTTCCTCTGCCTTTTCATCAGTCCATGTCCGCAGCAATGCTTCCAGTGGACCTTTTATTGGTCTTCCAAACAACAAGGTAGCTGGAGCCAATCCAGTTGAATTGTGGGGTACTTCTCTATATGCAAATAGTGCAGCGGGTAAGTATGTATCCCAAGTATCAGGTTTTTTACTTGCCAGCTTTCTAAGGATTGAAATTAGCGTACCATTGAACCGCTCTACTTGACCGTTCCCTTGGGCATGGTAGGGACTACAATGATAGTGCCTGGCTTGAAATATCCTGAATACTTCTTGTGTTAGCTTTCCCTTAAACTGAGACCCATTGTCAGTCAATATCTGATGCGGGAAACCTAATCGGGTAAATATTGTCAACAGGGCCTCTGCCACGTGCTTTGAATCTATAGCTGACATGGCCACTGCTTCTCCCCACATAGAGCAAGTATCAACCAAGGTTAAGATGTAAGCATTTCTCTTCTTGGTCCTAGTGAGGGGTCCAACAATATCTACTGCAACACGTTCAAAAGGGGTTCCCATAATAGGCATTTCTCCCAGTGTTGCTGGTGCAGTCCTATGCTTAGGAGCTACTCTTTGGCATTCTGGACAGGATCTTACATATCTTTTTATGTCCTCTGTAATTCCTGGCCAGAAGTAGTGACAGGCTATCCTTTGTCCAGTGGCCCCTATTCCCATATGTCCACTGAAGGGTATAGCATGTCCTAGCGTCATAACCTTCTCCCTGTAAGATTTTGGCACTACAAGCTGTCCATGCCCTTTAGGTCCTGTTCCAGCTTTTCTGTATAGTAGGCCATTCTTCATATACAAGTCTCCTTTCTCTGGAGGGTTATGTGCTTTAGGCAATTTGCCAAAACAAGGCTTCAACGTGCTGTCTGCTGCTTGAGCCTTTTTCATCTCTTCTGGATGAGTATTGATAGGATTCTCCTCCATTTTCCTGGAGCTTTCCCTGGTCTGGACTGTTGCCATAACTACGGGTTTTATAGGTTCTCCAAGGAAAACATACCTACACCCCAAAATCAAAGGGTAAATAGAGTCGTCCATCACTGCTGCTTTGATTTCTCCTTCCACATAGCGAGATCTTATGGTGATTCGAGCTATGGGTAGTGTCATGGTTCTTGCTCCCTTGATCGGTCCTCTGATTTCCACTGTTTCTGTGGTTATCTGGTCAGGACTCACTAGAGAAGAGCACACAACTGAATCAAAGTCCAATCCTGTGTCATATAAACACAGTACTTGAGTGCCATTCACGGTCACTTCCTCACAGACAGGGGGATGATGGAAGTCTTTCTGACTTACTGCCATTTCCTTCCTTCCCTGATTCCCTGTTGTAAGACATGCAGCATGATGAGGAGGATTCTTCCTTCTGCAGTCTGCAGTATTGTGGTTACTCATTAGACAAGTTTTACACCACTTTCCTTCCTTCCAGTAAGGTGTCTTATCCGATCTTAGAGGGTTTTTGTCCTTTTGGTCAAATTTTTGTTAGTTCCTTGTGGTATGGTCCTTTTGTTCATATTTGGTATAGTTTTGTGATGATTTGAAGTTTTCACCCTGTTTCTTCTTATTTCCTAATAATTCTGCCTGAGCTGCTTGATATCTCTCAGCAACAGTTACAATATCTTCCAATCTCTCTGCTCCTTGTTCCATGATAAACTTCCTCATTTCTTGAGGCATGGACTCTTTCACCTGCTCCATCATTATCAATTCTTTCAGATCCTGACACTTTCCTAAACTACTCCATTTTTCCAAATAGGTTTCCAGTCTAGCAGAGAATTGGTGATAGTTTTCTCCTGGAAGAAGTTTAGCGGTTCGGAATTTCTTTCTATATGATTCTGAGTTCTTTTCATATCTCACAAGCAGTGCCTGTTTCAGGATTTCATAATCTTCCTGGTCATCTCTTGAGAGCTTCAAATATACATCGTAGGCCACACCTCTCAATCCCTGAGATAGTTTAAGACTCCATTTTTTCTTTCACTAAGCCATAGGTAGTGGCTAGTCTTTCGTATCTATCCAGGTACGACTCGATGGCGTCTTCTTTCTCAACAAATGGGTCCAGATGAAAATTCATGGCCCCACTTGAGGTGCTCTGGCTGGAGCTACTCTCAGAGTGAGGTGAGCTCCCACCATTATTGCCAGTATTTGCCTGAATTTCAAGCTCTTTTAATCTCAACTGATGGTCTCTCACTGCTTGTAATTTCCTTTCCTCAGCTTCAATTTTCTTTGCCTCATTTTCAGCTTCCCATTTCTTGGCTTCCATTTCTAATCTTTTGGTTTCTCTCTCAGCTTCCAGTCTTTTGTCTTCTCTCTCAGCTTCCGCTTGCAACCGCCTTTCTTCAGCCTCTAATTTCTTTGCTTCTCTATCCGCCTCTAATTTCCTTGCTTCAGTCTCTAATTGCAACTTTCTTTCTTCCCTATCCATATGTTTATCCACTTCTGTTGTGACATACTGAGTGAGAGCATCACCTGTCATATTTAATTCCTTACCCATCTGCATGATCGCAGTCCTGAACTTCACTAGATCAGCCATGGCGTTACTTAGATAGGGTATGTATATCTACTATAACCAAATTATTGTAATTAAACTTAATTAATTTAAATGAACAAAAAATTTCCGTGCAACTTTGTGAGCATCAACAATTTACTGAGTACTAAATGGTACTCCTTCTAAGAAAATAATTTTGTAAAAATCCTATAATGATTTTCTCCAAAAAAAATTTTTTCTTATGTTACCTATGGGTGGCACAAGATAGAGTGTAGATAGATGAATAAACTAAGTATGGCTCAAGATATACAGAAATATCCCAGGAACGAGCCCCCAGTGTGGCGAGAGGTTTTATTTGGCTCTTGGATCAGTATAGTACTGACAATTACAGAAATAGAATTTCTGCAGAAAATGGTGAAGTCCCAGTGTCTGAGAGGACTACTGGTATCACAAATTAGTTACGGCTGTGAATGTTCTGATCTCGAAACAATAGTAGAGAGGAGACCGACATAAAGTGCCACCTCCGCTGTGTAACTAACTGTGATATTAAACAAATTTTACTTAACAAAGATAAAATTGACAAGTCTTCAAATACAATTTCCTTATTATTTATTTAGTATATACACTATCTACTCTTGTGCTGAAGGGTGAATGTTGAAAAATGGAAGGTAATGGATTTGTAAGTTTATATATGATTTACAAATGTTTATTTTTATTAAAAAATATATAAATATTTTACAAGTTTTCCAATTATAGGAACAAAAACTTATATCAGCTGTGCTGTTATTTAATTATAGTACATGGATCAGCTGTGCTGTTAATTAAGGATATAACACTTCTCAGCTATGCTATTAATTTTGTCTCTTGCTATGTTAAGTCACTTTCTCATCACTGACAGTTTCTATGCTCACAATGCTGACAGAAATGGTACAAATGAGTACTCATCTCTTAAAACGTTCTGTTCTCCTTAGTTTGGTTCACACCACTCCTGCTGAGGCTCGTTACTTTAGCCCACCCAAGACTGAGGGGGACTAAAATGTAGCTTCTGTGCAATCTCTATGCTCCTGCGAAGTTCCAGGCAGCGGGATTGACTCGAACATACGACCTCAGGTTTTTTTAGGACACAAATAAACCCTCCTAAGATTTTAAACTGGCCAGGTTTTGATGCGACTTAGTGAAGTAGGTTGCAGGTCGATGCCCTCAGGTAAGCACTAAATCAAAGTGACAGGTTCTTCCTCTTCAGTCAGTATCTCTGGCGTCAAGTTCGGGATTGGGTGTTTAGCATAAAATTCCGCCCTATTATATAGGCAGGTAACTGCTTAAGCAAGGCTTTCGGTTGGTTCCTGGCGGAGCAAAATGATTGGTTTCCTCCGGTTTCGTCTTTTGCTAATACAGCCTAATTTTATTCAGTTTTTAGCAGCCATCTTGCGTGAACTGCGTGAACAGTATAATTTATTCTGTCTCAGAGACTGGTGAACGGTGCAAGTTGATTGGTTGAAGCAAATCTGTATCTCGACATAGTGATTAACAAAGTAGTGGGTTACACTTTGTTTCACGACAATATTCAGCGAGAGAAAGAGACAGAGGACAGGGCTGCCGCCGCGGAAGCAGCGGAGAGACAGGCCGAGATGGAACTTCGGAAATTGGAAGCCCAGGAGAAGGAGAAGGCAGCAGAGAGACAGCATGAACTTGCCCTGCGTTCTCTGGAACTGCAGTACCAATCTTTGGAAGGCAGTTCAGCTAATGGAGATTCTCCTGGAGCAGGAGCAAGAGACACCTCAGGAAACGGAGGGCCCCGGATGGCAGCCATGAGCTTCCCATTTGACTCGTTCCCTAATGGGAATGAAAAGATTGACGTGTTCTTGGAGAAATTTCAAAGAATGGCAAAGGCATACGGGTTGGATAAGAGTCTTTGGTGTCTGAAATTATCGCAATCACTCAAAGGTCATGCATATGAAGTTTACAACAAGCTGCTCATAGACGATCAGAACAACTTCGAGGCACTGCGAAACGCTTTATTGCAAAGATTTCAGTGGACTCCCCGCAAATGCCAAACCATGTTCAGGGAGAGCAGGCCAGAGAAGGGAGAGAGTTTCGCTCAATTTGCCGAGCGGGTGAGAAATTACTTAACTCGCTGGAGGGAACTGTCAGGACTGGCAAAAACTTTTGAAGGGTTGGAGGAGTTAGTTCTGTGTGAACAAATTAAAGCAAACATGTCCCCCGACTTGAGGCGGTATCTGGCGGAGCAGGGAGCCCAGCAACTCGATCAGATTATCGTGTTCGCGGAAAGGTACCAGACGGCACAGGCCGAAATACTGGGACAAAAACGGAAAAACCCAGACTTGCCAGCCCCAGACCAAGGAGCTTCATCATTGCAGTCGGCTACTTCACCAGCTCATCAGCAACCAGGACCTTCTCGCAAGGAGCCTCATTCTGGTTTTAACTTGCGCCCCCAGCAGCATAACAGAGCACAGCCAACCACCTCTCAGGAACCCGCTAGGAACAGAGGAGATAATGAGAGGTATTGTCAGAATTGTAGAACCACTTCCCACTGGACATCCCGGTGCATGAACAAACCCCCAGCTCATCATGCAGCTTGTTTAAGACCGGTGAGATGGACTAAAGGGAATAAATGGGAACCAGTCCAGGCAGAGAAGTTGTTCTCTAACAGTGGACCAGCCGTAGTGAATGGGACAGCCACTACGTGTTTGTTTCACAGCGGGCTTACTTACCCCAGTATCATCGCTCGTCATTTGGTGAAACCAGGGCAGTGGACCGGAGAAATAGTTGAGATTGGTGGCGTTTTGAGAAGAGGTATCTCACAGCGTCTGCCTGTAGCCAATATTGAGGTGAAATGCAAGTTTGTGTCTGGCACCATTAAGGCAGCTGTAATGGCACAGCCAGCACATGATTTCATCCTGGGAAGCCCATACTTAGTTTTGGGGAACCCAACCAAACCGATCCTTGCTAATGCAAGGGGGCCTACTGCAGGCCAGAAAAGTGAAAGGGGAAAGCCCCACATTCACGGAGCCCCACGGGAGCTCAAACATCCCTGTCTTGCGATGAGGAGGAGAGACGCCTCTAAAGACAGTGGAATGTTATCTACAGAGGCGTATTCGCCTGTCATCCCTAGTAAGCCTAAAGGTTTTACAGCGGCGACGTCTCTGATTTCGGAAGGACCTTATTTGTCGTCGGGAATTAGGCCCCCGATGGTATTACATCTCTCAAGGGAGGGAAATACTGACAAGAAGGAACATGTGCACGGTTCTACAGTAAACCGCAAACAGTTACGTCCTGTTACGGCGATGTCTGGCCAAGCCAGTCAGACTGTTTCAAAACACTGGGAGGCCGCACCATTTGGTAATGATTATTTACCACGCGCCGCCAGGAAAATTCGTGGGCGAAGGAAACACATGAGAAGGAGGAGGAAGGGCGATCAGTCATGTTGCAGTCGACAGGAGAAAATCCCCTGGCGTGACCCTCACGATCCAGGGCTTGCAAAGATTCTCAAGGATATGGAGATGGGCCTGTATGATAATGCTAATTATGATAGTGATTAGATCGGGATGTAGATCTAGATACGGACCAGCCTGAAACCCAGAGATTCCAGTGATTTAGCACGGTTCCCGCACTTGAAAGGGGGGACTTATGTGATGCTACACTGTAATTCTGACTTTCAAGTGGCCCGATTCTGTTTTGAGTTTCACCATTTCTCTTCTCTTTTGTAATTATATGGGTTTGCCTTGTTTCTTCTCATGTGAATATATCGTGTTCGGTATTTTTGAGGAGGAAAATTAAACGGGTTCGTTTTATGATGGTAGGTTTATTTTATTCTAGCATCAGTTTTACCCTCTCCTATATTTTTCGCGATTCCCGTAGATTCCATTGTTTACGAAAATCGATATTTTCGGGCACTCCTGTATGACACGTCATCAACACGAGGAAATCGCGTAACGTGACGCAATTTTAAGCACGCGGGATTTTGCGTAGGTTGATAGTATTGATTTTTTTCTAGCGCTCCCATTGGTCCGAGTGAAAACTTAGGATAGACGTGGGAGGAATTCGCGTGGGTGGTTTCTCTTGTATATAATGAGAGAGGAAACTGCGGGCAATTGTCTCTGAAGAAATAATTGCCTGCCGGACGACTACGTATTTTATCGTCTCCATTTTTGCGGGGAAAAACCGCGATAAATTTGCGAGTCTCGGCGAAACAGTGGGGAGCATAATTTTGTCAAATAAAATTATCCACGGCAAAAGACATCTCAGGGTCAGAGTACTCGAGTATCGTCAGGAGCAAAAGAAAATTACCCTATGGTCTCTGGCAGTGAAGTCCCTATGCTTCAGCTGGACCGAGGTTTATTTATCAGACAGCCGAGAGCATCGCTATTATAGTCTCTAGCAACGGCAGGTGGCCGGGAGACTGGTTTCAATTTCATACAGCCAGAAATCAAGGCTGTGTCTTCCTCTAAATCCGGAGTGGGAGAAAAGGGGAAAGTTTGCTCAGCAGCAGAGAAGCGTCTACAGTTAATCAAGTCCCTCATGCTTGATATCCGAACATCGTCATTACCAAAATCAGGAACAGGTGACAGGGTTACCATACCTAGGTCCTGATAGTAGAGAAGAGAGTAGCGGAGACGCCGCATCATCAGCCCTCGAGTGTTAGAGAGACACTGAGATCAAGAGAGAAAGATAGAGAAGGAGGGAGAAAATAGACAGGACCAGTAGGGTCTGTTCAGTATCCATTGGACGGATAGACACTGAGTCTGCGTTCGAAAAACCAAGTCTATTATTTTAGCATTTCTTGTGGTGTAGTTATAAGCGCCTATCGCCTAACTAGTAGAAAGCTGTGTAGCCGTTCGTTGAGGAAGAAGTCACCAGGACTAAGACAGTAGAAATTTATTAGTGTTAGAGAGGGGAGGCTAAAGTTGACAGCCCCACCAAATTAGATTTGTTTTAAATCACTAACCATTTTTATTGTTCCTCAGCAGGGTGACAGAAAGAGTGAATGTGATTTGGGGTTTATTTTTGTTGTTGTCTCTCGTGTCTCTCAATTTAATTGTTACTTGTTTTCCAGGCCGTGCAACAGTGCACGCTATCGACTGACTTGATGACGTATGATGCCATTTTATGTTTTCCTTGTATGTAAATAAATATATACATATATTATTTACTGGATCAGCTTCTATTCTTTACTATACTTACTCTATGTTGTCTGTATAGTGGTGTTTGTGGTCGTATTTATACACCTTATCTCCTTGTATTTAAAGGAAGTCAGAGGAGGGCGAGACTATAGCCAGTCTAAAGTCACGAAGCGGCAAGGGGAGATTCAAATCCTGGTTCTATCCCTTGAGCCAATAGTCGCGTCTGTCCACAGGCATGTCATTTTCCATCTAAATTCTATTTTCTCAGACTTTCTCATACTAGGGTCTTGCTTTCATTCAGGCACACTCTATAAAATTAAAACCACTTCGTGACTATATATATATATATATATATATATATATATATATATATATATATATATATATATATATATATATATATATATATATATATATATATATATATATATATCAGTGGTGATTTTATAACAAAATACGTTTTAATACCCACTGGGTCAAATATGGCTTATTTCATAAGCAAATGAATGGCTTTCAAGTTTATATTTTAAAAGTTACATTCTAAAACACGTATTCAGTCTTAGAAACACGAGTAAAGTAAAAAATTTAGTGTTCAACTGAAGAAGCTGCTGTGCCTTAATTACGTGTTTTTGTTTTTTGTTTTTTTTAATTATAGTTTCCATTACAGTGTCTAACTACCGATGAGTGTAAATGTGGCACCTGATGAGTGTAAATGTGGCACCTGATGAGTGTAAATGTGGCACCGATGAGTGTAAATGTGGCACCGATAAAATCACTTCTGAACATCTGCTTCAAAGATGCCCAACATATGATGGAACACAGAAAGCAGATATGGCCGACATTAGTACGGACAAACTCTATGGAGATGCCAATATCCTGAAGCTGACCCCTGCTTTCTGTGAAAATATTCCAGTAGACATCTGAGAGTGAGCGAAATACAAGATTATAGTGTCTATGTGCGTTGAAGGGCTTAAGTGCTCGGTACAAGGTGAGAAGAAATGGAAAGGATCAACCCGAATACAGGTGAAATGGTGATACACTCAGAACATGACACAAAAAAATCATGCACAATAATTCTCAGCCACAATTTCTTGACGTGCTACGTGCTCGTCTAAGTGGATTGTATGTGTACATTATCTAATTAATGTGGCCGCAGTATCCTTTTCTTTCCAAATAAATAAACACAGTGAAATTTGCAGACGACCACAACTTGAAGACAATAGACAAGGGATGTGGAGTCGTGTAGTCGGTGCGTTTTTTAAAAGAGTCGGAGTCGGTTAAAAAATGTCCGGAGTCCAACTCCGAATGTTATGCCATATGACTAGTAAAAAAAACTGTAGTCGGGGTCGATAGTCTGATTTCTAAAATTTCAGGAGTCGGAATCAGAAAATATTTTGGCCGAATCCACAACCCTGCAATAAACAATTAATAGGTCGCTACAATTAGACATAAAGCACTGAACAAGATCATCTTCAACATAAATGTCAAGTCACTCCTGCTGCATGGCTCTGGAACACGGAAAACTACAAAACAACAATAGTGTCACACAAATGGGCGCTTGCGTTGAATAGAAGGATTGAAATGGTATGACAAGATCACTAATGGGGAACTGATGACAAGAACCACACATCTGCCAGTGAGGCTAGAGATCAGACAGAGACGCTAGCAAGAACCAGACATCTGCCAGTGAGGCAAGAGACCAGACAGAGACGCTGGAAAGAACCAGACATCTGCCAGTGAGGCAAGAGACCAGACAGAGACGCTGGCAAGAACCAGACATCTGCCAGGGAGGCAAGAGACCAGACAGAGACGCTGGCAAGAACCACACATCTGCCAGTGAGGCAAGAGACCAGACAGAGACGCTGGCAAGAACCAGACATCTGCCAGTGAGGCAAGAGACCAGACAGAGACGCTGGCAAGAACCAGACATCTGCCAGTGAGGCAAGAGACCAGACAGAGACGCTAGTGATGAATAGGACGCACACTGAGGAAACCTGCTGGTAACATTACAAGGCTGTCCTTGTTCCGGAATACCCAGGGCAAGAGATGTAGATGGACGTCAATTACACACGGAGGTGAGAACTGGAGACTGAATAAATTAAAGGGGTTATAAAAATACAAACAAGGATCGATATTACGTCGATGGCATGGTACATGAAGGTTCGAAAGGTTTGTGATAAATGCCTAAGCTCCAGGGAGGAGGGAGTGAAAGAAATGATGACTAAACAAGATTAGGAATATTCAGTGTAGTACACCTAAGTCAAACTCGATTACCGTATGTCAATCAATCAAACCCTAGGCAATTCGTGCGTACATGGAGCCGTAACTAAACGCCACCTTTGTTTTCATTTATAAAACTCCGGTTACGCCGAATTTAACTCCAATTTTCGAGTATGTCACGCTAACTGGTCTACCCAGGCTAAAATTAAACGCGCTCAAACAAGATGTTTTATTCATACGCCCCTCATGAGGTCATGCTATATATAGCATAACCACGAAACTGTCAGAAGTGACGGTCGCTTATGTTCAAAGTTTGGATTTTCGGCACGTTAGTACTACGAATGGAATACGCATCTCAGAAGTGAAGTGTAGAATATCCCAGGCAAAAGCAGCATTCTATAAAATGATAAGTATTGTATGCAACATCTCTTTGTTAATGGAGGTATGAAAGAGAGTTGTTCAGTGTTGTATAGAACCACTCCTAATGTACAGAACTTAGTCGCGAACAATTCGTAAACAAGCATGAAAGGAGCTAGAGGTCACAGAGATGAGGTTTTACAGAAGAATTTAAAAATACCATGGACGGCTAAATAGAGTAATGAGGATGTCCTGAAAGAGGCAAATATGCAAAGGAAACTTATTTTCCATGTTAGAAGGAAACTTATTACCCATGTTAGCAGGAAACTTATTCCCCGTGTTAGAAGGAAACTTATTCCCCATGTTAGAAGGAAACTTATTCCCCATGTTAGAAGGAAATTTTACCCATGTTAGCAGGAAGCTTTTCCCCCATGTTAGCAGGAAACTTATTCCCCATGTTAGCAGGAAACTTATTCCCCGTGTTAGAAGGAAACTTATTCCCCATGTTAGAAGGAAACTTATTCCCCATGTTAGAAGGAAATTTTACCCATGTTAGCAGGAAGCTTTTCCCCCATGTTAGCAGGAAACTTATTCCCCATGTTAGAAGGAAATTTTACCCATGTTAGCAGGAAGCTTTTCCCCCATGTTAGCAGGAAACTTATTCACCATGTTAGAAGGAAATTTTACCCATGTTAGCAGGAAGCTTTTCCCCCATGTTAGAAGGAAACTTATTCACCATGTTAGAAGGAAATTTTACCTATGTTAGCAGGAAGCTTTTCCCCCATGTTAGAAGGAAACTTATTCCCCATGTTAGAAGGAAGCAAACCACTTTCTTTGGGCATTTCATAAGAAAAAGGAAGCTGAAATATGTCGTGATAACAGGAAAGATTGAAGGACAAATAGAGAAGATACTAGAAACTTTGACATCAGAGCATGGTAAGAAATCAACAACAGAATTGAAAAACAATACTAGAGACAGGAAGTTTTGGAGAGACATGATCGCCCACCAACAAATTTGAGAAAACATCACTTAGTTTGAATTGTCCACCTAGTCATGCTATGGTGCGACTGAAAACGTGTTATTTCTTCCCTCTGTGATAAAATACTCCATGTTACCCCCCGCTCTCATTTATATTTTTTTTCTCGTTCAAAAATCTATGAATAAATTCTGTATTTGACCTTGGTTGAAAGCCAAGTAAAATAAAACTGTTAGAAAATGTAACTAACGCACTAGTGAAATCTATTAATAGCTACTGTCTAAGCAACGGTTGCTAGGGCACTAACACGACTGCAAATGGTTTAAAAATAAAGAATTTGAAACTTAGTAGCGCCAAGCGTAGAGCTCCACCCCAAAACACACACACACGCGTTTATGCTATACCCATCCTAATATTAATGACGAAATCGGTGAAAGTTGGCGGATAACCAACCTTGTCGTCGCGTTTTGTAAGGGAAAAAGGGGGAGAGACAGGGTGGATGAAGATTCAAATCAGATTTTATCGTTGTGTTTTGTCAACTTAGATAATGGCGTTTCTTGTAAAAGTAAAAGGGATGTTTTGGATTAGAG
This sequence comes from Oreohelix idahoensis, assembly GCA_024509875.1. Classification (NCBI taxonomy): domain Eukaryota; kingdom Metazoa; phylum Mollusca; class Gastropoda; order Stylommatophora; family Oreohelicidae; genus Oreohelix; species Oreohelix idahoensis. The sequence continues at coordinate 53,831 of JAMPIV010007738.1, forward strand.
CGATAATATTAATAAATAAACTACCCTAACACAATTCCCTTATATAAGGTATCTTGTCTTAGGAAGGTAGTTAGTTATAGTGAGTTGGGTTAAAAACAAATAATCACAAAATAATTACAAAGATGAAAAGGAGGAGGAATAGTTAGATGAAAATTAGATAGGATGTAAGAGGCCACAGAGCAGTTTAATAAACTAGTCTAACGTTTAAAAACGGTTCATAAATAGCTGAGATATGACAGAATTAAGGAAACCAGACTAACCAACGTTCTGATGAACGTACATTGTTTATGGTCCCACTATAGTCAAAATTTGGACGCGTTGTTCTGATTGGCTGGGGGAAGGGATAATATGAAATGCATACTAGGTTAGAACGCCATTTTCAAAATAAAAACAGCAGTGTGCAGATGAGAACAGAAGGGGAGCTTTTCTGTATAAGTCTTTACCCTCTGGACGACAGCAGATTGAAATTTGTGCCATTGTTCTGCTAGTCATCTGTTTCTTTGTATGATTGATTCTTTATTTGCGGTAAGAAAAATGCTTTTATAAATTTTATATGTATGCAACAGGCCACAAGGGTTGTGAGCCAGAAATCTTTGTTATACGACATTGCATAAGTGGGAGCTATTACGACAAGCCGATAAAAACATGCCTAAAGCAGACTTGAGAAAGGGAAAAATGAAATTAAATTATGTTTAAATATTACCATTGAAAAATCATATGACAGTAAGTCCAGAAAGTACTGGCAGTCCTCTGCAGGCCACAGTGTTCAAATATCACTTGGAAAAAGAAATATGATGCCATGCCAAAAGAGTTAAACATATCACGGTAGAACCAAAAAAACAGAGAAGTGTATACCCCAGCTGATGCTATGGAAGATAAATAATGTTTAAAGGACAGTGGCGTTGAAGCCCTGTGGGAAGAAGGAGGTACCCACTGAGAGTTAAGAAGTCGCATAATTTAGGGACTGCAGCTATTGGTTAGCATATTTTCTGATCATCATGAATGTGTAACGTTGTTTAGTATTAGTTGTGGAGATATATGTCACGTAGATAGTGACTTAATTTATTTTTCCATCTCGTCTCAATGTTATTACTCTTTAATGTTCTGTTTTCCTACACATTTTGTTTCTCTTTGCTTTGATACCTGTGTGGCCCAATTGTTTTCTCCTTCTCAAACCCCACCCGAGGTTGTTTACGTTCGAGCCTGCAGCGGTCAGCGAACGATAATGTTACGTCAGCACACCTGGCCTGATCAGAAGAACGTCTGTTACGCTTAAAGTGTTAGAACGAGCCAAAGACGGTTTCTGTGAAAGAAACGGTTCGTTAGCGGCGGGTACCCTCTGTGGTCCGAACAGGGGAATTTCTCTGGTCGCTTTAAAACGTTTGATCACGAGCGGCTAGTACCCTTTGAGTCCTATGTAGAATGGTTTGTAAGCTATAAGACTTGAAATTTTACTACGTCAAACACACTCGTAGAAGATTCCTGGCCCGTAGATGACCATCATGAGATAAGGCAAACTTTAACACAGTACTAGAATGTGTTTGCCTATGTTCTAGTCATTTTCGGGGTGAGTTGACATATCTTATTATAATATGATATATTCATGTTAGCTTTTATATATCTGTTAGGAAAGTGAATTCATTTCTGAGGACTTCTCCTAGTAATTTAGTTCAGTGATAAGGTAGCGCTGTCTACGGCCTAGTAAGGGTGCTTAAACTGTTACGGTTTATCATGGGTTAAATGTTAAACTTATAATAACAGATAATAGGCGTAGAATCAGTCCACAGACGCTTATCATGGGTTAAATTGTTCACTTAAAAACTGAATAGTGAGATGCAGGTAATAACTCTGGATTATAAGAGATAGTCACTTATTCCTTTTTGATAGATATTTCCAGTGGCAAGGGAGAATCATTTTATGCTTACTTGTGTGGTTAGGCACTAGTCCATAACTTTCACAGAAAGCAGTCACCAGGCATAGATAATTCTATCTTATGATTTAGCCACAACTGTATTATTATAGCAAGAACATTGCATTTTCTTTGTACTCATTTTGTGGGAAATTAATATTTTGTTTCCCCAAAAGGGACATATGATTTATCTGTGTAATTTCAAATGCTGTAATCTGTTTATGTAAATTCACTTAATGTTGTAAGATGAATAAGCATATCCATTCAGCTGTATGTTTAGTTGGAAGAAGAGAAGTAGTTTTTTGATGTCAGAACATTTACTGACAGGTACATGGGTGTACAAAATATATTAAGCCTATGCGGGCGCGTGTTGATAATTGATATTTTTAAGGAAGAGGAGACATGGTTAAAGACAGCCCTAAACTATCATAGCAATAACTACAATAAATTTAATCCCATAGTGGAGCGAAACTTTCTGTATAAAGTTAGTGTGATTTATTATTTGCTTGATGTAAAAGGGTGTCTCTTTTCGGTCTCAGTTTCAGGGGATACCGAATTGCTAGTCTAGCTTCCAGTCAGACGAAGAATGTCACCGTCTCTTCGGTCTAGAGGGATTCTGAGGATATCTAGCCCCACGAGTGTCACAGCCATACCTGAAACAAAAACCCTTTGTCAACGCCATTTCCCTCTCACGGGAGTTAAGCTCACGCAATGCCACGAGCCAACCAACGAAATCATCTAATAAACTCTGCCTAATTACCACGGCTTCCAGCACTAAATGCAATATAGCAAACCCGTTTGCCTACTTCTCGGAAACCTATTGCCGTTGATTACCAGTAGGCACAAGCGGAGTACGGCTTGCCCAGCACTATAATGGCCAATCAGACCCAGAAGAAGAATATAGCAGAATTCAATTCACCAGTCTCTGTATGCCTAAACGGGGCACTCAGCCAAGCCACAGTCAACCAGCCAAAACCGGATTTAAAGCCTAATCTAGCGCCGGATAAGCACGCCTTGGGATCAGTTGTCCTCAAGTGACTTCGTCCCATGGCTTATTTCTGGATTATGTAGAACTTCGCACGTATGAGCAGCCATCTATGGACAGAGTTCCAGCCCCACTCACGCTATAAGGGGAGTCACCAACGTTTAGCACCAACAAAGAAAGTTTTGTAGGCTAGTCCCTCACGAAGGATCTACAAGTAATACACTTTCTTGAGTTAGCACATTTGGTCCCACGAAAAGCAGACAGGCTGTCGCTCAGTTCGGTTATTTGGCCAGCAAGAAAGATAGACAGAGTTCCAGCCCCACTCACGCTATAAGGGGAGTCACCAACGTTTAGCACCAACAAAGAAAGTTTTGTAGGCTAGTCCCTCACGAAGGATCTACAAGTAATACACTTTCTGGAGCTAGCACATTTGGTGCCACGAAACAGCGGACAGGCTGTCGTTCAGTTTGTTTATTCGATCAGCAGGAGATAAATAGAGTCTTCCAGACCACCTCGCGCAATTAGGGAGGAATCACCAATGATAGCGCCTATACAGTGATTTTATTCAGGTTAATTCCATCACCCATGGAGGATATGTACGAAAAAACCACTTACTGGAGCTATTTCATATGGTCCCGAAAGCGGACGGACTGACACTCAGTTATTTCATCTCTCTGTGTTCTACAGGTTTTATGAATGGTGGTGTGTGTGTGGTTGTTGGTGTATTTTGCATATTTTGGTTATTGATGATTATTGATGTAATTTTATGTTGTTGTGATGATATGCATTAATTCCATGCTTTTTCTTCTTGAATAAATTTTACACATTTATTAATGCGCTTTTCACGACCTTTCCATCCATATTTGTTTTTAGCTCTTTACTATAATCTCTATGTATGATAAGAGAAAAGAGTGAGAGCAGGAGATGCTTAGACAGTAAAAGTGAGTTGAGGCCTGGAGAGAGAGATCATTTGAATAAATCTTCTTCCAGGTTGTCTCAAGTCCATCTCCTATTTACACCTTTCTGTGTGTGTAATCTATAACTCTGTCAGTCCACTATCCCTTGTCGATTTCACTACTGTTGTCCAACTCGACAAATACTCTACACTCAAACTCAACCACGACAATATATATAAATAGAGTATTTAGGGAGGCATGGTTACTCTGTTGCAGGGTTGAATCACCAAATACAAGTGAGACATAAACTGGAGCTGCTAGGTACGAGGCAATCTGTCCTTTGTGTATACCTAGAAAGAAATTGTAGCAGCGGACTCCAGGAAACCCTCTTGTGTAGAAGAGTGAGCAGTGTCTACAGCAAACTACTTTCTGTCAACGGACTACCAGATAAGCCCTAGTGTTTAGGGGCTATTGACAAGTTATTCTAAAATATTCTCCCAACTCTGAATAAACATTTCGGGTGACATGATGAGACCATCAGTCCCTCTAATAGTGACATATCTTCATACATTATAATTGCAGCAGGGGATACATTCCTAGGAACATTTTATTACTGACATTTGTGGACAATAATTCCTCCTTAGTTCTTTAAACGTGTACATAACCACATTTCTTTTTTTGAGTTAACTATTCCTGTGTCAGAAAATTTGAGACACAGGAAAATAAAAATTGTAATATAATTCTATAACGTTAACCTCTGACTTACGTTAGTTCTTTATATATATATATATATATATATACATATATATATATATATATATATATATATATATATATATATATATATATATATATATATATATATATATATATATATATATTTGTGTTTTAGTCATTAACACATCACTACACCTACATTACCCTAGACACTTGCCATTTAACTTAATATCAGAGTTAAAATAATACACAGAGTGAGATCTACATGTGGTAGCACATAAGTACCCTGAGAATACATCATCATCATCAACTATTAGACTCAGGGGCTTATACAGCTTGACCTCACTCTGTTGACACTTACATATTAACACCATAACAATCTAATCCACCAAACCCTCCTATCCAAATAATTTCTATGAAACAAACGTCAAGATGCAGGCAATTAATGCCATTTTATTACAAAAAAACGCTAGGCCACATTAGCATTGCAGCTCAATCCAGCTTGTTCAACACAGGTCATCATGTCGGTCAACAACTGTTGCTGTCTATTGTAACATACTGTGTGATGAGGAGTTCGCGTGTTTACCGTTTTAGAGTTTATTTTATTGTTATTTTGTTTCCATAAATCGAGGATTCCTCAGCTAAAGAGAAGTTGGCAGGAAGACAAAGATGGCTGTAGACCGCTCCACCTTTGTCCCAGTCTTGACGTATGGATGCGAGTCATGGGCAATGACTACAACCCACATAAACCAGATTCAAACCTCAGAAATGAGGTATCTGAGGAAGGTGGTTGAAGTAAGAAGAAGAGACATGGTCCGCAACCAGACGATACGTCAAGGCTTAAAAACCCAACCCCTGCAGACTCATCTAAGATGGTTTGGCCATATCTGCAGAATGGGAGAAGATCGGCTTCCGCGACAAATATGGGAAACTAAGAGCTAGGGATCCAGACCTCCGCTGGGAGGACAATATCAGACAATCTCCGAATGACCGAGGACTAGAATGGAACCACTCCAAGAGGAAGATAGCCGATAGCATGGCATGGCGCTCTCTCTTCCAAATTTCTACACGTCACGGTAGAAGAGAAACAACTAAATAAGTAAGTTATTTTGTTTCTGAAAAAAAAGTAAAAGTACGGTAAAACATATTTTCTGTCAAGGAAAAACTGTCTGGAGATGTCAGAGACCCTGAGCTGACTACTGCCTTTATTAGAGCCATTAATGTGGAAGTCTGAGGGCGAACGAGGAAGAGGCAGAACAAGTGAAACTGATGCTACAACTCCTTCTTATGATATGTGTTTCGTGTATATCCACTAGATAGATACACGTGAGGATATCAACATTTAAAAATAGAAAGTGACTTTTATATTACCGTGTATTTATTTGTAAGGATCATTGATACTCCTACACCCACACACAATTTTTATTAATACGAAACAGGCATTTTTTGTTCTTTCCGCAAACTGTTTCTCTTCCTGCAGACCAAGTTAAAACACTCCCATTTGCCTTCCGGCTACTGCTAAGAATTTTCCGTTTTTCTGAAGAAAAATGAAATGTAAACAATTTCTTTTAAATGTATGAGGGGTATTTCTGTCTATTTACAGGCGCAACGCTCAAGCAACGGGTCAACTGAGGGAAGTAGTTTTGTGGCACTGAATGGATCTTAACATAGCATGATACTGGGCGCGATTTCATATCCGTGGTGATTTCTCCCACCTGTGTTTACCTCGCGTGACAATCTGCTGCTGTTCTGTCGATGTGTACACTCCATATTTTTGTAATATTTTTGTGTAGTTATCTAAATTCCTGCCAACGTAAAAGTGTTTTCATTGTGACGCCGGAGAGATCAACAAAATGTTGAGGTTTGTGAAGAAGAAAAAAAACGTGACAGTGCAACCAAAAAAAAAAAAAACAGGAAGGTGAAAACGAATCAAAGAAATCACAGCCAAGTACGATCAAAGCGGGAAGAGAAACGACTGATATTCAACAACAACAAAGTTAATCCTCTTTTACACCAGCAGTTGTCCTGTGTAGATCCCCCGTGTCTCTGAAGAAGAAAGGAAAGTCTTACTGCACCCTCAGACATGTCGTAAACGGCGATTAATGTTAGGTTATGCATGGGGATGGCAACCTCATCATGTAAAACTAATTGCCACAGAAATCAATGCTGCAAGAGCATGTGACTGCTTGATTCAGGCTTCCTACAAGGGAGCCAGCTACAGTGCTGGCGTTATGCTCTGTGATGAGCGCAACGGAACATGATAATGGTGATGGATATAATGATGATGATGACGACACTGCCAGTTACTTGGCCAGGAGTTTCACAAAGACTGGAGATGACATTTGACCTGTTTATCTGCGTCTTGTATGCGGGGAAGCGCAGCCGTGGCTCGGCTCCGGTTCTAGTTAAGTCGATACTTGATTATTAACCACGGCCACTTGCCGAAGTCGCGGTAGCGCAGTCGTTAGTGTACTGGCTTCCTAGCTCGGTGGCCAATGGTTCGATCCCCAGTTGAGGTGGGATTTTTTAGACCGCAAAAGGCTCCGGGGTCGACCCCGCAGTCTCCATGAATTGGGTATCAGAGCAACTCTGGGAAGGTTAAGGCGGCCGGCGTGATGCTGACCACATCACCCTTAGTGTGCCAATGGGCAAGAAAATGTGGGCCAAACACCATATTCCCAATATGCCTCAATGGGCCTGTAACGGCATCCTTTACCTTCCTACTTGCCAAAGTAAGGTCACAAATGTGGAACTGATGATAAGAACCAGACAAGTGCCAGTAGAACAAGAGATAAGCAGAACACGCTGATGATGGATCGGACACATACTGAGGAAACCTGTTTACGCCACTACCAGGCAATCCTTATTCTGGAATCCCTAAGGAAAGACAAGCAGAGGTAGAGCGAAAAACATATGGAGAAGAGAGCTGAAGACATAAATGAAAAGATATGTAAAGAACTCGAGCTGATAAAGCGCGACAGGAGGACGTGGCATATGTCTGTTGAAGGCCTATGCTCTACGGTGAGCTAGAGGGCAATGAATGAATGAACTTATCAAAATAAAACGATCATTTTCAACTACTGTTAGATATACAAGTAAACAAATAAAGGTCATCGTTGGATAGAAAGGAGGAAACAAGACAACAGAAAAGAAATATAAGTGATAGGCTCACCAAGAATCGAACCAAGGAGTAACCAAACAGCGTCATCGCCTAGCTGTGAAAGAAAATCGTGAAAGGGTGTACAGTCAACTTCGCATCATGGGTGCTCTAAAATGGCACAATGTGATCTATGTGTGTGTGTGGCACACAATGGGTGCAAAATTTGCTGTGCGTTCTCAACTAAATTTCCCCCCCCCCCCTTCCCCCCCAATAAAATGTCAGGGCACTGAAGATGTTTAGTCTGAAGTACCATGAACTAGTCTCATTTTGCATATCCAAGTTGACGAATCAAAATACATAACTAACACAGCTCGGCTGTGTATATACGAGTATTATTAACACTAACCTCAAACTATCTTCGCCCGAGAAGGGTACGCATGTAAGACTAAACTCTCATAAGGGGTACGCGAGTACTGTAAGTTTGGGAAACACTGACACAGGAAATACAAGTTGTAATGAGATTTTTACGTTTGTTAAAACATTGTCCACGTGAATCATCCATGATCGCAGATAAATGCCCCTCCCAGATTTAGACGTGTCTACGGCATTCTGAAGGTTTGTACAAATTTGGAGTTATACGTTTATTGAAGCTAAATTGAAAGGTAAAAAGGCAAAGGAAGTCCCATAGCAGATCATGCAGGAAGAAAGTAAAACGTTAGAGCAGAGGTTGGCAACCAGTCAATCCCGATCTGCCGTTAGATCCCAGTGGATGATTTGGTAGATCTTTAGACGACTGTGAAGATAGGCTTCATTAACTAGGGAAATTTCGGGCTTAGACCTCTCCCGCCGGCATTTAAAACCGCTGTGTCCCCTTGATTCTCTTTGGAGAATATACCCAGACCAGAAGGTCTTTTATGTTTGACCATGCGCCCTAATATAACCAACGTACTCTGTGTCTAGGTTGAACGGCGTGCCTCAAAACGAGGCCAATTTTTTTTTTTTTACATCAAAGGTACTTTTTACGCATCCCCAATGAAAACTTAGAGCAGGCTACCAAAATACATTCGTGAGATGCACGACATTAGAACGCGATCTCTTCTTTGTAAGGTTCATCATCTCACCCCTAACCCTTTTTGCGCTTAAAATTACACACTGATACACACACATAGACTGTATGTATGTATATGTATATATGTATATATTTAGGGTGTCCATAAAAGATTGTACCCTTTTCAAAAAATTTATTCTCGGCCCCATGACGTTGTACGAGGATGCTTTCTATCACAAAAGTAAGATAATCTCTGCACGTTTTTAAGCATACCTTACAAAGACTCAAAAAAGTGCGCATGCGCGCAGCGGGTATTTCAAGTGAAACTTTCGCAGTTGAGTTGCAACCGGTAATTGTTACATGTCTCTCAACACACTGGTCAAGTAGGTGAAAAAAAGAAAAGAAATAGGTACATTCTTTTTGAGTCTTTGTAAGGTATGCTTAAAAACTTGCAAAGATTATCTTACTTTTGTGATAGAAAGCATTTTTCAATTATAGTTTTTCTGTCTTCCACTCACGAACCCGCCGACCGAACACAGTTCCGCAAATCATATCAAACAGGGGATTCGTTGAATCGTAGTATACTGTCTGACAAATTTTCCTTTATTTGATTTTGTCGGCGGCAAACTGTCGATGCAGCAACATTACCCAGCTCGAAGACGGTTATAATTCACCATTAACTGACGAGGTTTATTGCTCGAATTAAATCAGCTACTAATAATTAACAAAACAATATTTCTTAACTTGTCCGATGTAGTTACCGGGGTTGGTTACAAGAAGAGCAGCAGCGGGGTGACTTTTTCAGACGATAAGTCGATGATTCTTCAGCAGAAGAGAAATTGACAAGAAGACAAAGATGGTTGTATATTGCTCCACCTATGTTCCAGCGGTCCTTATTTGAGGATGTGAGTCTTTAGTAATGACTGCAACCCACAAAAGCCAGCTCTAAACCTTAGAAATGATGTATCTGAGGAAGGTGATTGAAGTAACAAGAAAAGACATGGTCCGCAACCAAACGATACGTCAAGGCTTGAAAACACAGCTCCTGCAGACCCGAGTGGAACAGTTCCAATTACGATGGTTTAGCCGTGTCTGCAGAATGGGGGAAGATCGGCTACCACGGCAAATATGGGAAACTAAGAGCCAGTGATCCAGACCTACAGGACAACCCAGAGTCCGCTGGGAGGACAACATTACACAACCTCTGAAGGACCGAGGACTAGAATGGAACCAGGCCAGGAAGAAGACAGCCGACAGTATAGTATAGCGCTCTCTCTTTCAAACCCCTACATCTCACGGTAGAAGAGGAACAAGAAAGAAGCTAAAACAACCACCCACTATAAAAGCACACATATGCTATGATGCAGGCTTCCTGCACGGGCACCAACTGCAGGAAATACACCGCCCCGTTTTTAAATTATCTTCTTGATGTGTGTTGTTTCTGTCTCGTACTTTTTATTACCGACTGTTATCAAGCAATCTCGCCGAAGCTTACATTTTATTTACCATGACAGAATTTAAATTAGCCATTATACCGAGACAGCTTGGCCGGGGTTTCACATAATACCCAATGATTACAAAACTCTCTTCCTTTCCCCCCTCTCCGCGACATAACTTTTAAAATCAATTTCGTCTGAAGACTCATAAATTAATATACTTTCATTCAGAAAGCCAGAGTCGGTCTTCTTTTTTTTTTTTTTTTTTCCTTTTTTTTTAAAGTTGAGCCAGTCGAGAAAAAATGTCCAGACTTAAGATTCCGAATTGTATGCCATATGTCTAGTAAACATCTGGAGTCTGACTTCTAAAATTTCAGGAGTCAGAGTTGGAGACTTTTTTGGCCGTCTCCACAGCCCTGCAGGAAGCTTTCTGCTGACAAGTGTGGGCGATCGCGTTATTCATTTTCTACTGTCCCCTGATCTGTAAATTACGCCTGGACTTGGTTTCTTCCCACCTACGTGGCCAGTTCATCCTGATGTTTATTTCATTATTTCTCATTTATCACTTTTTTTCAGCCCCCCCCCCCCCCCCCCCCCCCCCCCCCCCCATGAACACAGACCGTCAACAGACCTATGCCAAGTCGTCCTGCCCCATGCCAACAGTTCAAGGTATCTCTGTGTCCCCTTCATTACTATCATATCTGTCTCTAGTTCTCCTCTGCACGTGTCCCCTGGTCTCCCACCTCTCTGACTTTTGTTTAACCATGTATTTAACCACTTAGGACCCAGCGGCCCATATATGAACCATCATATAAATATCAGTAATCCTTTTGTTAAAAAACCAAAAACCAAAAAAAAAAAAAACCATATTAATGACCATTGCGTCACATAAGGGTCATTTTATGAGCAAGTGAATGGCTCTTGAGTTAATGCTGCGAGACAGGGAGCTGATAACCTCACCTCATAAATCTGGACAGGGTACAGTGAAGTCTCTTCACTCCCCTACCCAGAAAATATCCAAGGGTATGAATGCTAACTGTTGCTGTTGCGCGCTGGTTTTATACATGCCGGATGCGTCCTCTCTTACGGCCATCTCTGCTGGTCTTACGTTTGATGCCAAATTCCGGCGATCTTCAGCTTTGATGATTCATCGATTGCAGTGTCATTCTCTAATAGGCGGTCATTAATTGCCCTCATTATCTCTCCCTTATCCATATCCATTGTACCTTCTATGGGTGCTCTTGAAGCTAGTCTGTCAGCTCTTTCATTGCCGCGTACCCCTGCATGACCAGGACAGTAGATCCACATCAGTTCCTGATGATTCGAGGCTTCTATGGAAGTTTTCCATTCATGCCGGAGCCATCCACTTTGAACCTTTCGAAGCATGGATTGTGAGTCTGATACAATATCTGCCTTTGTTAAGGAAGTCTCAGGCAGCCACCTTAAGGCTGCAGTAGCTGCCTCTACCTGCATTCTCATGCTGGAGGTTGTTAACATGAACGCCCCGCTACGTTCAGCGACGATTCCGCCTGTTAGTCTAGCAGAGAAACCCCACCCTGATTTCTCACCACAGATTACAGACCCGTCAGTGTACACAATGGCATTATCATACCCAGCTTGGTCATTTATCAGCTGATCAATTTTCAGCTCTGCCCCCCCATTGGTCCCAAGGTTGATGATGACTTGCTGGTAATTAGTCCAGCTCTCACCTGACTTACTCCACTCTTCTTCAACGAATATATTTTCAACTGTGGTCACCTAACAAATAGTTGTCTTTGCCTGCGCCATCCATGACATCCCTCTCTTTATTCAGCTATGTTCCCATGCAGGGGATGCCTTCTGTCTGTGGTTCCTCGCATATAAGCTTTTGCCTGGGCAATCGTATATCTGGATGTAATTGATAACAATCCAATCATGTGCTGCATCGTCACAACCGGGGTATCTCGCGTTCAGCCCAAGACTATACGCATCCCTTCATTTAGAAGGCGTTGCAGTCGTTCACACTGTGATATTGACAGCGTGAGTATTCCCAGGTCATACTCGATTACAGACATGACCAGCTGATGATAAAAGAGAAACAGTTGTCTCTGCTCCAGCTGCGCTGCAGCCATTGTTTTTAGGGCTGCCAGACCTCTCTTGCACTTCTGTATGGTGTAATCAACATGGTGCTTACACGATAGCCCGCGATCGAATGTTACTCCAAGGTATTTCGTAACCGGTATCCATAGAGTAAGTTGCCATCAGCATAATAGGATTTGGAGGCACCCTGAACCTCGTATATCGAAGATAGGGACATCCAGACGTTGCTAATTTTAGGGTTATCACACCCGAAAGTCCGGCGTGATGCTGACCACACCACCCCTAGTGTGCCGATGGTCAAGAAAATATCGGCCTAACACCATATTCCCAATATGCCTCAATGGGCGTGTAACAGGATCCTTAACTTTTACCTACACCCGATAGTGTTATTAATGTATTTTTCCTTTGTTGTTATTGTTGTTTTTATTTATTTATTTGTTGTACTGTACGCTTATTCTCCGGCGGAGACATGATTGTCGATGAATACTACTTCACGCCAGGATCTGTCACCAGATTTCGATCCTGGAATCCCGTAACTTCCATCAGGAGGCGAGCGCTCTATCCGCTTCATGGTGGTGGGATAGCCAAGAACCATTGCCATTTCTAGGATAATGAAGCATGACCACCAAAGTTAAATGTAGTTCTATGTTAATCCGTAACATAGAACAAAATCTTAATTGCTTTAAGATGTTTCTGGAAGAGAAAAAAGAAGGTGGCAAAGCAAGCTCGATTCTTTTCTTTTTTTAAAGTCTCCTGAATATCGTCTACCCCCATTGGCCAAATAGCCATGCTTTCTACAACTGGAACCAGAAAAAAAAAAAAACGTTTTCGGCACACGCGGTACCTTCTGCTAACCAGTCGTCTGGTGATGAAGACAGCTCTGCCGTGACAACGGTAGCCACAAGTGACGGAAGTAACAGCGATTGAAGTCCTATGTTATTTTAAGTACAGTACATACATAATATTTCGTTTCGTTCAATAAGTCTGATACTTGTATATGTAGTTAATACATGTTGTTAACTAGTTGTTTTTTCCCCTATATTACTTTTTACTTAATTTTGACACTTTCTGGGCCTCGGGAACGAATTAACTTACTTACTTAGTCGTTCCCCTTCTACCGTGAGGTGTAGAGAATTAACTTGATTTCTATTAATTCTGATGGGAAATCAATTTTCGTTTAGCGCTATTTCGGATACCACTGGAGTTTTCAAGAACGAATTACCAGAACCATAGGGAGGGGGGAATTGCTGTACACATTTACACCATTATTGAGTAATCGGAATTTTAAAAAAAGGTTAAGGCTTCCCATAATTGATACTGCCGCGGGGGGATGAAGTGTTAGAGACTTCACTTTATTTAGGTCTCGGCTTCATGAGGTGGGGTGACTGGTTTCCTTTTTCGCAGCTTTTGTTTTCCCTAACTCAGGAGCAGAGGCAGGTGCCTATTTACAATCAGGCAGACGGATGCGTGGCGTAACCTGGTTTCTAACCCGGCAGCTTTGCCTCGAGAAGCTAGCGCCCTAACCACACTGCCAGGAAGGATTTTGAAAGAAACATGGCAGCAAACCAGGCCGCAGGAAGTGCATCAAAAACCAAGAATCAACCCTGCCTCGAACGCTTCACAGCATGAACAGTAAAGAAAGAACAAAACAGATATACCAACAACGATGTTTAGTTTGAAACTGGAGTCGTTTTATGATGCTATAAATGCCAATGTGCATAATAAACCAAAATCCGCATGTCCATTTGTTGTCAAGAACGACCTCATAAACAGAAATCTCAGAAATCTTAATGAATTAAAGGTATCAACGGAGACTAATCCAGCGGACACCCGGTGTTTGTGGCACAGAACACCAAAATTTATAACGCATAATAAAACTGGTGGCCTGTCCCTGACGGCTATTTTAACACACGCCTACACTCGCCCTCACACAGTATGTCATCTGTGCAAGCTAGCAGCTGGTTACCAAAGGCACCTGGTCGGTTTGCCCAAACGATTACTAAAAACTCATTGACAAAAAGCAATACGTGGGCTTTTTGTTGTCTGTTACATCTCTGAATAAGATTAACTCATCTTGGCAGCAAAAGAGACAAATTTACAAACAAGAAGTTACAGACGTTAAAAATTGGGTGCTTACGTAGTTATTGTTGGTGTTTTTTGTTGTTGTTCCGATCCCCTGGGATCAGAGTTATTCACTCTTTTACCCCTTGCAGCAATTAGGGGGTGTCGTTTTGGGCTTTCTTGCAACCCTAGAGTACTTTCCCAACTCATCGGGCGCAGCTTGCGTAATATAGACGGGTTGAAGTGGTATGACAAGGTCGCCGATGTGGAACTGACGACAAGAACCAGATACGCGCCAGTGGACCGAAGAGATGAAAAAGAAGACGCTGGTCACAGATAGGACACATACTGAGAAAAACCTGTTGATAGCATTACAAGGCAATACGTATTCTGGAGTCCCCAGGGTGGAAGAGAAGCAGGGGTAAACTGAAAATCACACGGAGAAGAGAACCGGAGATAGAATGAACATGACGAGGAAGATACGGAAAGACGTTGAGTTGATGGAGTGCGACAGGGAGGACCTGGGATATATTTGCTGACGACCTATATTCCTGGGGAATCCTAACCGCTTAGGCAATCGAACGCCGCCAACCCCATGTACAACCTCCTATTTGTCGCCTCCTGAGATATCCCGGAGAGTAGCAGTCCAGTTGGCAACCTCTGGAAACTACATGGGACGTCAAGCATGAGTCAAGGCCGTCTAATGAACTAATTTACTGCAGCAAATGAACGTGAAGTCGGTCGGAAAACTCCATCATTTGCTCTCATAACCACATGTGTTTCTCTTAAATACGTGGCTATCTATCAAGCTTCTCAGAGCTGCCAACCGAGGAATCAAGTAAGCGAAGACTGCTGAAGTGTGGCATCAGACGTAAGACTAGCGGGGATGGGCGTATGAGAAGATGGATCGGGCATGTGTACAACCAATGGTCTTTAGGAACACTCAGCATAGACACATTTCATTATTTGCTGGTGGGGACTGAGTTTGTCCAGAGTGGGGTGATGTCGAATCTGAACAATAATAACAAACTTCTCATATCACTATATACAGTTTCTCTCTCGATGGCTAAGTTCGTGCTGTTAACCTGCTTCTCTCGTGGAACCGACATGTTATTAGAGGACATGTACTTCTGCTAGCGTGTTTTCCCCATATGAAAATATGTCGGACTGTCCTATTCTAAAATGCGTTAGGTCGTTGTTGTTGAACTAAGGTTGCTGAGCTTTTCGCTCTTTTGCTGCCAGTACCAAGTTGAAGACACCTTGGTATTATCTACACTGTAGATCTAGGCTTTTCTGCCATTCCGAAACGTTTTGAGTTGAAATCATGAACCCCAGTGTCTGTAGCTTGGCTTGCATTTACAGGATCATCACACCTGGTCCCAAATATGCAGAGATAAAATACTGTGCCCTGGTTCTGGGCTCCCCAGAATCGTCACGTCCTACACAGAGCCACTTTTAAGAAACACTGTAATTACGTGGCTGTTAAACTTGTCTCCAACCGAGTTCAACGACCAGGGTAGTCTAGAATTATCAGTTTACTTAATAGTAGCCCTAAAGCTAGTACTACAGGACCTTTTTTTTTATTTGTAACGCCTGACCGTAGAACAGATAGGAGATTATTCTTGTTATACATTCTTCTGGATTGTGCAATAATCCTGTTTTATTCGTAGCTTGACAGGTAATTAATTCTGACGAGTTTACTTCTTTGAACTGAGACGCGTGAGAACTGCTATTACAAACACACACACAAGGGGCTAGGGAAGTGCGGTAATTGTAAAAGAACCGCAAGCTGCCTGCCGTCATACTACGAAAAATCAAAATAAAATAAAAGAAAGTAATAAGATAAAGAACACGACACTAATGAGCGCTTGAGTAGAATGCAAGGTTTGAAATGAACTGACAAGATCACCAACGCGGAAATGATACCAAGTACCAGACAATGCTAGTGGAACAATAGAAGAAGACAATTGCGTTGGATAGGACAATCATTGACGAAACTGCCGATAGCATTACGAATATATATATATATATATATATATGTATATGTATATGTATATATGTATATATGTATATATGTGTATATATGTATATATATATATATGTGTATATATGTATATATATTAGAAAGAAAATGAAACAGGCCAAAGAAAAATGGGTAGCTGATCAATGTGAGTCCATTAATACGGGGCTAATAAAAGGTAACAGCAAGGCAGTTTTTGACACATTAAGAAGACTATCAAAACCCCAACAGCCCAGGGTAACTGTCATAGAAGATAGCAATGGGGCTCTGCTCAATGAAAAAACAGCTGTAATGAGAAGGTGGACAGAATATTGTAAAGAATTATATAACTGTAAATTTGACACTGACTTAGGCATATTAAACAACATTAAGTGCGAAAACAGAGAACTCGGAAATGCAGCAATACTACGGGAAGAAGTGGAAGAGGCTATATGTTCGATGAAAGGAGGGAAGTCACCGGATGTGGATAATATACCAGCAGAGCTCTTGAAATATGGAGGACCAGATATAGTAAAAATCATGACAACAATTTGCCAGAAGATATGGAGTACAAAAAAATGGCCAAAAGAATGGACGCAGTCATTAGTAATACCGCTTCCAAAGAGGGGAAGTCTAAAGATGTGCAAGAACTACAGAACCATTGGCCTTATTGGTCATCCAAGTAAGGTGATGTTAAGGATACTTTTGAACAGAATAAAACAGAAATCAGAAGAAATCTTGTCAGAGGAACAGGCTGGCTTTAGACCAAAAAGAAGTACCTCAGAACAAATCTTCAATATTAGATTACTGATCGAAAAACATCTCCAGCATCAACATGATTTATACCATAACTTCATCGATTTCACAAAAGCCTTCGATCGAGTCTGGCATGAAGGTTTATGGCAAATAATGAGAAAATTCAATTTTGATACCAACATCATAGATATCATTGAAGCACTATACAAGGACGCAAGCAGTGCTGTTTTTGCAAGCAATGACATTGGAGAATTTTTCAAAACAACTGTAGGAGTTCGCCGGGGATGTATCCTGTCACCAGTGCTCTTTAACATTTATCTGGAACATGTTATGCAGGAGGCTCTCTACGATTATAAATCAACCATATCGATTGGAGGCCGACCTCTGTGTGATCTACGTTTTGCTGATGATGTTGATCTGATAGCTGGGGCGGAGTCAGAGCTTCAGGACCTTGCCTCTGGACTGGAGAGGGTGGCGGGAACATATGGGATGGAAATTAATATAGAAAAAAGCAAGATATTGGTGAATAGCCATAGTAGACATGTTCCGACCAACATTGCGTTAAATGGGCAAACGTTAGAAGAAGTTAACACCTTTGAATGTCTCGGGTCCACTATATGTGGTGATGGAAGATCAAATAAAGAAATCAAGACAAGACTTGAGATGGCCTCAGCTGCCATGACAAGGTTGAATGTGATCTGGAGAGGTGACGTCAGTTTTCCTGTGGGGATCAAGTTGTACAAATCACTTGTGTTGTCTGTTCTCTTGTGTGGGTGTGAGGGCTGGACGCTCACTGCGGATGCGGAGCGGGGGATTCAGGCTTTCGAGCATAAATGTTATAGGGGAATTTTGCGCATTTGCTATAAAGAGCACAGGACAAATGTCTGTGTTGGAGAGAGGATAAACGCCTATGCAGGCCATCGGGGGCCACTTTTGTCGGTGGTGAAACGTCGAGGGCTTACCTGGTTTGGGCATGTAACTCGTCATGACTCCCTTTCGAAAACGATCCTCCAGGGAACAGTCGAAGGTAAACGGAGAAGAGGAAGGCAAAGAAAATCCTGGGCTGATAACATCAAAGAATGGGCAGGACACGGTTTCTCCACACTTGTACGCATTGCTGAGAATAGAGAGCAGTGGAGGACCCTGTCTGCTGATGCTTCCACCATGGCACCCCTACGACCCATGACGGGTTATGGGTTGAGATGATGATGATGATGATATATATATATATATATATATATATATATATATATATATATATATATATATATATATATATATATATATATATATATATATATATATATACTTACTTACTTAGTCGTTCCCCTTCTACCTTGAGGTGTAGAGGTTTGGAAGAGAGAGCGCCAGACTATCCTATCGGCTGTCTTCCTCCTGGCCTGGCTCCATTCTAGTCTTCGGTCCTTCAAAGATTGTTTAATGTTGTCCTCCCAGCGGACATCTGATCTATATTTGACTTGCGAGGGCAATACTTAAGATTGAGCATGATCTACCAGAGTCACTCTAGCCTCTTGCGTTCAAGTGTAGCCTGCCCGCTTCTGGAACCTTGAATACCGACATTGGCGGCGCGGAACGGGGCTTTCGGAGGAGGGTTTGGATCTGGCCTTTTGTCATGACGATGTGGGTACAGAACTTTATAGAGCCTGCGACATTCTGCGGCATTTTGCCTTCATGCCCATGGCTATAAAAATGGGGAACATACAAGGGAGTCCCAAGCTTATTTGATGGCGTAGGCGCGGGACCTGGCAAGGCGGGAGGTGGTTTGTCAGTCACGCCAGTCCTAAATCTTCGCTTGGGTCTTACGATAGTATCCTCTGAGATTCATATGTGGACTCTGCGGAGCAACGCTCTGATCACCCCCAAGCTGCGTCTACCCATTTCGAGTGCCCGCTGGAGAGCACATTCTAGAAAATAACAGCTGAGGCGTAGAACCCGAGCCCTTATGCACGAGTCTATGAAGGTGCTGAACGGCACATGTTGTTATAGTATAGAAAGGTTTGGACCTCTAGGCCGACGGATCCGCTGGGCGCACATACACACGCTAGTCATCCGCGAATGCTTTGCTATGGGATACTCTTTCGACGTAAGAGATGATTGCAACTATTGTGAGTTTTTAGTTTTTAGAGTCACTACTTATATGACCTCCGCCGCCTTCTCGCAGCTCTGATCCTTCAGACATCTGTGGTTGTTGGGGTGTGAGGTATCTGGTGGAGTCGGAAGATGTTCCTCTGATGTTTATAGAGTCAAGCAGGGTGCTGATACAGAATTGTATAGCTGAACAAGGCACTCTTTCTAGAATATAACCAGGCGCACTGGAGTGCGCAGAGGTGGTGTCGCACTGAGCACCTGACTGACTATCTCTAAAGATAGGCTACGTTCTCTTGTATCTCCACTGCGCAGCTTCACGGAGACATCTGAACCTTGGAGAGGTGATCTGGGCGTGCTCCTTTGCACAGGCGGGAACAGGGACATCAACATTCAGACAGGCGAGGGAGTGGTGTGAATAGACAGTGTCTGCGCGATAGTGTTGGACGAGAGCGATCTCGCGTGTGTGTGGTCCTGAGAACTCTCATCGGGAGCGTAACGCAGGCGTATACATATAATGACAGAGGTACAGAACAGAGTAGACAAGTGCAACAGAGTAGGCAGAATCAGGGTAGAATGATACGGGATTATAAGTAGTATTTATGGTGGAGTGATATAGATAATTGAGTTAAGATACATTTATATACATATGGGTTTATAGTACATATACAGTAAGAGGATAATTACACGCCACATATAGTAGACAAACATGTGGGTAACAGGTCAGAGGAAAGATGGAGTTCGTTCACATAGACTACAGAGACACATAAGACAAACAAAGACGTGCCTGATGCGGGTAACAGGTCATAGTAGCTCATGGACAACTGCAGGAAGATGCGACTCATTCTTCTCTACGTAATATGGGTAGCGACGAGAATTATGAGTTTCGAAAACTAATGAGAAAGATTTGACACTCTTGCGGAGCGCCAACGTCACATAGACAACTTTCCGGACAGTTAACGTCTCTATTGCTATTATAGGCACATGGTCAGGGCATGGGCGTAATTCGGTGTGCCAATATGGAAAACTGAACCGGCAAGCCTCGCCAGAATCTACTGGGATAGAGATGCGGGATTGTTGTGATGAGGAGAGTCTCTAGCAGGACTTGGGGCGAGGGATGAGTCGAGCGTGGGATGATGGCGTGAGGCCAGACTAAATCCAACCTATGGGACTGTCCAGAGAGACATCAATGGCGATCCAATTGAGAGAGCGCGATCTGTGGGCGAGGCAATAGATCAACATGAGTATTGATAGCGCGACGCGCCATCTTCTATGTTAACGACTGCGTACGACGGGGGACGTGAGCAGTATCTGTTGGGCAGAGTCTGTGTAGTTCGCGGCACACATGAATCTCAGTGACGACGAGCGGAGCAGGACACGCAGGCGTGGGAGAGGCGTGGAGCTGAGCACAGTGTCCGGGCAAAGCGAAGTACAGACACACTCACATGCACATGTGGCGTCGTGCCGCAGTGTGACGACAGTGTACCGAAGAGTTACACAAAATCAGAGTCAGCTTTATTCAATCGACGCTTATAGGTGAGTGATGGCGGTATCGTGTCTGAGGAAAAAGACACTCATTCGTTAAAGGGGGGCTAATTGCGTGGATATGGAAGTTCTTTGGTTCACAGAGAGTGACATGTCTTTCCTTTGGGATCAGATCTGGTAGGTGAGCGCGTATGTGTTCGAGTGCGGGGATATATATTATGTATATAGTACAATCAGAGTTGATTACAGTAAATATACGTACTAACTGGAGTACGGAACTTTTAAGTCAAAGAATAAAGAGGCAGGAATTGGAGGACGAGTGACATTTTATTCACATTACAACAGAGGAGTAGAGCTGACGGAGAGATCGCAGCAGCTAAGGAGAACAGATCTAAGATATCGGCAAAGTTGGCGTGGAACTGAGTAGGATGCAATCAGAATGTATATGTGACAACTGATGTGGCTTGGCGGAGAAGGTGCGGTAGGGTTTGGCCTGGTTTGCTTGCACACTCTCTCTAGCAGGTTTCACAGGCTAGCGCGTTCGCATCAGGTCGGGTGGTGTGTAGTTGGGGTGGAGGGTTGGGGGGTGGTTACACAGGTGGGGATTGGGGGGACGGTACGTTGCGCGGCGCCGTGCGGAGGAACAGCGACTGATCTCACTGTGGCCGACAGTCACACCCTCTTATGTGAGTACGCGTAGATAGTGGGGTGAGTGCGCGGAGCGAGTGCCACGGGAGGATGAATTCATTTCTGCTGCGCGAGTGTTTGGTTGGTTATCTCAAAGAGCCGGTGTAATTTTGGCGATTCTGAGCTTTACGGTCGCACAGGGCGGGCAGGAG
The DNA here is from genome assembly GCA_024509875.1 of Oreohelix idahoensis. Lineage (NCBI taxonomy): Eukaryota > Metazoa > Mollusca > Gastropoda > Stylommatophora > Oreohelicidae > Oreohelix > Oreohelix idahoensis. The sequence goes on from JAMPIV010007738.1 coordinate 75,247, forward strand.
AGATATCAAGGCTTGGTAGGACAGACATCAGCTGGATGTATTATCAGTGACGTGCGAACAGTTATCTGTGTCCAGAAGCGATAGAGGAAGGAGCGCCGTAGACTGGGGGGGGGTAGAATGTGAGGAGGGATTTGGGGGGATGTGGGGGTAGTGTGGCGTAAGTGTCCGTGTGATATGACTAGGAATACTTACGAGAACACGGTGTACGATGTGCTGGTGATATATTAGAAGTTAAAAGGTACACAGAGACAAAAGCAACAAGGGATGCGTTCTTTGTGACGAGAGCAATGAGAGGACTTGTGTGGCGACGGGCGTGTGGGCTAGCCTAGGATGCGGGATACACTGGGGAGTAAGAGAGGAGTATGGAGTCGGACACAAATATAGGGTCTAGCGGAGGATCGGAGAGACTAGGAGATCGTGAGAATTGGCGCGAGAGAGGAGGTAGTTGATTCTTGAATGAAGGGCATTGGTGGGTGCGTGGATTGAGTGAGTGAGTGGGGCAAGGTGAGATTATGTGGTTGGCGATAAGGAGTGCTGGTAGATGTCGAGGGAGGCGAGGGAATGTTATCTAAGATTAGTATCTCATTTATGTCTATCTCATTTTCTCTATCTCTTAGTGCGGTACTGGCGTTATCTCTGAACAATAGCCAGTGATCAAGATCACATATAGCTTACTAGGCTGGCATGCTCGACGTAGATGCGTCAGCGGTGGCGGGCGCGGGGGTAAGTGGGACTGGAGTGGGGGCAGTGGTAGAGATGATGAGTTAGTTAGTGTGTCGGAGGCGACCAACACGGGTGTAGGTCGGAGCGAGAAGTGTCTTGTGCTAACCCGTCATTATTGGGTAGGCGACCTCACAGTATCCGAGACGTCTGCACGATTTTTTATGGACCGGTTTGCCTTCGCCGAGATGCGTGTCACGGGCGTATGGGGAAACGACGCGTCAGATAGTGTAGAATGTGTTGTGTGTGTGTTTTTTGGGTGAATTTGTGTGTTCGCTGCACCAGCCTGCTGTCAGCTGCAACGTGGGATGTACCGCGGAGGACCGAGGCCGCTGCTGTGGAGTGTGTGGTGGTATGGGCGGAGGCGTTGATCCAGGTGTCGTCGGAGTTGTCTGCATGTGTGCTAGTTGGAGGATGCGACGTGGACACGGATGGGGGGACAGAGAGGGTCTAGGAGAAGCGACTAGAGTCAAATATTGCGGGGGAGGCAGAGACAGTGGGATATCTAGTCATGGGGGTACACGAGGCGCGGTGCACAGTGGGAACACAGCGAGAGTGAGGAGGTCGAAGCGCGGATTGGGAGTGAGAGGTGGGTGTGTGACAAGAAGTGGAGATGAGCGACGTAGACGAAGTCTAGACGTACTAGGTCTTGTCGTGTCCTGTGGCAGAGGCTGAGTGTGAGGGCTGCGAGTAGGAAGGACGGGCTGTATGGTGTGCGATGTGATGGGTGGGATGCGATAATGGGTTACTGGTACTCTGGAGAGTCAGTCTTGTGTATTTCAGGCGATGAGATGGTCTAGCGAGGGTATTTGGGATTTAAAGTGTATATGGAGATCACTATATCTCCCTGGGGTTGTCATTCGAGATATCGATTATGGTGTGTACTACCACTCATCAGCGTCTCGAATGTGGGTTTGATACTCAAGATAGATCGATTCGATGATGAGGTAACTGAACAGTGGGAGTACAGGTATGTTTTTTTATATGTCGTGAAGGACTATTATTCGAGCGCGTGATGATATGAGAGTCCGAGGTGGACAGGCGGAGCGCGGGATGGTTTTTCTGGTCAGAGGACACGGAGTAGAGTGATGTTCGCTAGGTATGTTGAGGTTAAGTGCATCGGATGAGGTATAAGCATCGATGAGTGGGCTTAGGCTTAGTAGCATGCGTTTTCTCGGCTCCAGTGATGACGTCGTAACGGACGGCGTAGACGGAACACGGAGGGGCGTGTATTGGGGCTCTCTGTGTGTGTTTATAATCGGTGGGTGCATTGTCGCGGGTTACACGCTGTTTTCTGCGGTCACGAGGGTCGGCTATGAGTCAAGGTTAGGCGTACAAGGCGCTTTATACGTATGGGGGCAAGATTACATGGAGTGAAGAGGTTGAGTTGTATTGCCTAGTGGGTGTCTGCAGGGCAGATGCGGTCGCGAGTAGCTGCGAGGCGACTTTTCTAGAATTAATAGTAGTATATGATATAGGGGGGAGCGTGGTCGGTCGGAGATTGAGTACACTCTTGACGGAAGTTCTATCTAGGGGGTTAGTTAGGCCGTTTTTTTGTATCGCTAGAAAAATACCAGTGAGATGTGGTAACAGGAGAGAGTGTTATGGTGAGGAGTGGCCGGCCTGTGATTTGGGGCGTATAGACTTGCTTGTGGATACTGCGTAGACTCAACGCTCTAAGGTGGGGGTATTAACGTAATGCGGTAGAAGAGATAGAAATACCAAACAGCGATATCCGATATTATTCATCTCTACTCATACGACACTGATAGTCTGGATGGTTGGTCAATTTTCGGGTTCTACCTAAAAAAAAAAACACGTCTAAGTATGCAAAACAACCACAGATGTTCGAGGAGCGTTTTGTCCTCGACAGTGTCTTTGATCCAACCCATGAATGCACGTTCCAAGCGGGATATGAATTCTCTTAGTATCTTGGCCAATCTGCATAAAAAGAACTTAAACAATTAAGAAAAATACAGTTTAGTAACTGTTCTTGTTCTTGTGCGTAGCTCTTAGGAAGCGAGAGGCTGCTGTTCGTGGAACGCATGAGGATCAAGTGCCGATAACGATCACAACAGACGAGTTCATTTATCTACGGCGGAGAACAGACCCGACCAAGGATACTTCATGTCTCTGAAGGAGAATCCCGCGAGGACTGTGATGTGCGGACGATAAAACATCGCGAACAGATCATGGGGCGGCTCGGATTAAGTTGAAGAATAGTCTTACCGTTCTGGAATGCCCGAGATTAAGTTGACTTCTATTCTTCCAAATAAAAAAAAAAAAAACCTAAAAAAAAATGAAAAGTCAAAAAAAAAAAAAAAAAAAAAAAAAAAAAAAAAAAAAAAAAAAAAAAAACTAGAAAAAAACGGTGAAAAAACAACAAAAACGAAAAACAAAAAACCCAGCCAAGAGAAAATGAACTAGTCTGTGTAACATACCCGCCCCAGATTCGAATACGCCATCGTTGCAATGCAGACTGCAAAAACAAAAAAAAACTAACGCCAAAAAACGAAAAACGACTATTCCCTGCAGTTTCTGTCCTGATGAGTTTTACAGCACAACGAGCATAAACAGCTTTTGTTGAGGTTTGCGCAAGGTAACCTATATCGATGTCAGGTCAGCATACCTCTTTGAGGAGCGTACAGCACTAACGCCCATATACCAACTCACACCACTGACCTAGGTACCTGTTGATATTATGTTTATGTGTGTTCCCAGTCAAAATACACATGTCCTTGATAAAAACATGTCGGACAAGTAGTCAATCTGTCAAATATCCTTGAGATGTGGAACTACTTACACTGCAATTGGGAGTAGGGGGTAGGGTTACGGCAAAGGAAAACTGAGGGCCAACTATACGAGAGCCCTAACAGAGTATAGCGCACACTACATTCGTGGTCGCGAGTCTTCAATTCGCAGTCTCATGTCGTATGTCACGCTACCCCCCATATGAGACCATACGGCACACTTGGCCACGAATCAATCCACTTCAAACAGCGACCTCAAACTCAAAAAGCTGCACAGGTCAAGGTGTCCCTACACCACACGACTCACTCATCCAAAACGCGCATGGCACTCAAACAAAACAACGTGGCCACACATGCGGGACTCTAACAACATAGGGTAAGACACTGTCTTTGTGGCCAGCACATAGAAATCACCATCAACAAGAAAAAAAAAAGATGCGAGCTTACATTTCTTTTCAGGTGGACCAGTTTACAGTAGGTCTTCTTAGGGGATACATGATGACTGGGTCGCCAATTGGCCTATAAACCTTTACATCTTCTGATCTGGACCAGAGACTGTGACGTTTAAAAAAAAAAAGAACAGAGCGAGCAGGACTGAGTAGAGCATTCTCGAGGCATTATTGTGTGACTCATTTATGCGATTCAAAGGACCTCCAGGAATTTACATGTCGACTGGCTTTGGCTGTTACCAATGTATGATGTCTCCGTCGTCCTTTCTCCCCAGTTTTGTCGAGAAAAGTTACAAGAAGGAACTGAGATACAAACATCTCCACAGACATTTCTGATCTGTGGGTTCTAAGCTACACACCAAAACGGGAGCATAACAAGCCAAAGAGAAAAACACAACAACAGAAGCCGTGCATAGAAGGCGGGTTCCTATTGTAAACAGTACTGCGGGTTGTTACACGTTTCATTCAACAACAGACTTTTCTAGGTCAGAGTATTCAAGCTACATTGTTGGAGGTCAAGTGTCTGTAAACAGTACGTGAAATTGTAAACATTCAATGTTATTTTAGTTTCAGCTGTGACTGAACTTGTTCTGCAACACATTGAAATTGATTGCTATATGTTTATGTCACTTCTACTGTTTTGTGTATTTTTCTGCGGGTTTTTCGGTTGGTGGGTCTTACGGTAAATATGCCACTTGATCGAGGCTTACTGTAAGCGGTCTGTAGGTGCAAATTTTCTTAATTTGGAAATTTGCTAGTGACAATTGGTCGCTATTGATGTTAGCTGTGATGTAATTGTACTTAACGTTGTTTTTGTAATATTTTGTCTGTTTTTCAGTTTTGATTGTCGATTTGTTTTGTTTGTATTCTGTAGGTCTCTCCTTTCTTGTGTATTTCTCTACACATTTTTGGTTAAAACAGTGTTGCCATTTGTATTGTTTTGTATTTTTGTCTTTGTATTTTTTTTTGGTTGTACTACATTACTGTCATGCACAGTCTACATACACATACTTGGTCATGTTTTGATATTATTGATAAGGTAGACTCTTCATATAGAGTTTGTTAAATAATATTATATAAGATATTTATACAAGTTCTTTGATAAAAGACTTGTTATCTACAAAGATTGAGACAGTAAAATAAAGTGAAGTGAGTATACAAGTCTAGCATTTCAGACTTGTCTCCCATTGAAGTGGGATAAGGTAATTTATTTAATTTTTTTTCAGGTTTCTGATCTCATTAGACAGAATGTCTACATTGGATTTCTTCATCCAGCAAGGGTTGACCCTTGGTAAGTCTGGTAAAGAATTGGAAGAATATTCATCTGCTCAATTCGCCATTGCATTAAAGTCAGAAGAAAAGAAACAAAAAGAGGAAATTAAATTGAAAGCAGAAGCTGAACTAAAGAAGCTAGAAGCTGAGAATAGAAGATTAGAACTTGAAGAAAGAAGGTATCAAAGAGAGGCTGAGGAGAGAAAAGCTCAAGCTGCTGCTGAGGAGAGGAAAGCTCAAGCTGCAGCTGATGAAAGAAAATTCCAGATGGAAATGGAAGACAAAAAACTTCAAGCTGCTGCAGAGGAAAAAAACTTCAAGCTGCTGCAGAGGAAAAAAAAAACTTCAAGCTGCTGCTGAGGCTGAAATTAGAAAAATGGAACATGAGGAAAGAAAACAGAAGATGGAACTTGATGAAAAACTCGCAATTTTGGAGTTAGAGAAATTGAAATTGGCGAGTACGGGTGCTCAGCAAACAACTTCGAGTACGACAAAGGAGTTTGTTAGTAGGATTAAATTGCCTCATTTCAATCCTTTAAAGGATGACGTAGCAGATTATCTAGATAGATTCCAATTTTTGTGCGATACGCATAACATAAAAAAGGAAAAATATGTTGAACAACTGATGCCATTTTTTACAGGTGACACAGTGACTACTCTTATGACAATAGACGAACATGAGAGGACTAATTATGATGTTGTCAGGGCAGCATTACTAAAGAAATACCAATTAAAACAAGAAGACTATCGTCTTCGTTTTAGGACAATGTTGCCAGAAAATGGAGTAGATTTCTCTGATTTTGTTACAAAGATACGTCGTACATTTACACGATGGGTTGAGTTGTCTCAGATTGAGAAAACATATGAAGGTCTAATGGACTTATTATTGCGAGATAAGGTTTTGTCATCTGTTAATGATTCTTTTCTTGCATTCCTTCATGAGCGTAAGCCTAAAAACTTAAAAGAAATGGAGGAATACTGTTGTCAGTATGCCACAGCACATCCCCATGCTACAGTTAGCAATTCTAAAGTGAAAGAAGGGTTGCCAGCTGCTTCGGCAACACCATATGGCCCTAATTTCAGAAAAAAAATTTCAGGGTGCTCAACAAAATTGGAATAGGGGAAGTAATCAAAATTACACTCAGAAGCGGAGTAATCCAACACATGATGGTTCTTCGTCTATGCAGTGGAGACAAGATGGTAGTTCTCGTAATTTTAGTGGTAATAATTTGAGACACTTTCGTAAAGGCTATCCAAATAATAACTATTCAAATTTTCGAGGTAATCATTCTCGACGTCAAGATTATGACGATGGTGAATTTAGAAACCGGGATTCAAACCGGAATGATGATTACAATAGGCAATATGATAACAATTACAGGGGAAATGATAGTCGAAATAATTACAGGGGAAATGATAATCGAGGTAGACCTAGGTTTAACAAAAAAAGACCTTACCAACAGGCAAACTCTGCGCAACAAGAGTTTGATGGAGCCTGTAATACAGTAAATGATAGTGGTAACTCTAGGGCTATCACTGGTTGTGCTTTCGATTTTGGGAGAGCAACTGAATGCCCCCAATGCTTAACATTGTTTGACTCATCAACTGTATCTACGCTAAGTTGTGGTCACCCTCTTCCTGCTCTACCTGCTACAGTTGCGCATGATGGGAGAGGATCTCTCATCTTACATAAAGGTCTAATAAATGATAGGCTAGTCTCAGTACTTTTCGATTCGGGATGTACTACCGTCGGGGTTAAGGAGTCTCTGATAGATCCTTGCTGTGCCACGGGAAAAACAATCAAATGTATTACATTTGGTGGTACTATGGAAAGCTATCCTACTGCTATTATTAGGATTGACACTCCTTTCTTCACAGGAGATGTCCATGCATGTCTTCTTCCTAATCCTATTGCGGATCTTATAATCGGTCGTATTCATGGGGTTAAGGAATGCACCCCGCAACAAATTTCTAGTTGGGAAGAAAAAAACATTCAAACGGTCAATGCAGTGGTGACAAGAGCTCAAGCTCTTAATCCCCCAACTTCATCTGATAATAGTAATGAAGTTGATAGCCAAGACGAGCACTTGGTGATTTCCCATGACTCGTTTGTTAAACGTCAAGAAGAGGATCCTTCTTTGAAGAAATACTTCCTTCTTGCAAAGAAAGGGGATCCCAATCAAAATACGAATCACAAATCGTATATCACTATGAAGAATGGTATATTGGTACGAATGGTACAACACTCGGACAAGTCTATGCACTCGCAAATTCTTGTGCCTAAGTGTATGAGAGCCTTAATTCTTCGGCATGCACACGATTCTCAGTGTGCGGGACACATGGGTTTTTCCAGAACTAAAACTAGAGTCCTTGCGTCATTCTTTTGGCCATTCGTGAATAAAGACATCCGAATTTATTGCCGATCTTGCAAAATTTGTCAAGAGGTCAAGTCTAGGGGTCCGAGACATGCTGCTCCTATTCAGGCTGCAGATATTCCGATTCGGCCGTTTCAGAAAATGGCTATAGACATCATTGGTCCGTTCAAAATTAAGTCAGCCAGAGGACACCAATTTATCCTCACTTGCGTGGACATGTGCACGCGTTGGCCAGAGGCTATTCCTCTGAAGAGCATATCAACTGTCGATATCGCTGATGCTCTTTGGCTCGTATTTTCTCGTCTGGGATTCCCCGGAGAAATACTGTCGGATCACGGCACTCAGTTAATTTCGGACGTTATGTCTCAGGTAATGGCTACGCTAGACATTAAAAGGTCTCTCAGTAGTATTTATCATCCAATGTCCAATGGATTGGTAGAACGTCTTAACAGGACACTAAAGAACTTACTTGGCAAGATAACGGAGGATCATCCTGAAGATTGGGACAGGGTTTTACCTGCAGTCCTCTTTGCCTATAGAGAGGTTCCCAACGAGCATACAGGGTTTTCTCCTTTCGAACTTGTCTTTGGCGCGCAACCGCGCGGGCCAATGTCCTTGTTACACGATTTGATAACTTCCGATAATATTGACGATGATACACAATCGTCATATGAATATGTTATAGCTCTTAGAGAAAAGATTATCGAATCGTGCAGGTTAGCAACTTCATCTTCCGAATTTGCGAAAGAAAAAGCTAGGCGATTTGCTAATAAGAAAAGACGCCTACGTCAACTTTGTCCTGGAGACAAAGCATATGTCTTACTGCCCTCAAGAGAGAATAGACTTCTCATTTCTTGGAAGGGTCCATACACTATAGTCTCGAAAATTTCTGATGTCGACTATATTGTCGATGTGGATGGAAGGCATAAAACCTTCCATATAAATATGTTAACAGAGTTTATTGAACGTCCAGACTATTTACAGCCTATTTTCCAGGCGACGGACGACTCTCCAGTTCAACATGGTCACATCTCATCCCTGTCCGTTATACAGGATGAGGAAACTATTTTTTCTGACGTGAACTTACCTCTTCCTACGATTCCACTTATTTCAACGGAATCGTGGAGAGACGTTACAGTCTCTTCTAACTTGTCTTTTGAGGAACAACGTCAAGTATCCTCTACGTTACAATCATATCAGGATGTCCTTACCGACATTCCTGGACACACAGATGTCATAGAACATGACATCATACTTACTGATCGTAATCCGATCAGAGTAAGACCATACCCAATACCTATTCATTTTCAAGCACAAGTCGAGAAAGAATTGGATGAAATGATTCAACTACAAATAATTGAACCATCCACTTCAGCTTATTCTTCGTCGATAGTTATTGTTCGAAAGAAAGACAATAACATATGTCTTTGCGTTGATTATCGCAAATTAAATCAAGTTACGAAGTTCGATGCTGAACCTATGCCGTTATTAGATGATCTACTTATTAGACTTTCTAAAGCTAAATTCTTTACTAAACTAGACTTGTCGAAAGGTTATTGGCAAGTCCCATTGACGGAACACGCCAAACCTCTCACTGCTTTTTCGACACCTAGGGGTCTGTTTCAATGGAATTTTATGCCTTTCGGGCTTATGAACGCCCCAGCGACTTTTGTGCGCATGATGCGACGAATTCTATCAGATCGTGCAGATGTCATTGCATATTTAGACGACATCTGTCTTTTCAGCGATACTTGGGAAGAACACTATGTGGGTCTGAAGGAATTGCTATCTACTCTACGTGAGCATAGTTTGACTGCTAAACCCTCTAAAGCTTTTGTTGGGTTTAGTGAAATTTCCTTCCTAGGTCATCGAGTTGGTCATGGTCTGTTGAAGACAGAGGACCAAAACATTTCAAAGATATTAAATATCTCGGTTCCGAAGACAAAAAAGCAAGTGCGTAGTCTCTTGGGATTGATACAATTCTATGGAAGATTCATTGAGAATCTGTCCTCCATTATGGCACCACTTTCAACGTTATTGAAAAAAGGTTCTCCTAATATGGTGCATTGGTCCCAAGAATGCCAATCTTCATTGGATCAGGTTAAGAATTTGTTCTCATCTCATCCTATCTTAAGACTACCGACGATTGATAAGACTTTTGTCCTTCGTAGTGTGCCTCTTCCACTGGCATTGGAGCGGCACTAATGCAGGAATATTCAGGAACTCTGCATCCTGTAATGTATATTTCTAGGAAGCTGAATGCGGCAGAAAGGAATTACTCGGTTTTGGACCGTGAATTGTTAGCTATGGTTTGGTCCATTCTTAAGCTACAAAGGTTCCTTCTGGGCGCGCATTTCTTTATGGAAACCGACCAAAAAGCTCTTACGGCTATGCAAAGTAAGGATTTGAAGAGCTCGAGATCTACTCGTTATGCTATTGCTCTTCAGCCTTTCCATTTCACGGTGCGAGCTATCCGTGGTTCGGATAATGTGATGGCGGACATATTGTCTAGATGCCCACATGATTCCAGTTAAATCTTGTGTCCTAGTTTTTCCTGATATATTTTCAGACTTAGGTCTGTCCTTAATATCATAATATGTTGTAATACAAATGTATTTGGATGATGTTTAGATAATTTAACAAATTTCATTTTGTCCATCCATCAGTGATATGTTGCTAAAATAGCATTGACATTTGTATATTGCTATGATTATATTATTTAGTAATGTTTGATATATGATTGGTATTGCCAGCAACTTAGGTTTCTTGAATGGTATCCCTTAGTTTGTTTGGCTTAAAGGAAATATTTTCTCCTATGTTGGGAGATGATTTGTACCCTCTTCTATTGTACCTGATATTAGGTTCATTGTTTGCATGAGCACAGAAGTGATACTGGTGCTATCTTGCTCATGAACATATTAAAAAAAAAAAAAAAATTGCATTTTTTTTTTTTACAGGGGGGTGGTAGTAATGTTGCTGTCATTTTCGACGGAGTCATCTGTCAAGTTATTTGCTTATGTTTGTATCATAAGTATAATTGTGTCTTTACCTGCGATGTCAGGTTGATTAGGGGTTGTCTTCCCTTGTTTATTCATTCATTGTGTTTGACCTTTAGGGTCAGAGGTTGACAGTTCGGCGTGGGCCTATGGGAAGGTTTTTTAAGCGGGAGTGAGATATACTTCCGGGAAGCCGGGAGGTCCTGTTTTTCTGAAGGGACCAAGAGTCCATTGTTTTTCGGGGAGAATCTTCGAAGTAACTGCTATGGCAGTTTTCCCCAGTGAATCTCTGTGCGTCGGGATGACGACAGAATTCCTTGTGTAGTTCTGAGGATTCATTTACCAGGTAATACCGACCTTTATGCATTATTACGCTTTTCGGTGGCAGAACATGTAAAGGATTACCTAGGGTGAACAGCAGTTCACGGATCCGCCATTTCAGAACTTATATATTTGTGCTCGAGGTAGCCATCCAAGACTGTTAGTCTTATATTGTCCAGAAATCCAGTGACGAAGACATATTGTGGGAGCCGCAGATTGGCGGAACTTCTATCTACAATAAGTATTACTGCAGGGTTGGTGATAACCTATTTAACAGAAGTACACGGCCGACGTTAGGACGAGGCCTGTGCTTCCGGCTATTATACTACAGCCTGATATGTGCAATTGGCAGGGAGTGCCAAGTTGCACCTGTGTGTCAAGGTAACTAAGGCATCTGTCGCGTTTAGTCAGAGACGCCAAGGGCGACGCTACGAACTGTCATTATTGAAGAACTTTGCTATTGACCATGCACGTCTATTCTGATGTTTACCTTTTTGAATGCCAAATGTATACCTATCGATGTCAGGTCAGCATGACCTTGTTACACTGACTGTTCCTGTTGATATTATGTGTGTTCCCGTCAATAAATGTCTTGAAACATGCCTGCAGTGTCAAAGCATCCTTGATTACTGCATGTGAGAGTATGGGTTGCAGGATCTACATCTATACGAGCCTAAACACATTCGCGTCTTCATTCGCACCCACACTCAACTCATCATACGCTCGCACTACACATCTAACAACATGTAAACTGTCTTGGGCCAGTGATCACCTCAACAAGAAAAAAAAGACAGTTACAATGCATCATCAAGACAAGAGACAGAAGACGTTGGAGATCTATTGCAGCAGACCTTCGTGGCAGAGATGGCAGCTGATGATGACACTTCAAGCCCCGCGCAGTTCTCGGAGGGTGTCTGAAGAGACAAAGATAAAAACAGGCCCACTGCATCCTCGATCGTCCAACTGACAGAGTGGTTGGAAGGCTAGTCTCTCGCGGCAAACGTCCCGGGTGTGATTCACGGTATCAACATGCTCTAGTCTACCCACCTGTAAATGGGGACCTGACTTTGCTCTGGGGTTAGGGCAGAAAAGGCAGCGAGGAACGGAACTGGTCACCCCCAGTTATCGATGCTGGACCTAAAATAGTGAAGTCTCTAACACTTCTCTCCCCTACGGCAGTATCTGATATGGGGGGGGGCATTCTTTACTGCATCCTCAGGCGTGTCGCACAAGGTGACTAACGTGATACTGTGCACGTGGCTGGCAACCTCATCACGTGACAACAGATGACCACAGAAACCACAGCTGTAAGAACCTGCGCATGCTTGTTGCAGTCGTCCTGTAAGGGAACCAGCTGCATGGGTGGCACCATAAGGAGTGCCAAGACAAATGATGATGATACATGGAAGGTCCATGAGCTGACGGCACAGCACTGGAGGACTTTAAGCGAATTAGTCGAAGGTGTATACTCCTTGGAGGAGCAGATGGGTAATGGGTTCAATACAAACAAACAAAATTTATATTAATTTTATTATTTTTACGACTGATTATTGTATTGTCATGGGGAATACACAACTATGCCAAATAATTTTTTAAGGAGTTTATAGCTTGCAGTAAAAAAATGTAACATCAAATAGACAAAAAGCGTGGGGCGCTTAAGCGCTTATCATATATTTTATCCATAAGTGTGTAATAAAGTATAAAAATGAAGTGAATTTTATCTAGAATCAGCGCCCCACGCTTTTCTTTTTAGTGCATTAAAAGCCTGCGTTTAAAATATTTTTATTTTCTTCTTTTTAGTGTTTTTTTTTTATTTTTTTTTTAAATTTAAGTCAAATGTAATCGATCCGCTAATGAAATTATCAGTTTGCGATAAACGAGTCCAGAGCACAGGAGGTGGATTTCATTATTTAGTATATTACAAGGAAAGTTAATTTTTTACTTTTTTTTAATATTAAATTTTGATAAGAGTTGTAAATTACATTTTTTAAATGTAGTTGTCAGTTGTGTGTATGTCTGTGCACGCGCATGCGATAGTGTGTGTGTGTGGAGGGGGCGGGGGAGAAGTTTCAATACTTCTCTCAAGAGAGACAAACTTGTTGAAAAGAATATACCTAGATTATTTGCAGTTATCGCCCATTTCACTGATGATAGAATACAAACAAACAAAATTAATATTAATTTTATTCATTTTATTATTTTTACGACGATTCATTGTATTGTCATGGGGAGTACACAACTATGCCAAGTTTCAGAGCTATTGTTAGTGCATTAAACGCCTGTGTTTAAAAAAAAAAAAATCTTCTTTTTAGTGTTTTTTTTTTTTAAATTTAAGTCAAATGTAATCAATCCGGTAACGACATTATCAGTTTGCGATAAACGAGTCGAGAGCACAGGAGGCGGATTTCATTATTCAGTATATTACACGGAAAGTTAATTTTTTTATTTTGATAGATGTAAATTACATATTTTTTTATGTAGTTGTCAGTTGTGTGTATGTCTGTGGACGCGCGTGCGATAGTGTGTGTGTGTGTGTGTGTGGAAAAAAGGGGGGGGGAGGGGGAGAGAAGTTTCAATATTTCTCTCAATAGAGACAATCTTGTTGGAAAGAATACACCAAGATTATAATTATTTGCAGTTATCGCCTATTTCACTGATGATACAATACAAACAAACAAAATTTATATTAATTTTATTATTTTTACGACTGATTATTGTATTGTCATGGGGAATACACAACTATGCCAAGTTTTAGAGCTATTGCTCATATGGAAGTGATTGAAAAATCGATTGCAAGATTTGAAGGTGACAAGAGAGTGACATACGTTGCAAGTTAAAGAAAAGCCTGTAAAAATATAGTCAGGCCTGTGGAGTCAGTAAAAAATATGCCCGGACTCTTACTTCGAATGTTTTGCCATATGACTAGTTATTAAAAAAAAAAAAAAAAACAGTAGTCGGACTTCTAAAATGTCAGGAATCGGAAACTTTTTTTGGCAGACTCGTCAACCCCGAATACCGCAACGGTCGCTTGAGTACACTAGAAGAATTGAAATGGTATGACAAGATTACCAATGCGGAGCAAGAACCCGGAAAGTGCCAGTGGAACAGGAGATGAGAAGACGACGCTGGCGATGTTAATCTGTCCCGCGATGGGTACTGTGGGTTATATTTATTGAATATCGTGTGATTCTTATTTAGGACAGTGTCAGTTTGGCAATAGGTGGCTGTCTCAGACTTCGTTAACAAGGACAGTTATTGCATCAGACTCACAATCCATGCTTCGAAAAGTCCAAAGTGGATGGCTCCGGCATGAATGGAAAACTCCATAGAAGACTCGAATCTATAGGAACTGATTTGGATCTACTGTTCTGGTCATGCAGGGTTACGCGGCAATGAAAAAGCTGACAGGCTAGCTTCAAGAGCACCCATAGAAGATGCACTGGATACGGATAAGGAGATATACTGATGGCAATTAATGACACTGCAATCGATGAATCATCAAGGCTAAGATTGCTGGAATTTGGCATCAAACGGAAGACCAGCATAAACGGACGAATGAGAGGATGCATCCGGCGTGTTTGCAACCAACGCGCAACAGGAACAATTAGCATTCAAACCTTTTGACATCTGCCGATGGAGAGTGATCACCTATGGGTTTACCCGAGTGGAATGACGTCGATTCTGATCAACTATAAAAATATCAGTCTGACTATCTTTCTACCATCGCTTCCAGCTAGTTTCAAGTCAGACCTGACAAGGGCTAGCTCTGAAGATAGGTAGGAAAAAAGACAGACAATAATTAGCCTATTATATAGGCATGAAATAGATTGACTTTCATTGGTGAAGCTTTTATTTGAGACATGTGAACAGGCTGGACGTTCCGAGAAAACGAGAAGTTTCCCGCCTACAAAATTTCAAGAAACCCAATGCAATTGAAAACTTCAGGAAAAAGTTTGTAGTTTTTTTTTTTATTTGGAGTCGGAAACGGGGTATTAGTACCGGCTCAGACTCTACCCAGAAATAACCGACTGCACAACCTCGACTTAAACTGTAGTGAAGAAAGCAGTGGTGGTTAAAAAAAACATCGGGTCAAGAATAGAAAAAGATTAAGCCAAAGAAACTCGAACCTCGAGGGCAGGGCTGTTGATGACCTAAAACAGAAACCAGTGGATAGCAAGCAACAGCTATCTACGATCCATGTGGAACTGAAAGAATAGGCGACGTTAGCACTGCAGCCTACTTCGTCGTCGTACGCTCTCATTTAACTACATCCATTTCTCTCAAAAAGTTGGCGACCTGCCTCAGGCTTCTCCGTGAAAGGGGCTGGCGAAGCCCGTGCTATCAATCTTCTTCTCTCAAGTAGACGATATTCTTGCAGTTCGTGTTCTGTTTGCTTGTCTTAGCCACAGCAGTGCTCCCAATCTCTTTTTCCTCCATGCAGGATATCCTTAATGTTTTAAAATATCCAGATGAAACCATTCCAAGTTAATTGCTCTTAAACATACTTTATTTCTACAGGTTGTGCGTGCACGCGTGTGTGGGGAACAGCTTTCTGTTTTTAACTTCTTTTAGATACTCGCTTCAAATATTAAAAGATAAATTACAATAAAGCATGTTGAGAAATACACACCGAGGAAACCTATTGATATCATTACAAGGCAGTCCTTGTTCTGGAACCCCCAGGACAAGAGAGGCAGAGGTAGACCAAGAAGCACATGGAGAAAAGAGCTGGCGACAGGTGAAAATGATGAGAACGTGGAAAGAATTTGATATGCCGGCACGTGACAGGAGGACTTGGTATGTGTTTCTTGAAGGCCTATCACTATTTGTCAGACACGAGAAAGCTACTTTACACATAATACAGACCCTGACCATAAGACCCGTAGGAATGTTGAGGTGGACGAGTTTTCTTTTCAGATCCTGTTAGGGCATGCCTAAAAGAAGGGTAAAATCTTGGGTAGACATCTGGCAACCCGGCATAAGTTTTACAGGACGCCATTTTGCGGAACCCTGGTCGGGAAATACTTATCTACACTTATGAAATCTAAAGATTCACTACGAGAGTTTGCTTCAAGCTTACTTACTTACTTAGTCGTTCCCCTTCTACCGTGAGGTGTAGAGGTTTGGAAGAGAGAGCGCCAGACCATTCTATCAGCTGTCTTCTTCCTGCCCTGGTTCCATTCTAGTCCTCGGTCCTTCAAAGATTGTCTAATGTTGTCCTCCCAGCGGACTCTGGGTCGTCCTGGAGGTCTGGATCCCTGGCTCTTTGTTTCCCATGCTTGTCGTGGTAGCCGATCTTCTCCCATTCTGCAGACATGGCCAAACCATCTTAGTTGGGACTGTTCTATTTGGGTCTGCAGCGGATGGGATTTTAGGCCTTGACGGATCGTCTGGTTGCGGACCATGTCTCTTCTTGTTACTTCAACCACCTTCCTCAGATACCTCATTTCTGAGGTTTGGATCTGGCTTTTGTGGGTTGTAGTCATTGCCCACGACTCGCATCCATATGTCAATACTGGGACATAGGTGGAGCGGTATACAGCCATCTTCGTTTTCTTACCAACCTCTTTCTTGCTGAGGAATCCACGATTTATGGCCTGAAAAAGTCTCCCAGCCGCTGCTTTTCGAGTGGCCAACTCTTCTTTGATGCCTCCCTTTCGGTCTATAATAGCTCCGAGATATTTAAAGTGGTCGACCTGCTCCAGGACCTGTTCTCCCAACTTAATCTGATGTTTTCTTTCTTCTCGTGATATCACCATGGATTTTGTTTTAGAGCTGCTTATGACCATCCCTCTCTTCTACAGCTCTTCCTTCCAGACTTGCAGGTTGGATTGGAGATGTGCCTCTGATTTAGCAATCAGGGCAACATCATCAGCAAATGCCAGCTCCGAAATATAGACCTGTCTCATCTTCCAGTACCCCACTGAATACTTTCTTGTTCTCTCCTTACATGCCTTGATGACATCGTCCATAAGGAGTATGAAGAGGTAAGGTGATAGGATATCACCTTGTCTTACACCAGTGGTGGTCCTGAACTCTTCTGACTTATGGTTTGCTGTCCTCGCATAATTTCTGCAAGACTTTTAGAAGCTCTGTATAGCATGAATCAGAGGTGCTGGAATATTCTTCCTTGCCAAACAGTCCCAAAGTTTGCTCCAGGGGACCCTGTCAAACGCCTTTTCCAGATCTATGAAACAAAGATGGATCTCACTCTTATACTCAAGGGCCTTTTCACTCAGCTGTCTGAGTGTGAAGATTAGGTCTTGAGTACTTCGGTTTGCTCGGAATCCGCACTGGACCTCATCCAATTGTGGCTCAGCTAGGCGTCGGAGTCTCTGCTCTAGGATTCTAGAGTAGATTTTACCAGGGACACTGAGAAGGAATATGCCTCTATGGTTTCCACATTGTCGATTGTCACCCTTTTTGAAAATTGGTGTTATGATGGCAATCTCCCAATCCTTTGGTATGGTCTTGTTGCACCATGCTGCCTGTAGGACCTTTAAGAGTAATAGGTCGCCTGATGCTCCCATGTACTTAACCATTTCTGGTGTTATACCATCATGCCCTGCTGCTTTGCCCATCTTGATTTTCTCTAGTGCTGCCCTCAGTTCTTCCATCTTTATGTCATCTTCACCATCATTGGTTTTCTCTTCTGTGCTAGTGGTTATCATTTCTGATGCTTCACCATGCTCACCATCCAGGAGTTCTGAGAAATATTCTTTCCATCTTTCCATTACTTCCTTCGGGGCAGTAAGCAATTTGCCTTGCTTGTCCTTTATAAATTTGAGAGGGCATTGTTTTTCTTTCCTCATGTTCTTTAGGGTCTTATAGAACAATTTCTGGTTTTCTTGTGCATCTTTTTCTAGCTTTTCTCCAAATTCTTCCCAGGACTTCTGTTTTGCTGCTAGCACTTTGTTCTTTGCTTCTGTTCTGAGTGTCACATATTCTCTATATTTTTCCAGTTGCAAGTGGTCTGTTGCAAGTAGTGGTTTGGTTAGCTCTGAACAATGTTCCATATAATGTCAATAAAGTAGTTATAAATTCTGGCCATTGTTTTATCTTCTTGATATTCTTGAGTGATCGTGTATCGTGCCTTCTATGTAAGATTACGCGAATGCAGGGGTGGAAGATTCTGAACAATAATTGAACCTTGGAATACGATTGATGTGACAAGTCGGTTCCATTGAGTCCACAATTATTTAATACAGATTACACGTCAAGACGATTCATGCATGTTGATCACAAAGGTACATATTATAACTTGAAAATATATGGCATAGATATGTAGATATCCTATCAGTCCTTGTCCAATAATCAAATTACTGTATGCAGATTGTCATAGCTGTATGCACGCGCGGTTGGGGTTTCCAACGGCCGACAGTGAGTCTATGAGTCTGGCAAAATCAAATACTATGGACTGTAATTCATCCTTCCTTAATTTTCACTTCGTACTGACCTTTAATCATTTCAAATCTTCGTAATAGCAATGGACTGACCCATGTCCGTACTTGCATAAAATATATCTGTATGGCAATACCATGCCCAACATTGGAAGGAAAGTCATACGCGTCTTAACAGCTTGACGGTCAATGTGAAAAGGGTAGCGTTTCTTAGTTACCGACTGTGTCCTAAACAACTCTATACACGTCATAATCGATCGTGTCTAAAGCGTTCAAAATTGAAACCTCTATCGCAATATATTAAATGCCTTAACCTTTTACAATTGCACGTCTGGTAACCTTTAGCAGACGGCGTTAATATCATATACCGTAACAATTCCCTGTACACCGGGGAAAAAAAAATCGATAGATTTTTTTTCAATATCTATCCGACTTAACAATTTTTCAAAAAAATTTAACACAATTGTGACATATGGCCGACGATGTTCTGAGTAGAACCGTGTTGCGGTCGTGTCAACTAACTATTTGTCATAGTCATCTAATCATAAATCACATTATATATCAATATTATACATGTCATTATATCAACTAAATAAATGTCCAATGTTAATAGTGAATGATAAAATTAAATTAAAGTAAGGTCTGTCGTATTAGTATGTCATATAGGAATTAATTTGACTAATTAAAATTAAATTAATTAATTAAACTAAGAGTTAAATTATTAAGGTTCTAATGTAATGCGATGTTATGAGAGAAGAAAAGACAAACTAAGTGAGAAGAAATAGAAAGAAATTCGAATATAAGTTTTAACTTAATTGTGTGTGTTAAGTGTTAGTGAATAATAACTAACTAACTTAACTAACTAAATACTGTATAGGTACATTAAAAAAAAAATTATTAATCTAATACTTGTGTGAGATTTATTTTCTCTTTTCATAATTTCTTCTTTTTAGTATTTCGTTCTCTTTTTTTTTTTTTTTTTCATTTAATTTTTTTTTTTCTCACTTTTCATTTTATTGATAATAATTCAATTAAGAAGTTAAGTTAACTAATTAATTAGTATAGGATATGATGATCCATCCGTAGTCTTGATCCTGATGAATTCTTTTAGGCAAAAGTGTTCAAATGTCCACGTCGGAAAGAAATGTCATTTATAACTGCATCGAAGAATTAAGAGTCCATAGGATAATAAGTTCGACTTGTCGTCAGATATTATTCCATGATTGTTCAATGATATTCGTATATCGTGTATGGATATTATACGAAGTTCGAATGTAAGTATATATACCTTGATTGTCTTGTCGTTCAATTCTGTGATGCATATAGTGTTTATAAAGTTTGAATTGAAGGCAAGGTTAGTTCCTTTATAGTTGATACTTCGTTCAATCCAATGTAGTTCTGATTGATGTAGTTTAAGAGTGTCAATGTTGATTATTCGTCGTCAATAGGATTACGTGACAACGCATCTGCCACACAATTTTCAGTGCCAGGTATGTGTTCAATGGAGAACTCGAATGGCTGTAGGATGATTGAATATCTGGCAAGTTTTTGGCTTTTGTGGTTGGATCGACGCAAGGATGCGACCGCACGTTGGTCCGTCTGTATGGTAAAGGGGGCACCGAGTAAGAATTTCTCCAGCTTCGTTATTGCCCAGATCACAGACAAAAGTTCCTTGTCGACTGTGGAATACTTTGTTTCAGCCGGCTTCAGCTTTCTTGATATATATAAGGTGGGGTGTAGAATGCCGTCATGGTTCTGGAGCAGGCATGCACCAATGCCGTAGTTACTAGCATCTGTTCGTAAGAAAAATCTTTTGGAAGCATCGGGAAGTCTTAAAATTGGTTCATGTGAGAACAAATTTATAATTTTGTTGAAAGTTTCATTGCATGTACCAGTCCATGTCACCTTCACCGGCATATCTTTTTTTAACAATGAAGACAATACAGCCGTGATGGATGACAAGTTTGGTATGAATCTACTGTAATATTGAACAAGTCCTAACAAACTCCTGACCTGTTTCTTCGTCTGAGGAACTGCTATGTTTAGAATTTTTGAGACTGTACTAGGTAACGTTCGGATATATCCCGATCCAATGATATGTCCCAAAAAGGTTATCTCATTACACGCGATTTGCACCTTTGTAGGTTTAGCAGTTAGATGATAATTCCTTAGAGTGTCAAAAACATATCTAAGTCCCGAAACATGTTCCTCAAACGACGAACTAAACAAGCATATGTCGTCAATATATGTAATAACGTCTGGTCTACCTGATAAAATTTGTCGCATCAGGCGAATGAAGGTAGCTGGCGCATTAACAAGCCCAAAAGGCATCACATTCCACTGGTATAGACCTTGTGGCGTGGAAAATGCGGTGTAGTACTTAGCCTTTTCGGTCAGTGGTATCTGCCAATAACCTTTAGTTAAGTCTATCTTACTAAATATAGTTGCGTTGGATAGACGTGGTAGTAAGTCGTCGATAAGTGGATGTGGTTCGCTGTCAACTATAGTCTTAGCATTTAATTTTCTATAATCAACACATAGTCTAATGTTATTGTCCTTCTTCCGGACAATCACTAATGGAGAAGAGAATGGCGAATTACTAGTCTCAATGATTCCCAGAGACAACATCTGTTCAAGTTCTTTAGTAGTTTTAGCAAGGAAATGTAAAGGAACAGAATAGGGATGTACACGAATAGGTGTATCGTCATTGAGAGTAATGTCATGACTGATAGCCGATGTGCGACCCGGAACGTCGGTCAACACATCTGGATAAGATTGTAATAGATTAGCAATCTGTAGACGCTGTTGCGGTGTAACCGTTGAAGAGATGGTTACATCCCGCCAAGATTCAGTAGGTTGAACTACTGGTACAGGTAACGGTAACTGTACCTCAGGAAAAGAAGATTCTTCTTCCTGGATGACAGATAAGTTAGTATAATGACAAGTGGATACTGTGTTGTCATCTAGTTCATGAAAAATTGACTGTAAGTGTTCAGGACGTGTATGAAATTGCTTGAGCATGTTAATATGAAATATCTTTTTGTGTCCCTTGATATCTAAGACGTAATCGACGTCGGAAATTTTATCAATGACTTTGTAAGGACCATTCCAAGATATCAATAATTTATTGTTATTGTGAGGAAGTAACACATAAGCCTCGTCGCCTGGGAATAATTGGCGTAATCGTCGAGACATATTTTGTAGAGATCGAGCCTTAGCTTTTGCAGCCTCAGAAGAAGCTGTTGCCAACTGGCAAGACTCAATAATGTTCTTCCGAAGATTAATCACGTACTCGTAAGATGACTGAGTGTCCTGAGTCATCTCGTCGTCAATTAATAAGTCTTTTATTAGTCCCATAGGACCTCTTGGGGGAGCACCAAAAACTAATTCAAAGGGAGAGAAGCCAGTTTGTTCATGCGGTACCTCCCGATAAGCAAATAGAACAGCTGGGAGTGCTCTGTCCCAGTCATGAGGGTGCTTAGCAGTAACCTTATGTAGTAGTTGTTTAAGTGTACGGTTAAGTCTTTCAACCGCACCATTACTCATCGGATGATAAATACTACTTAAATTCCTATCAATGTCCCAAGTTTTCATGACTTCCTTCATGGTGTCAGATATAAACTGTGACCCATGGTCTGATAAAAGTTTTCTAGGAAACCCTATTCTAGAAAAGATGAGATGTAGTGCATCAGCTACATCTGTGGTAGTGGTGGTCTTTAATGGGATAGCTTTCGGCCATCGTGTGCACAAATCAATGCACGTAAGGACGAATCTATGTCCTCTGGCCGATGGTAGCAATGGACCAATAATGTCTATTGCCATCTTGTCAAAAGGTCTCACTGAGATATCGCAAGCCTGAATAGGCGCCGTGTGAAAAGCTCCACGTGCTTTCACTTCTTGGCATGTAGTACAGGAACGTACATACTGCGAAATATCTCTTGACACCCCTGGCCAAAAGAATGAAGACAGTACTCGAGATCGTGTTCGAGTATATCCCATATGTCCAGCACAATGTGAGTCATGTGCATGTTGAAGAATGTACCGTCTGAAAGTATATGGGACCATAACTTGTTGTTTCATTTGTGATTTGTCATGAAAACATCTAATCAATATGCTATTTTTAATAACAAAACAATGTTTGTTATTATTACCTGAGGATAGATTGTCAACTTTATCAACCAACGTAAAAAAATTTTTAAAAGATTTATCCTCTTTTTGTTTGGTTGCAAATGTTTCCCTGTCAATAGGTGAATTGACTACAAATTCCTCTTGGTTGTCTGCATCCATTTTATTATCATCAACTTTCTCCATGAGTTGAGTCTGTGCTCTAGTCGTCACGGCGTTTCCAGTGCATAGGTTATGTTTCTCCCATTCTATAATCTCATCTGGAGTACAATCTTTACTGCCGTGTATACGACCAACCATCAAATCAGCTATAGGCTTTTTTTAGCATACATACTTTTACGTTTCCTGTGAAGAAAGGAGTGTTGACATGAATAATAGCTGTGGGGTAAAACTCTATTGTTCCACCAAACGTCATGCAACGAACATATTCCCCCGTTGCACAGCTGGGATGTACCAGCGACTGTCGTACACCAATCGTTGTGGATCCCGAATCCCTCAATACTGAGACGACGGTTCCATTAACTAATCCTCTGTTAAAAATTAGTAGGCCTGTTCCATCGTTGACTGCAAGACCTACCTGTGGTATAATATGTCCGCAGTTAAGCACTGTTTCTTTCGCCTTCTGAAAAATAAGATTGCATTGCTGGCAACTATTTGCCACATTATAATTAATAGCAAAACATGCAGCAGAAGACTGTGTTGTATTATTGTCAAGTGGAACCTGAGCTATAGGGGTAGTATTATTTGTAACTGCCGCCCCTGTATTATGGTTGTAATGAGATGATCCCCGAGAATGAGATCGATTCCGAGTATAATTGTTAGAATTATCTCGTCGTCCTCTATAGTAACTATTATCTCGATGTCTCGAGCCATGATTATTACCCTTCCAGTTACTATTATCATTGGGAGTATGTGATCGATTATAATGAGTGTTATGTTGACCATTGTGGTAGTTTGTTTGAGGTGAATAATTTCTATCTCGTGATCTACCTCTGTTGAACTCATTTTTATTGTTGAAATCATTATTATGTCCCTTCTGAAAGTTAACATTGTGATTTCTTTGGAACCTGCTTCTGTCTACACTGTGATGTCTTTGTTTGTTATTGTGATTGTAGGCCATATTAGACGCCACAGGTAGAGGTTCTCTTAATGAGGAGTTAGAAATGGTTGCATTCGGGTGTGCCGAACAGTAGTTTAAAGAAATTTTTTCTAACTCATCCATAGTACCTGGTTTACGCTCCTGCAAATATGCAAAAAATGGCTGGCTAACCGAAGATAATACCTTATCTCGTAGTAGTAAATCAACTAATTTGTCGTATGATTTGTTGACTTCTGCCAGTTCAACCCATCTGTTAAATGTATTGCGTATATTCGCAATGAATCCTGCAAAATCCCTTGGAGATTCAGGTAAAATTCCCTTAAATTTCAACCTACAGTGTTCCTCGTCCAGGTGAAATCTTCGTAGAAGCAAGGACTTAATAGCACCGTAGTTATTAGCTATTGATGGGTCAGCATTTTGAGAAGCTGTCAGTGGTTCTCCAACCAAGAATTCATTTAACTTGAGTACCCATGACTCTTCAGGCAAATGGTTTGTTTTGCAAGTCTGTTCAAAACGTGCCAGGAACGATGAAAGGTCGTCGACGTTCAAGTTGAAAATGGGTAGTTTAAAGTTGTAGAAGTGTTTAGGCTGGCTGGATGATGATCCATTTTTGTGCGTTATTATTCTGGTTTGCATCAGCATTTTGTGCTTGTAATCTTGCTGTCTCCAATTTAATACGCGCCAATTCCATTTCTTGTTGTAAAATAATTTCCTCTCGTTTCAATTTATTCTCTTCTTCCTGCCTGGAGATTGCTCTTTGCTCTTCTCTTTCACGTTTAGCAATCTCTCTCAACCTATTTTCCTTGGCAATTTGCTTCATCTCAAGTTCTGCTTCCTCTTTCTTTAATGCTGCCTTTTGTTCCTCTTCCTCTTTCTTTAATGCTGCCTTTTGTTCCTCTTCCTCTTTCTTTAATGCAGCCTTTTTCTCTTCTTCCTTTCTTTCATATTTTTCGAGTTCTGATTCAGCAAACTGACGAAGTTCTTGAGATTTATAACCATATTCACGACCAATCTTAACGAAATGGTCTATAGTAAGCATTTTGACTTTTATCTGTAAGTAATTATTGATAATTACTGATTAAATTAGTCAATAGTAGCTTCAGAGTAATTATTATACTTACTCAACTTAGGAATATTCAATATAGATAATCACAATAGTACTGAACTTAATGTCTAAGTTCAACTAATAGACAATATTTTGTAACAATATTGTATCTAAATAATACTATATCATAAATAGTTATGATATCTGTTAAATATAATGTAATTATATCACACAATTAATTTCAATGTCCAATAATGTTGGGTATAATTCCTAGTAATGATATTGTTCAATGTACTAAGTCACTCTCTTAGTACCAGAAAAGTATATTAAATAATATACAATGGGTCTATTACCTCAAAGGTAGCTATAAGATTATTTATTTTGTCAATATATATATTATATTATTATGCCCTAGGCATCTATGATAAATTGTAGTGCTACTTTCTTGGACTATCACTGCATAATTATGCAATGTCCCATATTACCCTTAAATTTCAGAAAAAATTAATTAAATTAGATTACAAGTGTATTATTGCATATAATAGCATATTATTAATGTAATATAAATATATATCATGAGGACAGACAAGCAATGATGCAACTAAAGGGTACAAACAATGTCAAGACGCAAACAAGACATTTTCACAATTAAAAATGAATTTATGAACTAAATAAAATAAGCGGAAATGTCACAGACCAAATGAAAGGTCATGGTCTGACCCGAGGTCAACTTAATATTCAAAGTACACAAAAAATAAAAATGACTGCGAAAAATGATGACGTCACAGGACTCATAACGGACGAAAATTAACAATCATAAAATAAATGATAGTCAGAGGAGAATGGACGAAATAGTGACGAACATGGTACAGAACTGAATAAAATTATTAACTGAATACGAATAAAATACACCAATTATCTACGGGACAGTACAGCTAACGCAAATTGTCAAACGGTAGCAAATTTGGACAGACTGTCCAATGGCAACCTCAATGGGCTTCCAAAAGTGCGATCGTTTAAGTTCCCTAAGAACGACTGAAATCTAGGTGGTCAGCTGTTCGCGACATTCCCAGAGATTTCAGTTCCCTCTCCAACCGGCCCCACGAATTAACAACAAATACATACGATGGAAAACAAATTTAACATATATACATGAAAATACATAGACATGCCTAATCAAAGCGAAATGGACTCAGTATTACGGTTTTGCAATGACGACAATTTAAACAGCTAGACTTATCTTTCCCGTTGCTTCGGTCAGTGCTATAGGTCGTCAACAGCTAGGCTAATGCCCTTGACTGCCTGCTCCTGTAGTCCATTTCTTGTGTCTGCTTCAAATGACTTATTTTTCCCTTGGTTAGGCTTAAAAGAACGACTTCAGTTTTTTCTCCGATAGTTTCACCTACACGAATTTCAGTGACGTCGCGTTGTTAGGCATTAGACTGAGTACTGCGTCATAGGTCATAATTCAGCACATCATGTGATCGTAACTTGATCGTAAACATTTCATTCGAAAGTCATTCAGAAATTTTTTTGTCGATCCCCAGACACCGGACACCACTGTTGCAAGTGGTCTGTTGCAAGTAGTGGTTTGGTTAGCTCTGAACAATGTTCCATATAATGTCAAAAAAGTAGTTATAAATTCTGGCCATTGTTTTATCTTCTTGATATTCTTGAGTGATCGTGTATCGTGCCTTCTATGTAAGATTACGCGAATGCAGGGGTGGAAGATTCTGAACAATAATTGAACCTTGGAATACGATTGATGTGACAAGTCGGTTCCATTGAGTCCACAATTATTTAATACAGATTACACGTCAAGACGATTCATGCATGTTGATCACAAAGGTACATATTATAACTTGAAAATATATGGCATAGATATGTAGATATCCTATCAGTCCTTGTCCAATAATCAAATTACTGTATGCAGATTGTCATAGCTGTATGCACGCGCGGTTGGGGTTTCCAACGGCCGACAGTGAGTCTATGAGTCTGGCAAAATCAAATACTATGGACTGTAATTCATCCTTCCTTAATTTTCACTTCGTACTGACCTTTAATCATTTCAAATCTTCGTAATAGCAATGGACTGACCCATGTCCGTACTTGCATAAAATATATATCTGTATGGCAATACCATGCCCAACATTGGAAGGAAAGTCATACGCGTCTTAACAGCTTGACGGTCAATGTGAAAAGGGTAGCGTTTCTTAGTTACCGACTGTGTCCTAAACAACTCTATACACGTCATAATCGATCGTGTCTAAAGCGTTCAAAATTGAAACCTCTATCGCAATATATTAAATGCCTTAACCTTTTACAATTGCACGTCTGGTAACCTTTAGCAGACGGCGTTAATTCCAATCTCTGGCCCCCTCCAGACTCTTGCATCTCTGACATATCTGAATGAGCTTCTCCGAACAATGGCATAGTCGATCACTGACTTCTCATTCTTGGTTGGTTCACATCTAGTGTATGCATGTATGCGCTTATGGGGGAACTTTGTGTTTGTAATGATCAGATTCTGCTCACTGCAGAATCTAAGGAGTTGCTTTCCATTGTCATTGAGAGTATCTTCTCCATATCTTCCGATAACTCCACCCCATCTAGCATGGTCATTTCCAACTCTGGCATTGAAATCTCCGAGCATAATAACTTCATCTAGGCAGTCATCCACTGTCCTTTGAAGCAGCTCGAAGAATTCCTCCTTGACCTCTGCTCTCTCATCCTCATTTGGCCCATACACTATGACCAGGTTGACTATGGTTTCTCCTTCTTTTAGTTTTACAACCATAATGCGCTCCGAGACAAAGTTCCATCCCTTGATACTATCTTTTTGATTTTGGGCCACAATGCAACCCACGCCCCCTTTAGCTCTTTCAGATATGGGTACACCACTGTAGAGCAGTGTGTTGCCATCGAGATCCATGACTCCTTGTCCTTTTTTCTTCGTTTCCGTTATAGCCAGGATTTCTAGTTTTGCTTTCCTCATCTCTTCCACCAGCTCCTCTTCCTTCCCATTTATACTTCTTGTGTTCCAAGTTCCATAAGTCGTAGTCCGTAGTAGTTCGTCGCCTTTAGAATCAGTCCGGTTTTCTCTCTTGTAGTTCGCGTAATCATGATTTAAAGCAAACAGGTGATTGGCCTGTTGTGCCTTTGCATGGTGGAGGGGCTGCCTCCTTACGGCCTCCATGCAGGCCGCCCTCCTCCTTTTTCATCCGGGCTTGGGACCGGCATAGGCGGAGTTATTGCTTCAAGCTACGGAAACAAATAGGATGCAGAGCAACCAGGACACACACAAAATGATGCATATTACCAGCTCAGCAGAAGAGAACACGTGATAACCTTCAGACTATGTACAACAGATTGGGATATCATCTATTCAACAAGCTGAAGATAATAACTACCGATGAGTGTGACTGTGGCACCGATAAAATGACTGCTGAACATCTGCTTCAAAGATGCCCAACTTATGAGCAACAGAGAAAACGCATATGGTCGTCACCCGTGCCATCCATGAAAAACTCTATGAAGATACAAATAGCCTCAAGCTGGTGACTGCTTTCTTTGATAATATTCAAACAGACGTCTGAGAATGTATGAAGAAGTTTCAAGTCCCTTCTGCGCCCGATAACCAGATAACTGACAAATGAAAAGATACTTCGATGACCAGCAATATCAGCAATTCGGTCATTCATTTCCCTATTCGCGTGGGATCACCACTGTAGCTCGTCTGTATAAAAGCATGTATATGTGTCTATTTGCCAGCCCCGTGTATAAAAGCATGTATATGTTGTCTATTTGCCAGCCCCGTGTATAAAAGCATGTATATGTTGTCTATTTGCCAGCCCCGTGTATAAAAGCATGTATATGTTGTCTATTTGCCAGCCCCGTGTATAAAAGCATGTATATGTTGTCTATTTGCCAGCCCCATGTATAAAAGCATGTATATGTTGTCTATTTGCCAGCCCCGTGTATAAAAGCATGTATATGTGTCTATTTGCCAGCCCCGTGTATAATAGCATGTATATGTTGTCTATTTGCCAGCCCCGTGTATAAAAGCATGTATATGTTGTCTATTTGCCAGCCCCGTGTATAAAAGCATGTATATGTTGTCTATTTGCCAGCCCCGTGTATAAAAGCATGTATATGTTGTCTATTTGCCAGCCCCGTGTATAAAAGCATGTATATGTTGTCTATTTGCCAGCCCCGTGTATAAAAGCATGTATATGTTGTCTATTTGCCAGCCCCGTGTATAAAAGCATGTCTTCTTCTTCTTCTTCGATCCTTAACCACCGACCGTCAAAGCAGTCAGTGGCCATCACGCCTAGTGGCGTCTTGTAGGGCAACAACAAATTGATTCCACTTTGCACGGTCGGTGGCCATCCTTCGTACAGTGCCCCAACTCTGGTTCATTCTTTGCATCTCAGCCTCCACGGTCCTCCGCCAAGTTGTTTTTGGTCGGCCTCTCTTTCGCTTTCCTTCAGGGGTCCAAAGCATAGCTGTTCTTGTGATGGCATCTTCCAGAGTAAAGTACTGTTTCTCCTGTTGCTGTTTTAACTTTTCCTGCCCCTGTCCATCTGCTCTCACTTATCCCCAGGATGTGTAGCCTATAGTTTCTCATTTCTGCCGTGACCTGTCTTAGTTTACCTGTCTCGTACATTGTCCTGACATTCCAAAATCCTATTCTTGTATCCTGTTTTGCGGTCAGGACATCCGTTTTCATGTCAGTGGCTTCCTTTCGGCTTTCACCACTGACAGTCATACGAGCCACAGACTCCGAATGTCCATCCCGCAGCAAAGTTTGTTCATTTGATGTTGTTTCCGTAACTTCATTATTTTTTTTACATAGACAGGGGTGTCAGCCCTATGCTAAAACCCCCAACCTGGAGGACCAGGGTACCAGCTTTTGTCTGACCCCTACCCACACAGACCAGTCCAGCTTGGTTGAACCTACCAGGAGTAAAAACTCCCACTGGCATAGCTCTGGGGATTGTCAGGGTACGCAAGCTGCCATACCGCTACAAGGTATAGGTACCATTGATGGCAGATAAAAGCATGTATATGTGTCTATTTGCCAGCCCCGTGTATAAAAGCATGTATATGTTGTCTATTTGCCAGCCCCGTGTATAAAAGCATGTATATGTGTCTATTTGCCAGCCCCGTGTATAAAAGCATGTATATGTGTCTATTTGCCAGCCCCGTGTATTCACTTTACTTTTATTTAAATTTGTTTTCTACCGTAAGTGGGGAGGCTGACGTTTTCGACCTTGAGCCAAGTGTATGGCATTGGCTGATATAAGCCAGCCGGTGTTGTAGGATTTCTGTGACGTTATCTATCCATCTCCCTCTTAGACTCCCCAGGTCTTCGGTGTTTGCAGGCGTGTACTGGTCATTTATCTGGCTCCACTGAAACGCGATGGTCAAGCCACTTAATTTTGTGTCCGGTGTAACAAAAGAGAGAGAGAGAGAGATAGTTAGTCCATAGCAAAAGCTGCCGAAGAGGTGTGAAGTGTTAAGAGACCACCATCCCAGGTCCATTTTTAATGAAATGGGGTGACCAGTTCCTTTCCTCGCTGCCTTCGCCTTCCCAAACTCAAGAGCATGGTCAGGTACCCAATTACAGCTGGGTATACAGTAGCACACCGCTACCAGGTTTCAATCCCGGAATCCGGCAACTGTGTCGCGAGAGTGTAGCGCTCTAACCAATTAGCCCATAGGACGCTGGAGCTCCGCACGTGCAACCTTGTTTTAGTCAATTCTTGAGACATACCCGGATGTAGCAGTAATTCAATTCGTTGTTTGTCTCTTCGCACACACACGCGCGCGCGCGCGCACGAACTAGACGAGGGAAAAATTAAATTCGGTCACGGTAACCCCCAGTTTTCCAGCTGGACTTTCTTTGTTAATTAAATTGGGGGGGAGATAAGACCTACTGCTAACCACCAGTGTTAACCTCGCGTCTTTACGCTAACGTATGTTATCATTCCAGCGATAGACTTTGAACAAAACTGCAGGAATCCTAAAGAGATTACATAATGTGATTTTAAGCGCAGAGCTTGACACGCAAATACTAACTTCCTCTTTCTCAACATTAAATAAATAATACACAGAGGTATGTCAGGCACTCGTGAGAAATACAGAAGTAGAAGACTAGACAGAAAAACAACGGACGTGATGGGCTTCCCGGAAATCGAACCCAGGACCTTCCGAACGACACCGCCGCATAGCTATAGGAGCGAATCGTTACTATCCTCTTTGCCAATTAGGCATCACAAAAAAACAGTGCTCCGTAGACAGAAGTCTAGCAAGAACTCTCCATGTAACCCGGATATGTATCTAAGCACGACCCAGTCTTTCTCAATATACGCCTCGTGTGTCAAGTCAACTTCGAGTTAGGTGTCAGGAGAAAGAAAGTTACCGGACCCAGAGACGACTGAGACAGCGATTACTGAAAGGTCTACGGCCATTCATTTCCTCGTGAAACAAATGAGGTGGAAATTTCTCCAGGGAAATGACCTAAAAGAAAAACATACATTTCGTGATTGCGGGTGAAAAGTCATTGACCTAATATAAAAGACTGGCGGACAAGAGAGAAAGCCGTGAAGAAAAAGGAGCTTATATATGAGGCGACTAAGAACAGTGTTTCTGCACATAGTATAGTACCCCCTTCAGTCATAACTGACTATGAGAATGTGCCACTGAGGTGACAGAACTCATCTGTTTGGTTTTTTCCTGGTGTGCCTTTCGTCGTGTAATTTTTCTTCTGCTTGCTGTGAGAGCTTTTCACCCAATCTGAGTTGGTGCCGTAGGCAAGGTTGCCACTCAAGTTCTAGAGATAAACCCAGATTTTCTTCTATAAAAAACCCCCCAGAAATACCCAGATTATTTTATGCCTCAAATACACGGGATATGCGATGCTTACACAATCTTTTAGTGCAACTTTAGCACAAATAAGCTGTGTGCTACCAATTTTTATTTATTTCTTCATTTTTATTTTATTTTTTATTACCAAACATTCACAATTATATACAAATGATTTTATTAACACCCCAATATATGAACTCTTGAAAATGAGATATTTTAACAGTAACATACTTACAGTAGTTACATTAAGAAAATGTTCCTCAAATCAAATTTAATATGTTAGTTGTAACTTGTCTAAAACAAAATCCATGGTGATATCACGAGAAGAAAGAAGACATCAGATTAAGCTGGGAGAACAGGTCCTGGAGCAGGTCGACCACTTTAAATATCTCGGAGCTATTATAGACCGAAAGGGAGGCATCAAAGAAGAGTTGGCCACTCGAAAAGCAGCAGCTGGGAGACTTTTTCAGGCCATAAATCGAGGATTCCTCAGCAAGAGAGAGGTTGGTAAGAAAACGAAGATGGCTGTATACCGCTCCACCTATGTCCCAGTCTTGACATATGGATGCGAGTCATGGGCAATGACTACAACCCATAAAAGCCAGATCCAAACCTCAGAAATGAGGTATCTGAGGAAGGTGGTTGAAGTAACAAGAAGAGACATGGTCCGCAACCAGACGATACGTCAAGGCCTAAAATGCCACCCCCTGCAGACCCAAGTAGAACAGTCCCAACTAAGATGGTTTGGCCATGTCTGCAGAATGGGAGAAGATCAGCTACCACGACAAGCATGGGAAACAAAGAGCCAGGGATCCAGACCCCCAGGACGACCCAGAGTCCGCTGGGAGGACAACATTAGACAATCTTTGAAGGACCGAGGACTAGAATGGAACCAGGCCAGGAGGAAGACAACCGATAGGATAGTCTGGCGCTCTCTCTTCCAAACCTCTACACCTCACGGTAGAAGGGGAACGACTAAGTAAGTAAGGTTGTGGTTCTCTGTGGTATCTTGTCTTGTTTTTCCTCTATTACAGAGCTGTAACACACTGTTTAAGCTTCTGGTTATAATTTGGGTATACTGTGTGATAAATTCCCCTTCGCTGCTAGCCTGTTGCTAACCCTGGAAAGGATTGGTCCTGAAAAGAACAGCTAGCTGACTGGATTCCTCTCGTCGTTTTCTTTGTTGGGTGTATCTGTTTCTGACTTTCTCTATTATTTCTGGTAGCAGATCTTCTAGGATTTCGATGATTATTTTATCTTTGATTACTTTATTGCTTTCTCTTCCTTGGGTGCTCTTCAAACTCTGTGGTATCTACCAGACGACAAATATTAGAACCACAGCCACATTAAGCATGTGTCACCGTGGGGTTTGCCCTAGCATTATTCATGCTATTGATAAAGTGAGATAAAACAGTTGGGACAGCTCACAAAGAGAAAATAATGAATGAAAATAATGATATTGCTAACTGACAACGGTTCAGAATACCGGCTCACGTTAATTAATAGTGAGTGATTATCTTGAGTTGTAAATAGAAAGCTCGAGAACAAGAAAAAAAAAAGGCTCGACCAATAAATTTAAGTAAAAAGATCTGGGTCAGCAAATCAGAAGAGTGGCGAGAGAAACATACCACGCAAAATGACCAGAGGTCATTAGATGACAGTGAGTCCTGAGTTATGCTTCAGGAAGAAAGTGTGATCGCTATGCGGACAAGAGGAACCTTCTGTGGTTTTACAGATAGGGTTTATGTGAATAATGTTTAGATGTCCAGCCATCACTAGCCAGTGTTATTCTATCGGGAGATAGTATTTGTTTCTGTAGTTCACTTCTTCTTTGATCCTTAGCCGCCGACCGTCAAAGCAGTCAGTAGCCATCACGCCTAGTGGCGTCTTGTAGGGCAACAACAAATTGATTCCACTTTGCTCGGTCGGTGGCCATCCTTCGTACAGTGCCCCAACTCTGGTTCATTCTTTGCATCTCAGCCTCCACAGTCCCCGCCAAGTTGTTTTTGGTCGGCCTCTCTTTCGTTTTCCTTCAGGGGTCCAAAGCATAGCTGTTCTTGTGATGGCATCGGGGTCTCTTCTGAGGACATGGCCAACCCAGCTCCAGCGTCTGCCAGCTATGATGGTGTGCATGTCCTCTTGCTTGCTATGAGTATGCAGATCTTGGTTAGTGATGGTATTCGGCCAAAAGATTCGGTGAATTTTTCTTAGGCATGTTGTGTGAAAAGAGGACAATTTCGACATTTCCTTCTCTGTAACTCTCCAGCATTCCGCACCATAGAGAAGCACAAAAAGCACACAGCTCTGATATAATCTTAATTTTGTGCTTTCTGTAGTTCACAGTTAAGGTGTATTTCTGAAAGGAGAACAGCGTTTATGCTGTGTTTTTTTGTAAGTATTGAACTGAGATTATATTTTGCACAGAATAGAATTTTGTTTACAGGAGAATCTTGCAGAAGCACGATTTGTCCCTTCATTATGAGTACTTTACGACTATGTACCAAGAAAACGGATGGTTATGAGCATATAACGACTATCTGTAAAGTATCAAAAGGCTGTAAACATTTGAAGGAAACTAGAGATATTATAGAGGAGCCATACTGAACAAGGTTTGAAGTATCCAGAATTGCATATGATTTTCAAGAAAAAGTGAATGTCGACTTTTATAGAAGAACTTCAAATATGCTCTCTCACTTGTAAGTATCAGAAGGGTGTACATACAATTATTTATGCATGAGATGAATTTTGTTGCAAGGAGCAGTTATAGAGACCAGTTCGTCGAGGAAGATATTTAAGTAACAAATAAAGTATGTGTTACCAATAAGGATGCAAACATATGTTCAACTGATGCAGTAAGGCTGATATATATATATATATCTATATATATATATATATATATATATATATATATATATATATATATATATATATATCTATATATATATATATATATATATATATATATATATATATATATACTGCTATGGTGGTCGTGGCTGGTGATGTATCGTGCTGTAATATGACTAATCGCGAATGTGTGACATGGTAGTTTGTCAAGGTGGACATCTATGTATCAGTGCAGACTGGTATCACCACACGTAACGTACAAGAGTGTGTGTGGCATTCATCACCTTGAAGGATGTAGATGTGAAGTTGATGGAAGCATATGTTGTACTTGTTACAAATATGGAGTCAAAATATAGGTGAACAGCTGTGTACGTTTTGATCATTTATTATGGTCACAGCAACAAGACGAAGACAACTCCATGTAAGCATGACACAGGAACATGGCGGATATGAAAACAGTTCACAACAATGGCATGTACATAAGTTCCAATAATTATATGATTATCAAAGTGTTGCAGCCTCCAAGATATCTCTCAGTCTACGACTAGCAGAAAAACCCCGTATTACACAATGGGTAAATACTGTATAAACATCCAACAGTTTCATTCTGACTCATCTTAAGTCATTCTTCTTAAGTCGACCTCCCAAACATGGCGGGCGACGAAATTAGCATAGTCCATCCCTCTAATCGGACGTATCGAAGATAGGCTGTCCTTTCGAAGATAGGCTTATACAACTCCCTTGTACATCAGGCGAGTTTTCATTTTCAAAGTTATGATAGCAATAACTAATAACCCATCTGATCTTCCACTCCAGATAGTTATATATATTAGGCCTCTATCAAACAGTAAACACTGTGGATTCCTCTTCTGTAGACATCAGTGTCTAAGTTCAAAATATACCGCTAATCATGCAGGTTGTAGAATACTAGCTATACTCATGGGTCTCTGTGTGTAAATCTAGAAAAACAGTCTTAGATGGCTCCAACGAGCATAATAAGAGGAATACTCTGCCTTCCAACCATTTGTGAGCTCTTGTCACTGGTTGACTCAAAAATATGATCCTTACAAAGGAAGTGTGAAAGTTTCGTTATTTTACCTTGATACGAATTCCTAACACAACTTCGAAGCAACTGTCGTCTTCCTGGCGAACAGAAATAACACAGGGGACTCTAAATATAGTGGAAGAGTTTCCATCCCCAAAAGGCAATGCAGAGAAGTAATCAGACATTCCGTCTGACAGACCCAGAACAAAAAAACGGCCTCCCGCCGGAAATCTTCTTCAAAAACTCTCTTAGTTTGGACATGCGCAGTTCGCATCCCCTCTGACCTATCCAGTCAGCTGGTGTCACCTTTTAAAGAGGAGTAACTACATATTTACTTTCCCTCAAAGCAAAAGATGAGTATTCGCCCTTAGATTATGGTTCCAATGAAAAATACATTAGACCCAAAAATCTTATTCAAAATATAACAAGCATACAGACAGACTACATTATCAGTTATGAAAAACTGCACGTAACAGTATGGAATGCTAATAAAGAGCATTGGTATATGAGGAAAGAGGAGCAGGTTTTGTGAAGACTAAGGAAGTCTACAGGAGAAAAGAATAAGTTAAAGAGGAATATGGAAGTTTACGAGACATAGAATTCATGTATGAGTTAACCTAAAGTACCAAAGACCCAGAACAGGCTTCTATGAGAACTCTATCATTTGAATGACCCATTATACTTGTTGTTTTATTAAGTTATTAAAAGTTTTTGAAGGATCAGAGTGAATTTGATTCCATCTTTATGAGTTGCTGATCGTATGCCATGTACATTTAAACTACCACTATACGAAGTCACTATTAACATCAAAGAAGGAACTGAACGAACCTGAAGTGTACAAGAAAAGGATTAGAGTATCATCCAGGAATTTACATCTCTGGCGGAGATGGCCAGTAATGATATCAACTAAATAACTTGGAAGATAACTCAGAGAGAAAGAAAGAATAGATAAAAGAAAAAACTTGTAAAACATATACGTACGCTATGACACAATTCGTAAGAGGCATTATGCAACACAAACTGTGCAGAAGCAATTGTTGCAAGCGCATTTGAACTGCTTTGACGCAGACTCTGGCCCATTAGAAATCGGTAGATACATAAACAAATAGGATGTAGAGCATCCATACCACACACAAAATGATACACATTAACACCTCAATAGAAGAGAGCAAGTGATAATCCTCGGACTCCGCACGGGTCACAACAGATTGGGATACCACATGTTCAACTAGCTAAAGATAGGAACTACCAGTAAGTGTAACTGTGGTACCGATAAAATGACTGCTGAACATCTGCTTCAAAGATATCTGACATATGAAGAACAGAGAAATCACATATGGCCGTCGCCAGTACCATTACTAGAAAAGCTCTATGGAGATAGAAATAGCCTCAAGCTGATCATTGATTTCTTTAACAATGTCAAGCTGACGTCTGAAAGTGAAAGAAGAAGATATGTAACAGAACATATGAATAACTTTCACACAAACCTCACGGCATCACACGACTATTTTTAACACCCATGTACTCATCTGACCTTGACACCGTTTCCCAGCACCACTTCTGCTGACTAATAAACACCGCTAAATACAAGGTTTAAAAGGAAGCAGCCATTAACAGCTTCCTTCCCATTCACCGCAATCAACTCGGAAACGATTAACCTCGAGGCAGAAGCGACAAGGGGGCCGGCCAAGCAAACACGCATTTATGAGATATGATGGAAATATACTTGATGGAACAGACTTCCGGCGAAAATCGTGAAGCCCTGCCAAGGAATGACAAATTAATAACGACAATGGACTGTATCTACTGCAGTGGCGTAACCCAGGAGTGTGCGGTCCGTCCTGGGCGGCAACCAGGAGAGGGGTGCCATCGGACACTATTATGACAGCACTGTTATTTTTTCTTAGTCCCATAGCAGATACTGCCGCAGGTGAGTGAAGTGTTAGAGACTTCACTATACTAGGTCGAGCATCGAGAGGTGGGGGTGACTAGTTCCCTTCCTCGCTGCCTTTTCCTTCCCTAACTCAAGAGCAAAGTCAGGTACCTATTTACAGCTGGGTAGACTGAAGCATGATGATACCGTGAATCGAACCTGGTAGTTTTGCCGCGAGAGACCAGTGCTCAAACCACTCTGTCGATCGGACGCACAGTACTGTACTGTTTAAAAATCTTGGAGGCATAAAACCTGTTTATTTTGCAAAAGAAACGATTCGCCCCGGGGTGCCAAATATGGCCCTATTCTACTGTACTCATTTATTTATTATTAATGTACTTTTTCAATAATAGCTTCTCCTAGACAAAAGGCCTGTCAGGTAAATTAGGGCGCATGTCCATATACACAAGACCTTGTGGTCTGGTATAATGGCGATCGTCGAAGTTCGAAAAAAAAAAATCAACACCCTGAACCAATGAACCTTCAGCTTGAGAGCTCCCACGACAAGTTATCTCTATAATACTTTTCCTTGCCATCCCCCAACTTTTTTTTTTAATAAAAGGGGCCCCTCCAAGAGTTCAAGCTTCACGGCCCCCCAAAATGTAGATCCACCGCTGGACACAAATGGAAAGACACGCAAAGAAACCTTGAACGGATGATACAGAACAGGAGGGGGCTGTCATGTTTTTGTTAAGACCTGAGCTCCATGGGGACCTTAAAGATGATGATGCTGATAATAATGATGACTGTTGTTAGCTGCATCAATTAACTCAACTTTCCCTTTTAAGGGGAGTGGCTAAGAGGTATGGCGTCTGCCTCGAATTCTAGAGGTCATGGGTTCAATTTCCAGTTGAGTAGATATGATTAATGGGATTTTTTTTTTTTTTTCAGAACCAGTGGTCCTAATGATGGCATATGGTGATGTCTGGTCTCGTGGGTAGTGAGGTCTGATACCTAGCCTTCTCGGATAAGGGTGAAAAAAATAGGAGGTCCCGTGTGCAAGTTGTTGCACGTTAAAAATCCATCGGCAGCTGGGAATCGTAAATAGTAGGCCTATCAGGCCGCTGCCCTGGCAAAAATTAGAAACCTACAGACCGCAAAAATATGTAAAGAATTTCACGGCCGTTGAAAATCGTAGAGTAAGGCCATAAAACCGCTAGCCTGGCAAACATTAGAAACCTACTCACCACAAAAATATTTATAGAATGTGTGATTCCTATATTCACACATTGGGATTCTCGCCGGTGCTACGGAGTTCGTGCACTGTGCTGAGATCCTCCTTGTGTGACCTAAGGGAGAAGATCGGTGCACAGATGGAGTTGTCCGTGTGCAATGAAGATTGTCCTTCACACCAAACCAAACCAATCAGTTTTAAGGACAGTGTTTTCTGTTTAAAAGATAAAACCGCTGTCACCACATTCCTACTTATATTACAGATGATAAAAACATTTCACATGTTTAAATCAAACCATTCATCGGTGTTATAAGTTTTCAAGCTGTGTTATAAATTCACACCAAAAAAGACAACAACAACAAAAGACAAATTTACAATGGGAATCAATGAATGAAATGTTGTGGTAATTGGATCTAACTTTGAGTGGGCAGACAGAACAACTGGGGCGTATTATTTATGAGACATAAAAAGGCATAACACTTTGCAGAAGACCATAATAGAAGGGGAGAGGTGAAGGCAAACGTGCAAGGGGAAGACATCGCTATAAGTGGGAAGATAACATCAAGAGATGAACAGGAAAAAGATTATCAGAGTGCACCACCAAGACAAGAGACAGAAGACGTTGGAGATCCATTACAGCCAACCTTGGTTGTGGAGATGGCACCTGATGATGATGATTTATGAGACCAGGCTGACCACAGTTTATTTGTAAAACAATGAAGACGTCATCATTTATCTTTTATTTGAATGCAGCCTCTGCAGCATGGAACCACTACTGCCAGCTAACACCCTGGCTGGAAGCCTGCACAGAAGTATTCACATGCTGTTGTAGCAGTGGTTGCTGTAGCAAATGTTTTTGTACATGATAAGGTTGCCAGCAACCACACACAACCTCTTATTAGTTGCCTTATCTGACATGCCTGATGAAGTGGTAGTCCTATTCTTCCTTAGTCTCACAAGACACAATTAGACAAACTGGCCTAATCCACAAGAATGGCTCTGGGTTCAGAGAAAATTCAAGTCAAATGGTTGCAGTGCACACATTTTGTTAGTACATGTAACGTATAATTCTATTTGAGTGTCAAGTCAGTCCTGTTATCTTTTTCTTCTTCAAATACCATGCCTGGTGGCGTAGGTGATCATGCGTTTCCACAACTTCCTGTCTCCAGTAATATTTATCAATTCTGTTGTTGACTTCTTTCCAAGCCATCATGCCAAACTGTTCCGTATCTGCCTCTCTTTGTCTTCCCCTATCTCTTTTTCCTTCAATCTTTCCTGCTGTTACAATATATTCCATCTTTTGTCTTCTCATAACATGTCTACAGAGAGTAGACCGCTTCTTTCTAACATGAGGAATAAGCTTCCTCTGGGCATTGACCTCTTTCATTTGGGAACCTATTATATGGCCTTGAAACCAGGCAGTCCTTGTCCTGGAATTCACAAGATAAGAGAAGTAAAGAAGACCATGGAACACACGGAGAAAGACCTGGAGATAAACGTGAAGGGGATGAATTAAACATCTTGGAACATAGATAGCACATATGGCCATCACCAGTACCATTTTAACTGGTGATGCAAATAGTCTCACGCTGAACACAGCTTTCTTTGAAAATTTCAAGTAGATGTCTCCGAGTGTATGAAAAAAAAGAAGAAGAAAGATCTTGTGCTGATGGCACAGGACAGGAAGACTTGGCATTAGTCTGTTGGCGGCCTATGCTCCTTCGGGAGCTGAAGGGTGATGAATGGATTAATGTAAAAGATAAGCTGATTTTTTTCTGTGATGCATGGGAACGCTGTTCACCTGAGCATGAAATCTCAAGTCCTAAGGCACTAGCCCGATGAAAAATGTTGGTCAGCACATTAACAAAATACAACCGTTAGCTTAACTTTTGTCTACCACTTCAAACTTGTCAAACTGGCAAAAGGACATCTTCCCTTGCCTAAGGAGCAAATGCAGCTATTACTGCAGTTGGTCTCCCTTCAGGAAAACCAGCACCCAAGCATTCATGTGTTTCTGTAGCTATCTGTTTTACATGATGTAACTGACAGCCCTATGTACAACCTTATAGTTACTGTTCTTCCTTAGATACACAGGCACGACTAGGAGACAAATGACAGATACTAAGAAAAACAAAATATGATTAATATATCCAATATTTGTCCTGTGTAGTTCCTGGAGTCTTTGAAGAGACAAAAAAAGAACAGAACAGTACACTCAAGAACGTCATACAAGGTGACCCAAGCAACACCTGGATCCATGCATACACAGATGGATCAGCAACTAATGCAACAGAAGATGGGGGTGGAGGAGTCTTCCTGAGCTTAAGCAATGGCACACAAAAAAAGATAGCAGTCGCAACAGGGAAATTTTCAAGTAACTTCAGAGCAGAGGCAGAGGCCCTAAAAACTGCATCAGAAATTCTAATGACAGAAGAAAGCTCAGAGAGACCAGTAGCTATCTTCTCAGATGCGCTGTCAGTGATTACAACGCTGAAAAGTCAAAGTAATGCTGAACTGGATGACCTAAGAGTAACACTTCACAGACTATGTCAGCAATACAAAAGAGTTGTGATACAGTGGACCCCTTCTCACTGCAACATCCCTGGAAATGAAGAGGCTGACAGATCGGCAAAGGAAGGGGGAAAACTCTCTCAACTTGACACAAACATAACTTATGAGGTGGCCAAGAGTTTTAAGGTGACTAACAGGAGGTTGTGCAAGGGGCTGGCAACTTCATCAAATAAAACAAACTGCCTCAGAGACCATCACTGCAGGAGTATGTGACTGCTTGATGCACTCTTCCTGGAAGAGGACCAGCTGCTTTGGTAGCTCCATGCTCTGTGAGGAACCCAAGGGAAAATTATGATAATGATATTCAATAATTGTTGGATGAATCCAATGAAAATAGACTGGAACAGCCACATATCAGTTCAGGCGGAAGAATACAATGAAAATAGACTGAACAGTTATATATAAGTTCAGGTGGAAGATTACAATGAAAATAGACTGAACACTTATATATAAGTTCAGGTGGAAGATTACAATGAAAATAGACTGAACAGTTATATGTAAGTTCAGGTGGAAGATTACAATGAAAATAAACTGAACAGTCATATATAAGTTCAGGTGGAAGGTTACAATGAAAATAGACTGAACAGTTATATGTAAGTTCAGGTGGAAGATTACAATGAAAATAAACTGAAGTCATATATAAGTTCAGGTGGAAGATTACAATGAAAACAGACTGAACACTTATATATAAGTTCAGGTGGAAGATTACAATGAAAATAGACTGAACAGTTATATATAAGTTCAGGTGGAAGGTTACAATGAAAATAGACTGAACAGTCATATGTAAGTTCAGGTGGAAGATTACAATGAAAATAGACTGAACAGTCATATATAAGTTCAGGTGGAAGATTACAATGAAAATAAACTGAACGGTCATATATAAGTTCAGGTGGAAGATTACAATGAAAATAGACTGAACAGTTATA
This sequence comes from Oreohelix idahoensis, assembly GCA_024509875.1. Lineage (NCBI taxonomy): Eukaryota > Metazoa > Mollusca > Gastropoda > Stylommatophora > Oreohelicidae > Oreohelix > Oreohelix idahoensis. The sequence continues at coordinate 117,165 of JAMPIV010007738.1, forward strand.
TATAAGTTCAGGTGGAAGATTACAATGAAAATAGACTGAACAGTTATATAAGTTCAGGTGGAAGATTACAATGAAAATAGACTGAACAGTTATATATAAGTTCAGGTGGAAGAATACAATGAAAATAGACTGAACAGTTATATATCACTTTGGGTGGAAGAACACAATGAAAATAGACTGGAATGGCCATATATTAGTTCAGGTGGAAGAACACAATGAAAATAGACAGAACAGCCATATATCAGTTCAGGTGGAAGTAGATACACTTTATGCAACAGCTTCACTATAACAAAGAGCTGTAAAAAATAACACTACACTAGAGATAGATGGCCCCATGTAGTTCCCCGGGGGGTATCTGAGGAGACAAATAAAGAATATGACTACTGCTCCCTCACATGACCAAAAAATGAGGTTATGCACTGGGGTTCACAATCTCAACATGTAAAACAAAAACCACCACTGCAAAAGCACATGAATGCTTTGGTACAGGCTTTCTACAAGGAGACCAACATGCAGAGATGTGGCTCATGCTCCGTGGGGAGCAAAAGGAGACAGGGTGTGATGATAGGAAAGTTGATGGTCACAAAAGAAAAGAAAATTAACTCCCAAATACTGCAAGTATTATTTTAATCCATACTGGTTCTAGTATTTCAAATGCATTTTTTGTGTTTGCTACAATGTTGAGTACATTGCAACATTGGTCTAAGTAGAGTATGTCTAGGTATCTTTACACTATAAATATGGAACAATAATAAAGCAAATATCTTTTCACGTAAGTAGAAGTATAAATTACAGTATGACAGGACGACGGCTCTAAAATTCACAAAACATAGCCTTCTTTTTTAGTCTTTTAAAAAATTACTCCAAAATAACAAATGTTTGATGGATAACAATTTACTTCTAAACAAAAAAAAAATTTACATTACACTCCACAGCTACAGAGTGGAGTAAGAGAATGACTCCGCGAAAACGAATGTGTTGGTCTGAGTAGCTAGTGGATTGTTTCTGTTGCCATTTACCAAATAAAAACATTTATTTAAAATAGGACTGGGATTGATTTTTAAAAAATATTAGTCAATTGATCAAAGTTCTTTAAACAAAGATTAATCTATCAATTTCGAACAATTTAATAAATTATAAAAAATCATAAATAACATTTTTTTAAATCACAAAAGACTATTTATTTTACTTGTTATAAGGCAACATCATCCTGAAAATATAATGAAAATACTAAAAAGTTACACCCTTACAATTTATTATTATTGACTATACTTGAAAAATTCCATATCACAAACCTCTAACATAGCAATTGTTCTCACATTTGAGCTAAAAACATAATGAAACAATGAAATAATCATTAAAATTTGTTTTATCGAATAATCGATTTAAACAATTTTAACTGATTAATCAATTAACTAATTGCTTAAGATTTAAAACAAAGCACACGTCTATAAAAAAAATTTTCTGGCACTACCTTTTCACTTTGAATGGTAGTCACTGCACTAAAATTGGTCCTGACTGTTTATAAAGTAATTTTTTTGTTTCATTGAATCCCATTTTTTTTTTTTATTACTGACGGAGAAAGATGTGTAGCCCCCCAAGAGTTGACAATCATGAAATTAAGCTAGAAAGTTCTCTAGGGGGACACCATCATCACAGTCACTAGTACAGTCATGAACTGAAGTAAAAAAAAAGCTGGAATATATTGTGACAATAGGAAAGTGAAGGAAAAAAAGCTGGAATATATTGTGACAAAAGGAAAGTGAAGGAAAAAAGCTGGAATATATTGTGACAATAGGAAAGTGAAGGGAAAAAAAGCTGGAATATATTGTGACAATAGGAAAGTGAAGGAAAAAAGCTGGAATATATTGTGACAATAGGAAAGTGAAGGAAAAAAAGCTGGAATATATTGTGACAATAGGAAAGTGAAGGGAAAAAAGCTGGAATATATTGTGACAATAGGAAAGTGAAGGAAAAAAAGAGGCAGGTGACAAAGAGAGAAGGCACTGGACAGTTTGACATCATGGCATGGAAAGAAGTAAACAAGAGAACTGGTGAACAGTACTGGGTGAACGACCCGTATAGTTCTCAGGTCTCTGAGGAGGGAAACAAAGAATAGGACAACTGATCCCCTAGGCTTGCTATAAAAGGCATGTAATATGAGGTTGTGAAGGGGGGGTAGCAATCTCATCATGAAAGATAAACTGCTACAGAAACTACCACTACAAGAGTTGTGCTTTAACATAAGGTTTCCGCAAGGCGGCCATCTGCAGCGGTGCTTCTATTCTCCGTTAGCGAAAAAGGAGATATGAGGGACTGGAAGTTGTGGAGGGACATGATCACCATACTAGTAAAAGATGATCATAGGAAACTTTATACAGAGCAATACAACAGGAGGCAATCTGATCATCAGAAGTAGTTCCCCCGTCGATCAAGTGTTTTGGCACCTTAATCTCCTTTACACTCTAAGGCGGGCAGGCCCACTTGGGTCATGACTCCCAAGTGTCAGCCTCCTGTTGTCTTATGCAAATTTACAATTTTAGACAGCAAATTCAATATCCACCATCCACTTATGGTATCATCTCTCCTCATCATTTATTGTATATAACCGTGGTTGGCCATAGCGCTGTTAGCAAGTAAGTGGAGTGGCTGTCATTATGCACCCGAAATTATATTAAAATGTCATTAAATAACACTGAACAATGATGAAATAAGACTTTTTTATTTCTTTTAACAAAGAGATGCTACAACAATATTACTAGGAAGGTGAGCTACCAGTGACATTCATTTATACAATACAGGGAGCCGCGCTAACGTAGTGGTTAACCCTCTGCTCTGGCAATTGGGTGATATAGGATCAAACCCGGGCGAGGACATTTGAAGATTTTTCGTCGGCCGGGATTTGGACTGGATTAACTCGAGCACTGGCGAGTATATCTGAAGAAGTGTCGTCGACCAGGGACTGGCGGCTCCTGAGCCGACCCAGCTCTAATGGGTACCTCCGAAATCGGCGAGTATCTGCCTGAATGGCGAGGGACACCTGTCTCTGTGCAAGAAAAAAGGGATACTCACACGTAAAATCAGTCTCAGGTTAAACATAATAACCTGAGATTTCGCCTCGAGTATTAGCGGGCGTACGGGAAAAAAAATGTATACAATATAATTTTATTTTTACATATTGACACATAATTATATATAAACATTTTGTGCAAAAACTATATGGATGGCTCTTTCCATATATTAGCTCCTGTATTGCTGCTTCCAAAACTTGCCTTTCTGGTTACCCCTGGTATATAAAGGTAATTGAAAAATTATAATTGTGTCTGTTTTTTCTTCAAATAATGGTAAAATTCTTTGTTTTGTTCTTTTGTTTGTTTATTTTTTCTTTAAAATGAAGGGGGGATTGTTGAATGCTGGGGATATGGGCTTATATTTAATGTAATAACTTTTTACATAGGCATCCGTGTGTTACCGGGGCCCGAAAGGGGAGCAAAGAATAGTAACACTGTCCCCTGCCAAGCATGTCGTAGAAAGCGACTGTCGTAGATTTCCGATAGGAGAATTAAGACTAGGTTTGGTCCCTTCTGAATAGGTTTGAATAGGTGATAGACTCAGTGAGAGTTAGTGAAAGGTAATAGAATTTCCACACACGTGAGATGATAGATTTGATATAGTGGCTGTCTCTGAAAGCGAAAAGAATTCTTCTCTCTCTCACCTATCTTCTACAACAGTTGTTACAGCGTCAGACAGACTACACCAATATACATATTACGTATATTTCTATCACTCACAGGCACGCACATACACGTGACGACAGGTAAACACACAGACGTGGGAAAACTATAACAATGATATATATATTCTAGAACGAGCTGACCAAACACGATTATTTAGTTCAAGAGCGATTTTAATATCAGGAAAAATCGGCTCACAACATCAAAGAAAGTACATCAAGGAAAATACATATACACATAGTCATAAAAAAATCAAGGAAATGTTGCAAGGATGATAGCCCCGTTATAGTGTTAACTCTAGGTTTAGCCCGGCCCCGTTAAGAGAACAGATGATGGCGCCCGAGTCACTGATACATAGGGTTTGATTCTAAGAGTTGTCTTTGTTTTATCTCGTAATTATATGCACAGAGTTTGAAAAAAATCTGATTTAACCTAAGACAAAAACACAAGAACTCTAGCCTTAGCAACAAATTATGCAGATTGGGAAAAAAAAATTAGGACAGCAACAGGGTGTCAAAGATATAATAGTGAAAATATCACTCAGACCAGCGTACACTCATTCATTCCGCCATGGCTTCTCATTCAGGTACTCACGACTTTGCTCGCTGCCTCTTGGAACACATTGATTTTAGATTTTCACACAGACTCAAAAAATGCAGTCTTCTGCCAAGAAGTCCCCAGTTCCAAAAGACGTATTTAACTTGGAGTCTCCGGGAACGACTACTTGGGTATGCAAATTTGTTCAAATGTCTGATTAAGTCACCTAACAATTATTCCAGGCGCGGGAGTTAGCAGAGCACAGTGTCAATAGCGTAGGTTTCTAAAAAATGATGAATGTCAGGTCGGTGCCTTCCCTCAGTATAGGATTCACTTTAGTCACACCACAGATTTGTCCACAAGATATAATCTAGTCGGGAAATGATTGTTAATATTCACGCCACCAGGCAGCAAATTATATAGAGTTTTCTAGAAGAAATTAAGTGCTGGCTCCAAGGTCCAGTATTTATCATTACAGTCTTTGAAAACCCGTTATAGGGATATTAGTATTTCTGTCTAACTTGCACCGTCAGATCAGTGTTACTTGAGAAAACCCACGTGGTTCAAAATAAGGACTGTCTATTTCTTCACAAGTATGGAAACTACTACTAGGTGCTGGTAAAGTTAGGGTCACCCCAAAACTTTCACTGTGTGGAGGAAAAATAACACATATAATATAATAAACAGAATCTGTACTGGTTAAAACTTACATTTAAACTTGCAAGCAGAGAGCTTTGCTTATCATTTAAACTTCCCGTGACGTAAGTTATATCTAAAAATCAGCAATCCTCATAAATTAAGAACACGTGCGTATTCCGTCACCATTCATGAGGCTGGATTCTAGAGTTTATACGTTAGTTTAGAAAAATACACTCGACTGAGTATTAGCAGTTAAATTAAATTCATAAATAGCTACAATTGCCGTTATAAGCTAGAAATTAAATTTTTAGTCTGCTTTCCACTGAATGCTTCCCTAGAAAATATAATAGCCTACCACTTTATTTCTCTTCTGCGCTAAAGAAATAGATTAAAATGAATTAAGCGATTTAACACTTTAACACTCACAAAATCTATATATCTATCATATTAATTACCTCAACCACAGAATTACAGGTAGTCGCACAACTTAAGAAAAAAAAATGCTGAAAATATTTCTGGAAGTCTAGAAGTTCGACAAATTGCCGAAACAAACTGAGATCTTCTCTAACAGCTATTCTGTTTTCGAGCGACCTATCTACTGTGGAGTCTATGAGCGAGAATGAAATTAAAGTTTCAAACTTGGCCAATATCTTAAAATCAGACAAAGGGCCCAAACTATTTCGCCACGCGAAATTATCTCCCCTACTCCCAACATTTACGTCCGCTTAACGCGTGTCGTAACTGTCACCTACTGACCACGATGTACGCGTGTCAGTTTCAAATCCCAGACAGCCTGACTCCATTTCAGGGCAGTTTTCACACTACAGCTGACCATGGCCCACGGTGAGCGCCGTGTCAGTTTGGGATTTTCGAGACAAATGTCTGGATACTGACCGGTGCAGATGTAAAGTATCACACCTCACCGGGACTATGCCGAGAAGAAGCTCGCGCGCTCGTTGAGAATGTAGACGATTTGCTACGTCCTGTGTTCAGCGAACCGACTTATCACGCCTTCTGACGCCCTGCAGCCCTGACATCTACGTAATATCGTCCTAGCGCGATTCTCAGTTTAAGAGAAAGGAAAACAGGTAAAGTTTGCGAATTATATGAAAATAATATACGCAAAACGAATGGATGAAAAATACACCGGAAAAAAAATTACAGAGATAATAAAAGAGAGAATTTATGTGAAAGAATAGGAAGAAGATGTAGGAAATTAAATGACTATAAACCCTACGTGACAGCGACTAAGGAGGGTTGGGCATGGGGCCGGTTACCCCATCCTGTAAAAAATTTAAACCACAAAAAACTTCAACAAATATGGACAAGTCAAATAAAGAAAATAAAACACAGCCATCCAAGACAGGGGAAGGTCCTCTCGCGGGGAGGCGTATGATGCAACACAGAGAAAGCCGAAAGGAGTCTGTGTTGCTGACTAACCTTCTTTCTTCTAGGAGAACTTCCAGATTTGGCACCTGGAATGTTCGGACATTAAACGAACAAGGGAAAGTGGCGCAAGTGGCAGCAGAAATGAGGGAATACAAAATCGAGGTTTTGGGAATGTGTGAAACAAAGTGGAAGGGGGTAGACAGGAAGAAACTCATCACAGGTGAATTGGTGCTGTCCTCAGGACATGAAGACGAAAGTTCATACCACAGTGAAGGGGTAGCTCTTATGTTATCTAAAGAAGCACAGAAAGCACTCATTGAATGGGAAGCTGTTGGACCCAGAATAATAACAGCTACTTTCAAAACAGCTAAAAAGAAAATTCATGTAAATGTCATCCAATGTTATGCACCAACTAATGACAAAGAAGAGTCTGTGAAAGAAGCATTTTATACTAAACTACAGGAAATTATGGATAAAGTAAAAAGAAGAGACATCACAATTTTGATGGGTGACATGAATGCAAAGATAGGTACAGTCAACACCGGATTTGAAGAAGTCATGGGAAAACATGGGCTAGGAGTAATGAATGAAAATGGAGAACTATTCGCAAACTTCTGTGCTTCAAATCAACTGGCTATAGGAGGAAGCATGTTTCCACATAAGAGAATACACAAGGCAACATGGATATCACCAGATCATAGAACAGAAAATCAGATTGATCATATATGCATAAACAAGAAGTTTAGATCATCATTGCAGGATGTAAAGGTATACAGAGGAGCAGATGTGGCATCAGATCACCATCTTCTGATAGCCAAAATAAAAATGAAACTCAAGAGATATGCAACAATGCAAAATTATAGACAACAGTATAATGTAGGACAGCTAAGAAATCAAGAAACAAGAGACAAATTTGCGGTCACAGTATCCAACAAATTCCAAGTGCTCCAACAGCTGGAAGATGTAGAGAATACAGAAGACTATTGGCAGCAGGTCAAAACTGTATGGAAGGAGACATGTGAAGAAATACTGGGGAAAAGGGAAAGACAACAAAAAGCATGGATAACAACAGAAACCATCAATAAGATAAAAGACAGAAAAAACAAGAAAGCAGAGTTAAACACAAGCAAAACCAGAAGTTCCAAAGCCAAGGCTCAAGAAGTGTACACAGAAGCAAACAAAGAAGTAAAAAGAAGTATCAAAAGAGACAAGAGGAAGTATATTGAGGAGTTGGCAAGAGAGGCAGAAGATGCTGCAGCCAAAGGAAATATGAGAGAACTGTATAGCAGCACAAAGAAGCTAACAGGGAAATACAAGCAAACAAGTTGCCTCATAAAAGACAAGAATGGGAAACTGCTCAGCAATATACAAGAGCAAATGAAGAGGTGGACAGAATATTTTGGGGACCTTCTCAATAGACCAGCTCCACAAAACCCGCCGGACATCCAGCCAGCAGAAGAAGAGCTACAAATTAACGGTGAAAGACCAACGAAGGAAGAAATAAAGAAAGCCATAAAGCTTCTAAGAGATGGAAAAGCGTCTGGACCTGATGGCATTCCAGCAGAGGCCATCAAAGCAGATATCGACACGGCTACAGAGATGTTATATAAATTACTTGGTAAAGTCTGGGAAAAGGAAGAGATACCAGCAGAATGGAAGGAAGGATATCTGGTTAAGTTGCCTAAGAAGGGAAATTTACAAGAGTGCACAAATTATAGAGGAATAATGTTACTATCAGTGCCAGGAAAAGTATTAAACAGGATTATCCTTGAGAGATTAAAAGAGTCCATAGACAAGAAACTGAGAGATGAACAAGCAGGTTTTCGACAAAATAGATCATGTACAGACCAGATAGCCACTTTGAGAATAATAGTTGAACAAAGTCTGGAATGGAATTCACCACTATACATCGGATTTGTGGACTACGAAAAGGCATTTGACAGTGTAGACAGAGAATCACTTTGGAAATTGTTGAGGCATTATGGAGTTCCCCTGAAGATCATTAATTTAATAAAGAAAACATATGAAGACATGACATGCAGAGTTCTTCACGAAGGACAGCTTACAGAACCGTTTGGGATAAGAACAGGAGTGCGACAGGGATGCCTCTTGTCTCCATTTCTTTTCTTGCTGGCAATAGATTGGGTTATGAGATCATCGGCAACACACAACAGAAATGGAATCCAGTGGACTCTGACTAAGCAGTTGGATGATCTGGATTTTGCTGATGACTTGGCTCTTCTGTCCCATAGCCGTAATCAGATGCAGGACAAATTGAAAACACTTGATGAGAGGTCACAGCAATTGGGTCTGAAAATACACAGGGAAAAGACAAAAATAATGCGAATAAATGCAGGTAATGATAACAGGGTTGAACTTGAAGAAACACCAATACAAGATGTAGAATCATACACATATCTTGGCAGTAATATAGACAAAGTTGGAGGGACAGACAGCGATATCAAAATAAGAATACAAAAGGCAAGAGGAGCTTTCATTGCATTGGGAAATATATGGAGATCAAGAGAAATAGGATCCAACACGAAAATAAGAATCTTCAACTCAAATGTGAAGTCAGTCCTATTGTATGGCTCAGAGACATGGAGAACAACAAAGACAACAACCAAAAAGCTACAGACTTTCATAAATGGGTGCTTGCGTAGAATAGAGGGATTAAAATGGTATGACAAGGTTACCAACGTGGAACTGATGACAAGAACTAGACAAGTGCCAGTGGAACAAGAAATGAGAAGAAGACGATGGCGATGGATAGGACACACACTGAGAAAACCTGTTGATAGCATTACAAGGCAGTCCTTGTTCTGGAACCCCCAGGGCAAGAGAGGCAGAGGAAGACCAAGAAGTACATGGAGAAGAGAGTTGGAAACAGAGGTGAAAATGATGAGGAGAACATGGAAAGAACTTGAGATGATGGCACGTGACAGGAGGACTTGGCATGTGTTTGTTGAAGGCCTATGCTCCTGTGGGAGTGGAGGGTTATGAATGAATTTTTACATAGGCCTATAGGCCCTACCTTCAGCTGGGCTAATTTTTTTTATTCCAGGTGTGATCAACTGTCCTTACTGTTGCTGTACTTCAACATTTATTCATTTTTATTTTTAACATTTTATTTACTACCAGTGCTCCAAATGGTTTACAATGAAGAAATGCCTGACAAATGTCCATTTCGCCCAAATATCTATCGATCCGGCGGCAAATCAAGTTGTCCACGTCGTTAGGGTTACGATTAGGGTTAGCCTAAGTTTAGGAATCCTAAACCTAATCCTTACCCCTTAATACTGTGCGTCTAAATGTTTATTTCCAGCTGCATCGATGTGGGCGACTTAATCGACTTCGAATTAACAGTTATTTGAGCGAAATCGGACACATGTCCCACTCTGGTTCACTTGAACCCACTCAATGTTTTTCCACTTAATTTAATTTTAAAACTTCACGTAAGAGTAATACAAATTATACTTACTGTTGTTGAACGCATTTCATTATGATCCAAAACAATTCTATGACTCTCCCATCGCCGTAGATATCGAGAGTTCATTATTTTACTGACTATAGTACGGGTATGATTGAGGCGACATACTTGGACGTCTGCCTCGGTGATGAGTTTGTGTTTGGGGCCCATCTGTATAGGGGCTTTAGGTGTCGTCGGCGACTGTACTATTACTTCAGACATAGGTTTGATGTTGTTGTTCTCCATTGTTGAAGTGCTGAATGTACTATCACTTTCCCCAATTGTGGTCATGGTGTTATATTCTGCTAATCCCACAAAAAAGGAAATTACGAAATCTTATCCAAGAAATGGCACAATATTTCCACTAAAATAGTAGCCTACACACAATACATAAAAACTAATACTAACTTCGCTAATAATACTTATGTCTCTTTACCTGCCCGTTTTGATTTGTGATCGTGAAATAAAATTTCGCTGAAAATCAACATAAAATCGGTCAATTTAAGCTAACAAGAACACTTGCACTGTTATACAACCCAACATTTAAACTCTATGAATATTTTATCTTTCACTGAGTTACTTCAAATTTACTTATATCACAATATTTAGCAGTCCACACTAATGAGACATATCAATCTTGATAATACTGAAACAGATTTGATTCTGATAATCCACTGACCCGCTCTGTAGGTGGCGTGAATGATTTCGTTCAACCACACAGAAAAGCCTTTTTGCCACGACAGTCCTCCATTTTTATCGTCGGAGATTTCCGGCCCTGGCAGTGTCACGTGATCATTGTGACGTTAAATCGACAGTGCTAAGAATAGCCTCTGTCCTGCAGGCCTGCACAACCAACAAGGAACTGTTGTGCCTGCTACCATTCTGGTTCCGTCATCTGTATGCAGTCTTTCGAAGAGATCCCTGTCACTGCACTGTTAGTAGTTACAACTTTCCATATTTCAAATGAATTTTATCTTGCTGCTATATTTAATACCCAAGGCTAACACCTCTACGCATGGACGAAATGGGCGGCTGCCGAGGACCAGATCGGGCCTCACGATAAATTATTAATATTGAATTCTCTACTGCCTAACACTAAATCTTAAAAATAGATGCTATGCGCCTAATTAATTTCACATGCTACGTGTGTATGTACACAACATTGCTGTATCATAGTTTCTCCGTGAAGAGGAAGAACCCATAAGTGGTCCTGAATGTATTCCTTAAATCAGCGGTTTTCAACCTTTTTGAGTCCATGGCTCCCCTGACCAACTATATACATTCTTTCTGCGGCTCCCCTGTGGGATAACTGGTAAAAACTCTAGCGATGTTTCGACATTTAGCCTAACTTTTTTTGAGCAGGAAAGCTTTGGAAAGGCTTTTAAACAATGTGGTTTTTTTTAATGTAATTTTTTTTTAAATGCAATTGGATGTCTGTGAAAAAATTACAAGTACAAGAAAAAATATACAAAGTGCACTTTGAAAACCCTTACTATAAAAAAGAAAACAGCACTGATAAAGTAGTCTCTTTCTAACATTTTAAAAATATTTTTGTCTGAAAATCATTCACTGATATACTGCACTCATGATTTAATCTCCATAACCAAAAACGTGTACAGTAAAACTAACAAAAAAAATATGATGAATAAAGTACCAGTCACCTCAGTGTAAAACTTGAGCTTGCTTGTTGTTACACAGCTTGTCAAATCTTGGCACCAATTGAGATATAACTACCCTCATTTCCTTCTCCACATCAAGTCTTGATCTGAACTTGGTTTTTATGACAGCCACTGCTGAAAACCCAGCCTCGCAGGTAGGGGGTTGCAAAAGGAATTAATACCTTCAGTGCTCTCTTGCTCAAGCTTGGGAACTCCTGTTTTACTGAATACCAAAATGTTGGCAATGCCATGGATGGAAACTTCGCTTGTAGTGAAGAGTCTGATGAAAGTTCTATCAGTTCTTCCTCTTCTGCAATACGTTGGAGCATCACTACTGAAGGGATTTTGAACCCACTGAAACCTGTCACAGTTTTCAGGAAAATATTTTTCAAAATGAACACTGAGTTGAGATAAGTGTCCTTGAATTATAGAAATAATATCTGCACTAAAATCTATTTCATTGTCTGTAATGAACTGCTGCAAACCTGGGAAGTAGTCCATTTCTCTTCCTTCATTGATTTTTCTCTTCCAAAGAAGCTTCTTCTTTTTGAAGGCCGAAACTTTGTCAATAAGTTGAATCAAATGAGTTTCACTTCCTTGCAAAGACTTATTCAACGAGTTCAACTTTTCAAAAAGATCACGGAGGTATGCAACTTTTAACAGGAAGTCAGTGTCCAGAAAACACTTAGCACTGACATGGTTTTCTTCTTCAAGATAAGAATAGAGTTCCCGCCTAAGTTCAAAAATGCGCGATAATACATTTCCTATGGAAAGCCATCGAGTGCTGCTATAAAATAATAGAGACGTATGCTCAGCCCCCATATCTTGATACATTTTACTGAAAAATCTAGCTCTATGAGGTCGAGTTTTAATAAAGTTCACCACATTTATGACAATTTGCAGGACTTCATTCAAATCAACACTCAAATGCTGTGAAGCAAGTGCTTCCCTTTGGATAATACAATGGATCCAAACAGCATCAGGAGCTTTGCCGCGGATGAGGGCTTGTAGGCCACTGTAACAGCCCGACATTGAACGAGCACCATCGGTACACACACCAACACAATGAGCCCAGTCTATTTTATTTTCCGCCATGAAATTGTCCACAATTTCAAAAAATCTTTGCCTGTCGTATCTGCATTCATGTCCTTACAAAAAAGAAGATCTTCCACTATTTCGTTTTTTTTCATCAAAAAACCGCACATAATAGATTAAATGAGCATCTCTATTGCTATCTGTGGCCTCATCAAGATGCAAAGCAAAGTCCTTCCCCCTCATTTTTTCTATAATCTGTTCATTAAGATCCTCCCCTAAATCTTAAATTCGACGGCTGATTGCACTGTCCGACAATGGAATGGGCAAAAGCTGCTTTCCCACAGACTCTCCGACCATAATGGACACCATATCAATAGTGTGACCGGGCTTGGTCACGACATCAATATGAAGTTAGTGTAACCGGGTCTGTTGGCCAGTCAATGGTGTTGTGCGCAGGTAAATATTTTGACGTGAGCTAACTCTTTGTACGTTCTGGTTCAAGTGGTTACAGGCCTTTCGCCTGAGATGGAAATTCTTGACCTTAGTTTATTCTTCTTCCCAAAGTTCGTTCTTACCCTTTTAGGTTTAGTGAAAAGCAATTCCTCGTATAATGGTTTGTCGAATAATTCAACTGTAATATTCCAAAGAAAACTCAGCAATGTAGAAAAATAAAATATAGTTTATTAACGTCATTAGAACAGCAATGTTATTGGCGCAATGGTGAAGTACTTGGTTCTTACGCTTACACAAAATAGTGAGTATCCAAAATGAAAGTGTATATCCACATGAATAATATATCCAATAGAATAAAATACAAACTTGTCTACTTAAAAACTAACTTGTCTACTTAAAAATACTTGTCTAACTTGAAAACTTGTCAAGTTAAAAACTTGTCTTGATAATCTCAAAGACGAAGTTCACCTAACACTATCTGTAAAATCCTCTCGCCTAATGAATCCTAAAAATCTGTAAAAGCCTCTATCGCCCACGTCTCTCCTTTTTATACTATTTCTTCTTTTTCCCCGCCAATTTTCACACGATGCTTTCTTTTTTTCACACGGTACAATTATCTACATTTGCACACGCTTTCTCAGCTTTTCGACTTTTTCCACACGTCTCTCTCTCTAACAACGGAAAAAACCCAAATTAGCAACTCTCACTTTCACAAAATTTTCCATTCAAAAACATGCATTTACTATTTTTTTGTTCTGGGATAGCTTTACAATGCCTCTCTCAAAGCCGTGAACTTTTCATGATACTGTGTTTTGTGCAAAAATGCCGTAACTGCTTTTAACGTGTTATTCTCATTCTATGTGGTTTTAACACGTATAAATGGTAGTGTATGCCAAGCGGTCACAATAGCACACGGTAAAGCGAGTTCTTCTGCAATCGTATGGGGTTTCTTACATTTTGCTACCCGGTATGCTACATCGTAGGACGCTAGAAGAGCTTTATTCGAGATTGTCGCCTGCTTAGAAAATGCTGATTTTTGTTCTTTCATTTGACTCAGCTTTCTAGAGAAATATTCTTTTGGTTTGCCCACGTCATTCTTATGAACACTTTCTAATTGGCGCTTCAATGTGCTAGGCAGCATACATTCGACAGAGAGTACTTTGAAACACAAAACACACTGTGGACACTCTTCATTGTACACAAGAGTGCACGTAAAACCAAAATCTAAGTAACCTTCGTCGTACTTTCTATACTTACGTTTCCTTTCCTCATTACCACTTTCCTTGTCATCCTCAACAAGTTCTCGCTTTTTACTAACACTTGCCAAATTTAAAAAATCTTTCCATAGTTTATATCAAACTCACAACACAATCAAAAACGTTTGAAAACAGAAAATCACAGTGTTACCTACTATGGTCGCGCGAGGAGAATGCGCGGAAAGTTGATAGGCGGGTCGGGGGAGCGGGACTTCAAAGGCTGGGCAACATCAAAAGTGAAATTTCTCCGGGGTCACGCAGGTTGACAAACACCAAAAATAAAATTTCCAACAGTTTTGTGTTTTCTTTACAGCTAAATACGAAAAAAAATCCATGCCCACCCACGGCGCCCCTGACCGACAGTCATGACGCCCCAGGGTGCCGTGGCGCACAGGTTGAAAACCGTTGAAAAAGATGTGACATTCAACCGTTGCTCTTGTGTACTTTTTACTATTTGCCAGCCGTAGTAGTGCGTTGTTACGGAAACAGCTGTTCAAACAACGATAACAAACTCTGATTCTCGTTGTTAGCGAATTACTTTTTTTTTTTTTTTAAATAAGATCAACTTCAGCAGCGTGAATAATTTGTTATCCAAAGAATATTATGAGTAACATGAAATGCAGGGAAACAAACACTTAAATATAAGAATAACCAAGGTTTGTTTTCAGCGTTAGCCCTATTTTGACCATTCTAGTGGGGCACGCGTACTTTATAGTTTTATTGTAACACATTTTATATAAAAATATAGCAAATAAATATAGATACTGTTTTATTTCCAATACAATATAATAGCATATATAGGGGGATCGGCTACCACGACAAGCATGGGAAACTAAGAGCCAGGGATCCAGACCTCCAGGACGACCCATAGTCCGCTGGGAGGACAACATTAGACAATCTTTGAAGGACCGAGGACTAGAATGGAACCAGGCCAGGAGGAAGACAGTCTATAGGATAGTATGGCGCTCTCTCTTCCAAACTTCTACACCTCACGGTAGAAGAGGAACGACTAAGTAAGTAAGTATATGGGGGAGAGAGGAAAAAAAAGGGGGGGGGGGGGGAATATCGTTTTTGGAAAAAAGCGGGTATTTTCTGCCGTTTTGGCGCAAAAAAAGAGGGCAATATATGCCAAAAGTTAGGTTTTGAAATCATTTTAACCTCAGAAATTAACTTTCTACATGTTAATCAGTATTTATACAATAATAATCATAATAATAATAGCCCCGTCAGTCATAACTGACTATGGGAATGCGCCCCTGAGATGACAGCCCTCAGATGCTTATTTTCCTGGTGTTTCTTTCAACATTTTCTCCTCTCTTCTGCTTCCCGTGAGAGCTTTTTTACGCCCAAGCTGAGGTGGCACCGGGGAGAGCATCGCCACTTGGTGCGATCTGCAGCTTAATCCTCCCAGGTTGCTGGATTTATGTCCAGTGCCCTCATGTCTCTCTTGCACACATCTTGGAACCTCAGCTGCGGCCGCCCAACTGTTCTTTTCCATCTACCAGTTGTCCGTAGAACATATCTTTTGGGATGCGCCCATCTTCCATGGGGCATACATGGCCAAGCCAGCGCTGTGCTGTCTAAGCAGTGTATACATGCTTTGGAGGCAGCACGTGACAACACCTCGACATTTGTCACTTTGTCCTTCCACGAAATACCGAGGATATGGCGTAGATATCATAGATGGAAGGTATTGAGCCTTCTTTCTTGCTTAGCATAGGTTGTCCATGTCTCGCTGCCATTTAGAAGTGGGCTGATGACGCAGGGGCTATATACACCGCAGCTTTGGTCTTCGTTATGAGTTTGGAGTTTCCCCAAACACACATTGTGAGGCCAAAGGTAGCTGCAGCTTTGCCAATGCGGCTGTCGATTTCTGTGTCCAGAGAGAGTTTGTCAGTGATGGTAGACCCCGGGTATGTAAAATGGTGCACCACCGCCTATTCATAGTTATCGATAGCGATAACTGGTACAACATCCGCATCCTGATTCGTCGCATTTAGTAACTGCTACTTCCCGTGTTGTGTCGACACCTATTGGCTGAAGCTGAAGTGTCCTCTCCAGGGCGCGAGCTTGGGCACAGTTATGTGGAAACCAAGTTGTTGCCCATGCAGCATGTTCCCCCCTCTCCACGCAGTCGTTAGGTCCAAAGGAACGGCAGTATCCGATACAGTTGGGCTCCAGCCACGTCGCAGGAATTGCCAGAATAATGTCGAATCAACATTATACTGCCTTAGGGACTCCGACTCAAGATTTATCCTCAGGGTTTACTCCGGAAGCCTTTCCTGTAACCGGATATTCCCGCAAGGCAGCAGTGGTTTGAGTTCAGAGTTTTACCTTCTCTTAGATAGTCCATCTATTCAACAAGCTAAAGATAGGAACTACCGACCAGTGTAACTGTGGTACTGATAAAATGACTGCTGAACATCTGCTTCAGAGTTGCCCAACATATGCGGAACAGAGAAAGCGCATATGGCCAACACCAGTACCATTCGTGGAAAAGATGTACGGAGATTCAAATAGCCCCAAACTGACTTCTGCTTTCTTTGAAAACATTCAAGCAGACGTCTGAGAGTGTACGAAGAAGAAGAAGATAGTCTACCAGACAAGGATCACGAGCCCTATCTTCCCAAAATGGATACAATTATTTTGGGTATTATTATGTTAATATTATTATTTATTTAATTATTGCGGACGTTGTCTTCTTTAACAATACAGTATTTCATTTTAAATAATCGTGAAATTGACAGCATAATAATTTTTATAGAAGCTATGTCTGTATTTTGTTCAGTGGCTTTCCATCAATGTCCATGCGTTTGTTGTGATCAGGTGCCTCAAAGAAATATTGTGCGATGTTTGAAGTTCAGAATGAAATTCAATGTTTACTGATTGTTTTTCAAATCTGATTCATTTCTCATGTGTCAGCAACTGCATAAATCCTTCATCATTAATGTTACATTCACCAGATTGTTTAGTTGATCACAGCACTGGCATCGTCAAATGCAATATCTTTATCAATTAAATATTGACTAGAAGCTCGCACATCTTCCCATGGTGGTCCTCCGTGTAGGGTCACTGTCACAATTCGGCTCGTTTGCTTTTTTGTAATTTCCTCTCATCGCCGTTATTATCTATTTTTTTGGCATATTTAACGCACATAACTTCGTGCCTATCCGCTACTCAGAATTATTACCCTTTTTTACCTACTGTCATTGTTCACGTTTCGCTTCGCGCATGACAGGCTAGACAATCGCCCATCCCTGGGAGAGTAATTGTATCACTAAACGTGATAATACCACACTGACTCCAAATAAATGCAGGTTTAATTGTATACACGATTTGTGTAGACAGGCAGTCGGTTTGGGACAAATCATGTGATACAAGAGATCGGCAGAGTCAGATAACAAAATAATCAGACTTCCGAATTACTTGGGATAGGTGATTATAGATAAACGCAATCTTGGAAGACATTTCGAAGCGTGAGCAGAAAGTGTGATATAAGTAAATTTTGACAACATTTTACGGATATCCCATCTCTATATATGGACGATGACTGTTTGAATTTTTCAAACGCATGAGTCATGGAAAACATTACATGAGGAAAAGTAATCATAACCTGTACTTTGAATGTATTGGCTGGCTTTTGAGGCGCGAATAAACAATCGATATGATTGGGAGTTTGTCGAAAACGCCAGGTGGAAGCGTGGGCCGGGAACTTACGAGATAACGTAGAATAAGTTTGACATACGGCATTGCATTCAAGAAAACGTCAACGTAGATAGCTCGGACCTTGCTACAGAATAGAATAGAGTTGGATTCTGAATTTATAGGACAGGACAAAACGTATTAAGAGCATTTCTGTACATCAGTAGAAAACTCGCCAATATTAATACGGAACCCGGAATTCTACAAGACTACTCACAAGTCACAGAGGGATTCTCAACCTCAACATGTGAAAAGGATACATTCATGAACCACCACAGCAAGCGCGGGTGATTGCTTCATGCTAGTTCTCACGGAAGAACCAAAAGCAGAGGTAACCCCAGACTCCGAATGGAGCAGGGAGTGAGTGATGATTATATCAACCTGTGCATAATTGTATATTATCATCGTGTGAATGTATGTAAACTTAATATGTTTCTTCAGGCGCAAGCCACTTGCCGCTGTCCTGTCACAAATTTTTTCATTAAATTAACTGAAATAATGGTGAGTATTTATCATATCCTTGAGTGATATGATATACGCTCAGGGAGAGTAAAAAATCTGAGAAAACAAACGGCCGACGAACAGTGGGAAAAACGCCTGATTAACAGGAAAACAAATATTTAGCAGTGGAATTTGTTCTTTTATTCCCTCTAAAGTTTGTGGTACAAGTACGAGGCCACCAGACTTTTTGCGGTACGATCCGGGTAGACCATTTGCTGTACTACTAGTCTGTGGTTTGAAGCTTGAGATCGACACCTGGAGACACCTGGAGATTCTTGCCTTGACCAGGAGCGGTTACTTCCTGAACTGATCTGGAAACGTGCCCCTCATCACAGAGACGAATGTCACAAGATGGATTTTGGTGCGTCCTCTCTCCGATCTCTCTTTCACTACGGCAGTATCAGTTATATTTTTGTACTGATTTCATTGCGATTTTGTTTCCGAGTCGCACCCTTCTCTTTCTGTTTGCTATGGAGCAGACAGCTTGTTTGTTCAAAAATCTGACAGCCCTTGTTTGTGATAATACATCGCGTTTACCATGGTGCGGCAAAGCTTTGCTAAGATTAGGCCCGGGTGCGCGGCAGATAAGAGATTAATCGTCTGCGCGACACATTCTGGACAGTCAAGCATGACATAATCGTTTCCGGTACACCTTGTTACAACGACATTACTTTAGCGAAAGTAATAATTTGTTACATCTTACACACATTGTCGTTTGAGGTTACCGATATGTCTGTACGTTCGCCTGCCCGGCAATTGGATGTTTACAGCCCATTTTCAGAAGAGTAATGTTTTGAAATTTTGCACTAGATGAGTCATGCAAAATAGCCAAATCAGAGCATGTTCTACAGGACTGTCCTCTGTATGACCAGTTAAGAAAGATATACTGGCCCAATGACTCAACACTAAACTCAAAGCTATATGGAGTTAAAGAGGAACTTCAAACAACAGTCGAATTCATCATGAGAACTCGTCTGACGGTGTAATCATCAAAGATGCGATCGCAAGAAGAAGAAGAAGAAGAAGATTGGCTGATCATTTTAGCTCGATAACAAACAGGGTGGGGTAAGATAACCTGACACATTTCAGTGGTTTTTTTTCACTGAGATTCACGTTTGCCAAAGACACCAGACCTTGCCAGAGTTGGATTTCAAAATTCCTTTTATCAGGCCGGACCTTTTCTTGGAGAATCTTGTCGGACGTAAACCAGACAGCCCATAAAATCTCTATAATTTTAATAAGGAAACCGGACTGTGGAAACTGAAAACACACGAAATCAGAGAGGGAACTATCTTATTAAAGAAACGACACCTCAGATGCGTGTAAGAGGCCGGTTCAAGTCTCTTTTATTCATCTGAGTAAAAAGTATGTGAGCCAGGATTGGCGTAAGTTGTGATTTTACATTCTATATTTTATTACTAACATGTGAACTAACATATGTATATTACCATGTGAATTTTAATATTTGAAAATTGTTAGTGGATGTCCCAGTCATTTGAGGCTGGCAACTTCAGCGTATAAAATGATTTCATGAACCACCACTGCACGGGCTGGTGACTGCTTTATTGCCGGTTTCTTAAAGAGAACTAAACGCATAAAGAGTCTCATGTTCCATACGGAGCAGGGAGGGAAAGATGAAAGAAATGATGTGCATTCTAAGTATAATACTTACAGTTTCTGGCTTGGGACCAGAT
The DNA here is from genome assembly GCA_024509875.1 of Oreohelix idahoensis. Taxonomy (NCBI): domain Eukaryota; kingdom Metazoa; phylum Mollusca; class Gastropoda; order Stylommatophora; family Oreohelicidae; genus Oreohelix; species Oreohelix idahoensis. The sequence continues at coordinate 137,232 of JAMPIV010007738.1, forward strand.
GTGATACTTTAAATGCCAACGAAAGCTGGATAAACTGAAGCTCATGACTTCAACTCATCACGTTTCAGAATAGCAGAAAAGCCAAAGGAAAATCCTAGATCTACAGTGTAGATAATACCAAGCAGTCTTCAACTTGGTTGTGACGATACGGTTGAGCGATCTCAAGTTCACTCCGGCAGGATTGCATTACATTCCCGTGCGAGTGATATTTTCTTATTTTTCTCTCCCCTGTCATTATTATGTGGCATATTTTATGCACCATTACTTACTCTCTATGCTGGATCTAGCAGGATGAAGTCTATAACACTCCACACCCCTACGGAAGTGTCAGCCACGGGACTATATTTCTACTTCTTCTTCTTCCTCGTTCGTCCTGTAAAGGACGGTGGTTGCGTTGTGTCTGTTTACGCCTAAGCTGTGATATCTGCACCTTTCGGTCGACACATCCGACTTCTGCATGGCATTTTTTGGGACCGGGTTTGCTTTCCCACTGCGATCCCTACTCGCTCAGCCAGACTGCAGTGATGCAATCTGTTTCCAGGACCACCATGTGGAGGTGGAGTAGGGTCTTGACCAGCTCTGGTTCGCTGATCCTGATGCAAGCAGTCAAGCTATGGGTCGCTGACTGCATTCTCTATTGCTGCATCTTTGGGTCCCAGGACTATCTTTAATTTTCACGTTTGCTTTGAGCCGATCCCAGACAGAACTGTAATAACGCCATGTAATTTGACCGATCAGCGACTGATAAGTTTTCGCTTCATTCGTCTGGCCACATTTGATAGAGACGGTCATCTCTATTGATCCCTTTGAACGTGACGGTCCGTCACTGGACTCCAGGTGGCTACCCACTCTTCCTATGTTTGCACAAGACGGGAGATAATGAGTTAATCGCTTCCGATCGAGATTACAGATAAATCAGTCTGGAAGCTCAAGATTTGCAGACGATAGCATTGGGGAAATTTCAGTGCACAACATTTGTTTGTGAAGATAGCACAAGATGCCGGCGGAAGTCTGACACAACGATATGAAGAGGTCACGCGTGGATATTAAATTTAATACTTTGAAACACGTGAGGGTATTTTTTTAATTTGAAGCACCCCTACCCACGCATTGCTGAACGAGAATCGATTGGATATATTTTCGGAAGAGTAATTTTTTGAAATTTTGCACTAGATGAGTCATGCAAAATATTCAAATCAGATTGGCTGATCATTTTAGCTCGATAACAAACAGGGTGGGGTAAGATAACCTGACACATTTCAGTGGTTTTTACACTGTGAGATTCACGTTTGCCAAAGACACCAGACCTTCACAGAGTTGGATTTCAGAATTCCTTTTATCAGGCCGGACCTTTTCTTGGAGAATCTTGTCGGACTTACAAAAACAGCCCATAAAATCTCTATAATTTTAATAAGGAAACCCGACTGAGGAAACTGAAAACACACGAAATCAGAGAGGGAATTATCTTATTAAAGAAACGACACCCCAGATGCGTGTAAGAGGCCGATTCAATTCTCTTTTATTCATCTGAGCAAAAAGTATGTGAGCCAGGATTGGCGTAAGTTGTGATTTCACATTCTATATTTTATTACTAACATGTGAACTAACATATATGTATATTGTTGTAGATTTGTGATAGGTGATTAAGACTTAGTTTTGTCCCTTCTGAATAGATATAGACATAATTGATAGCTCAGTGGGATGTGATAAAATAGAAATAGATTTCACGAGTGAGATGGAGGAAATATATTAGATTCTGTCTCTGACACTCGAGAAGCTTCTCTCAGTCAGCCTATCATCTACAACAGAGTTAGATTAGCCAGACAAATCTGATACAATATATATTAATATATATATAGGACCTCACATACCCACACACATAAGTGACGACAAGAGACGCACAAACGTGAAACTATGACAATGAAAAAATATGGATATTTGGGAACGAACTGACCGCCACACTGATTAAGTTTAATTGTGAAGTTTAATTATCAAAATAAACTTCCATCACAACATATAAAAATTACATTTAATCATATACAAATAGTCATAAAGTCAATGAATTGCTACAAGAAAGATAGACCCATTGGTATGATCTTTTCCCCCGATGTATAGCCCACAGTCCTGTTAGAAGAAAAGTGATAGCCCCAAAGAGTCACGGATACATATACTTTAGTCTAAGATTTCCCTTTAAGGTTAAGAACAGAATTGATACTCTACTCTATCCTAAGAGAGGAAGAACCTGCATTAGCAACAATTTGAAAAAAATGAAATTACAAAGTGGGTGTACAAATCTTATCATAAAAGAATCACTCAGTCTACTTTCACTCTGTTCTTTCAGCAGGGATCCCTGTCTCACTTTCTTACCTAATGTCTGGATGGTGTTCGCCGTCTGGCGCACTTTATGACACTCTCAACATAAATCTGCTTTCGTTTGATGAAGCGGATACCCAGCTCTACAGATCTTGGTTTCATCCAGTGGGTCCGGGGAGCGTCCTCTTCATGCGATATTTTGTTCAGATTTAGTTATTGTCACTTTACTCAGTTCAGGTAAGAATTAGATTTAAGCGGGCACACAGTGTCAGAATCACGAGGTTTCCCTTATTTAGGAAAATGACCGGTTGGTGAATTCTCTCTCAATAGATAATTATTGTTCACACCACAAGTATTTAGAATGTCGGAATGTTAATGTTTGTAATATTTCTCGCCACAGGGCTGCATGTACATGAGAGTTTGTTAAGAAACATAGTCTGGCGCAATAGGCCCAGTATAGGCATTTAGTCTTTAGAACCGTTTGTGAGATTTTTTACTCTGTCTATTTCTGGAGGCAAAAGCACTGCCAGACAGGTGTTAACTTGTAGACCCACGTGGTTAAAGATAAAAAAAAATGTTTCTTCTCTCGGTTGTACTAAAACGCTGGCACAGTTGGGCCACCCCAGTTTCACTGAATAAAGAGAAAACATTGTATAAAATACTTTACATACTATTCCGCGGTTATAACTTACATTATAAACTGCCAGCGTAGAGCTGGTCTTATCATTTAAAACTCCCGTGAAATAAAATCAGTCATCATGAATTAGAAATACATACGTATCTCGTCAATACTCAATGATGAATCAGTGCAGTTATAAGTTAGTTTTAAAAAATATTCTCGACTGAGTATTTAGCAGTTAAATTAAATTTATTTATAGCTGCATGAGTTTAAGTTAGAAATTATAATTTATTCTGCTTTCCACTGAAACACGTCACCTAGAGAATATAACAGACTTATAAATTCTTTCTTCTGCACAGAATCTAACTAGTGAAATACAACAAGCGATTTAACACTTAATCATTCGCAAAATACTAGATTATATTTACCTCAACACAGAACTACTAAGAACTAAATCCACTTCGACCAACTAAATGCCATCATCTATCAACAGAGATTCTTAGGAATCGAACGTAGGTTGTTCTAGTCTTGACTGCGAAGTTACTGAGTGAAATGAAATCTAAACTCCGGTTAAGATATATGAAATAGACAAAGGATCCCACATTATTTCGAACCCCCCCCCCCCCCCGTCTTCCCCTCTCCTCTTAACACTTTACGTAAACCAAGAGATTGCCATAAACTGCCACTTCGCGTCTTTAACACCTCCGTCTAAGAAACTGGCCGTAGAGTGCCGTGTCAGATGGAAATGCTAGACGAATGTCTCATTTCTGGTCGAGGCTGATGGCAGTTTCCACACCTCGCCGAGAACTTTAGCCGTAGAAGCTACGTATCCGATGGAAATGCTAGACGATATGTCTGCTCCCTTGTCTGACTAGACGGATATTCACAGTTTGTCGTCTACCTGCAGCGACTGACATCTGATGTAATAAAATGCGTTACCAGTGTATGAGAAAAAACGGTAAAGTCAGAATGGGAAAGAAATATATTTTTCGCAAACGAACGAATGCGAAAAATACAGGAAAAGGATAAAAGAGCGATAATAAAGTAGAGGACATGGGAAGAAAAGGAAAGAATATAGAAAATTTATTGATCATAAATCTCCATGCGACATATATTACCATGTGAATTTTAATATTTGAAAATTGTTAGTGGATGTCCCAGTCATTTGAGGCTGGCAACTTCAGCGTATAAAATGATTTCATGAACCACCACTGCACGGGCTGGTGACTGCTTTATTGCCGGTTTCTTAAAGAGAACTAAACGCATAAAGAGTCCCATGTTCAATACGGAGCAGGGAGGGAAAGATGAAAGAAATGATGTACATTCTAAGTATAATACTTACAGTTTCAAACCAGTGTAAATGGCGATGTTAACATATGCACTTTAAAATTTATGGACGTTTCAAACTTTTCAAATCAGTGTAAGCATAATTGAAAACATATTCAATTTATATTGAGAACACTTTTCAACCAGTGGAAATGTAAATGTAAACATATTCTATCTGAGCTATTAACCTTTTAATTTAAATGTAATGTAAAGCTAAAGCTATTCAATTTAAATGTAAAAGAATGTTTTATCCCGAGGGATTAAATTTAATTCTCATCGAGGGTAAATTCTGATATAAATGGGATGGTAGAATAGAGGAAATGGGACACATAGGTATGTGTTGGGAAACGCAATACTCAGAAGAGCGTTTCGTTTCTATTCTTTATCATAGTTATTGGTGGTACCAGCAGAAAGTACTATCTCTGGAACAAGAAGGGACAAGTGGCCTAAGCTTTAAGACGAAGGACCAACTTTGTAGACTCTCCTTGACATTTCTGGAAAACGAGTTACACCCGACAGCCTTCACCAGCGACGAGCGGGAGCAATGTAAAAAGAACCAACCCATTAGAAGGAGCAGAAGCGTCATTGGCAGCTAAGTTTGTATATAAGCTGCCAAATGTGAACTTTTTTTTCATCGTCTCTATTATCCATCAATGATCAAACTTTTCTTCTAAACTATACAATTATTTTTAAACTGTTAAAACTTAAGTGGTTATTAAATTTTGTTATTTGTAAACTTACTAATTTAACTTCGATTTAATCATTTTAAAGTTACTGCATGTTTGTCTCAGTCAATTTACTACACACACTCTAAACTGAGCTGTACCAGAATAACAAGAATTCCCCTGAGTTAATCAGAGGCGGGGGCTTAAACGAGCTAACATAAATCATTGCTTAATTCTTCACAAAAGTGGTCGGCAGATTCTAGAATTGACGTGCTCAGCCAAAGCAGCATTGTTTTTGCTTATCTGAATATCCTGTGAAGACTCGCTTTGTGATAGAAGTGTCATTACCCTTCTATCTACATCTCTGCCAAGAGTAATCTTGTGCGAAGGTAGACACCTTTGAAGCCCATATTGGATACTCTTGAGTTTTGGCCACTGTTGGACCACTACTGCAAAGCAATACCGTCACAACGAATCTACGGAAAAGCAGCATCGGCACTTCAGCATTTTAGCAAGTCCCATTTGTAACAGGCCAAACACAACCGAACTTTATTTTGCTAGATTCATCAAGCCTCAAGACTTTTCGGTGAAGAAACCTAATTATTTTTCATAGTTACCAGTCATATTTATTTACAAGTGTTAAAGTAATTGATCATTAAATTTATTTATGTTAATTTTGACAAATTCATAGTTGAATTAATTATTACAGAGAGAAAGGCATAGGTTTGACTCAAAGCTTTTAGTGTATATATATATATATATATATATATATATATATATATATATATATATATATATATATATATATATATATATATATATATATATATATATATATATATATATATATATATATATATATATATATATATATATATATATATTGTGACGTACGTCTAGTTTGACTAGTGAATTTTCCCTGATATGATGGATGATTTAAAGGGACCTTTAGCTTTTCATAACATTAGAACCCCTGAACATTTGTTGTAACTTTTCGTTTGCCAGAACGCATTCCACCGGGACTCATGTAGGATACAGCGACGAGATCAAAGAGACAGACCGAGGGATCTTAGGGGAGACTATCGGCGCTATCAAAGACAGTAGTTTTCCCTGATACGAGACGCAGTTGCTTGCCGCTAATTTCGCGTCTCGGTGTCAATCGAGGAACCGAGCGAACGGGGGAAAGCGAAACGGGCAGCAGCGAGCGGATACGAAGACCAGAGGGCGGCTTCTTCTCTTGATTTGGCGGTCAGATCCCCTAAAGTTCGTGAGATCAAATAAGTTGTCAAATTTATCATGTCCCACTCAACTTACATTTCATTTTAGCTAAATAGACCATGAAGAACTAGACACGTTATCACTCGCTGGCCAGACCTTTACAGAAGCACTAGCTTTATTGAAATCTTGTTATAGATTTTCCCCTGGATTTTATATATATTTGCAGTGATTTCTAATTCTGTGCAAAGCGGTAAAATATATATTGTGTAAAGTGATCAGTGGTCTAGTCATTCTATTTCAAGGGATTTTGTGTTAATTTAAATCTATTTAATTAAACCATCTCAAGAGTTCCAGTTTTAAATATAATGATCTATCTATTATATTATTTCAAAAGATAATAGATGCTTAAATTAACTTTTAAAGTCGCGAAGGAATTTATAATTAATAAATTCAGTTAAGTCCTAGTTTTATAGATGTGGGTTTTTAACCACTAGAATTCGCGCAGTGTTTATTAAATACATAATTAAATACTCGAGTGTATTATAGGCTTAACGGGAAATTCATCGCGCTTTAGAAGGTTATTTGTTTTCGGTATATTACATGTCTTTTTTTTCTTTCATACAGAGTGATCGTAACCTGTGCGATCCCAGCATTAAGAAAGCAATAAAGAAATCAATCTAAGCAAAGCAAAGCATAAACAGTGTGTAGAGTTCCCCTGACGCAGAACTTGTTGAGACTGTAAATTTTTAATCTTTGAGGCGATTCTATGTTTGGAATTCCGCTATCTAACTTATAGCAAAGAAAGCACACCCAAAGACAAATTTAACGCACCATCAAACAACTTAAGTCGTAACGGGAAGAAGAACACTGGCCCGAGCTTTGTTAGTTTACTGACACAGAGAGATAATTCATAATTTCCTGAACAGTGATGTGACTAGTTTTCTCACTGGACTTAAACCATACCTCACGGATAAAGTGTACCAGCACGCGTAAGAATTTTATTATCAGCGGCATAGTCAAATAGACCACACCATCCTCACCCCGGTATCAGAGACCGTGCCCTCCCATAGAAACTGTTATTAAGAAAAGAGACACAACTACAGATTCATTTTCCAGCGATTACGGGATCCTTTTATGTGCTGACCGCCTACCCGATAATCTGGGGCTAGAACTTGAACAAACACTCATACATTAGTTGAGGTGTAACTGCTGTTGTGTTATTCTATGGAGTGCAAGATTTTTTCACAATCGGTAAGTGAGAGCAAGATGAGTGAAGGCCTTTGCTAGCGCGTGTATGAATGACAGGAAATTAATTCTTTTGTGTGACCATTTTGTTAACTTGCTTACCTGGTAACATATATCTTTTCTGTATACCCTACATTGTTCCTTTAAGTGGGATAGTTGATAATTTGTTAACTCTGTTTAAAACCACCTCCTTTCCATTTGCTTAGTAAAGGGAAGAACAGCGGGGGAAGAACAGGTTTTTTTTTCTATCACCTATACCTAATTTTGTAACACCTCTTTCAGAGTAATTAACTTCACTGTTAGGTTAACGTACCTATGTTCCTGATATTATCTATCTCTGGACTGGGTTTGTCTTTGTCTAATGAGCGGGAAGGGCGTAGTCGATACCAATCTTCTTCACCCCCTCCCAAACTTGTTATTTGCATTTGTGTACTTATGATAATTTATGTAATATCTGATATTTTTAGTGATTGATGTTATAGTGAATAAAATCACATAAACTCATTTAGTTCTGTGTGTTGGATATACCAAAAGCCCAACATTTCCCCTATTCGTTTAATATAGTTTGTATCAACGTCGTGTGTGTGTTTGAAAACACCGAATCGGTGAGCGCGCAGATGCGAGTCTGGAAAACTGGCAAATAATTGTTTGACCAGGAGAGTGAAAGAGAAGATTGAGAGACACGATTTGTCGTAAATAAGTCTGTCTTTACTCTCCTCCAGCACGCTGTGAAGTAACTATTAAATCTCTACATTTTCTATCACTGAGCTTTCCATCATCATTTTCCACTCTAAACCGGACCACTATTTCTACGACTCTTTTCTCTCAAAATAAATTTACGACAATATTTGGCCGGCTCGTCTGGGATCATTTTGAGATACATTTGATGCACACATATTTGTGGGCTGGTTCTGGGATCTTGAGCTACATTTGAGGCAATCGCATAGCCGGGTTAAAGGTATTTTGAGTCTGATTTAGTTTGGGTCTAACTAGGTAGAGTGTGAATGATTTGTCTTTGTGAATTAGGGAAATAAATAAATAATTACACCCCTAGACAAACGTTCTTTAAGTATTTGGATTGTCCACACAGCATATTTACAGGTTGTTTTCTCTCCACAGCAGTAGAAAGTACAGATAAACAAATATATTTGCTATTTTAATTATCCTCTGGCGGAGATAATTATATTTCTTTCTTTATAAAAGTTGCTGGGATTGCGTGATTGTTTTACAGTCACTAAGGTTTTTGAAGTCAAAAAGAGTTGAGCTTAGCTAAAGACGGATTGTTCTGATTTTTTAAAAATTAAGTTAACAACGTCTCATCTCAATAATTGACTTTAGGGACGGAGTTTGTTGTCAGAGATTTAAAATTTAGGGGAAATTTTTTTTTTCCTTTTTAATTGTTTTAATATAAATTTTTCTCTACTGTTAGTAAAAGTAGATTCTTTTCCAGTGTAACTTACCATTTAGTGGCATAGTCGCTTGCGTTTAGAGCCTTAATTGCCAGATAATAGCAGCGATAAGTTTGCACAGTACAGGTAGGAGGTAACACAGGTAAATTTGTACTTGTGTTTTTTTCTCGTAGCGGTTCAGAGTTCCTCCCTTTCGCGTTTCTTCTTACTAGTTCTCTAAGCATACTTCATCTTATTCTTTAACAATGGCAGAGAGGATAAAGATGAGGTCCATCTTGAGGCTGGAAGCGAAAGAGGCAGGATTAGATGCAGAAGCTGCAAACGCGTTTATTAACCAGGAATTGGAAATATATGACGCGGAGCAACAGAGAGCCGAATCTGAGAGGAAGGCGAAGCAACAGAGAGCCGAAGCTGAGAGGAAGGAAGAGAAAGAAAGAACAGAGAGGAGAGAAGCCCAGGAGAGGGCAGATAAGAAAGAAGCGGAAGAACGTCTTTTGGAACAGAAGAAAATTGAAGCAGAGATGGAAACTCGCAGAGAGAGAGAGAGAGAGACAAGGAAATACAGCATCAACTGGCGCTTAAGGCTCTAGAGAGTCGGGGCGCCTCTACTTCGACTAACGGAGAGCCGTCTTCGCCCCAGTCTCAATCAATGGACCTCTCCAGTACTCAATCTGCCCAATTAACTGCTATGTCGTTTTCTTTAGAATCTTTTCCTAGCCCTAACGAAAAAAATTGACAGCTACCTAGAAAAATTCGAGAGACTCGCGAATCTTTATGGGTTAGAGAGTACCCGCTGGGCGCTCAAACTTTCAACGTCACTGAAAGGCAATGCTTATGACGTGTACACAAAGCTGGGACCAAATCAACATGATTACGACATGTTGAAAAAGGCCTTACTACAGCAGTTTGAGATGACTGCCCGAAAGTTTCTGCAGTTGTTCAGAAACAGCCGAAAAGAGAGCACGGAAACATTTCCACAGTTCTCTTCACGTCTCACGGGTTATCTGACAAAGTGCATTGAATTATCTGACCTACCTCTTTCATATGAGGGACTCCTCGAACTTGTTCTTGTGGAGCAGATAAAATCCACTTTGTCGAATGAAACACGTAGATTTTTTGGCTGAACAGGGGGCAGTCAGGCTTGAAGACATACTCAATAAAGCCGAAAGCTATAGCAATGCAATGGCCGAACTTCCCAGCACTAAACGTAAACCCACCGATGAGCCATCTCGAAAACAGAATCTAGAACAGGCATCCTATTCTTCCACTTCCTCTCAACATTATAACCAACGAGATAACAATACCCAGAAACCTCCCCAGGAAAAATCGAAATTCTACAAAACCCAATACCCCCCCCCAACAACAATTCTGATCAACCCAACAAGCCTACGTGGCAGCGCGGCCACCAAGGTCAAGGAAAAGGGAAGACCCCTACACCAGGAACGTCTGATCAGGGCAAACAAACCGGTGCAAACCGCATTGGATGTTTGCATACAGCCTCGAAAGGTAGAGTCAATGTCAGTGATTCTCAACCTGAGGGGGACCGACCCTCAACTCGAGGAACTGTAATTTTGAACGGTACCTCCACTACTTGTCTTTTTGACACTGGATTAAGTTTTGATTGTATTGTCGCTAGGCACCTAGTCAAACCCGGTCAGGAGACAGAGGAAACCGTCAAACTTAGTGGAGTTTTCAGGAGTGATGCACCCAGGACGCTTCCTATCGCACTGGTAGAAATACACTCTGACTTTGTCAGAGGAGTTATTAAAGCGGCCATAATGGATGATCCGATCTACCCAGTTATCCTGGGATGTAGATATGTGTTCATTGGGAGACCTAAGGAGCCGATTGTGGCAGCGGTAACCACAAGAGGGCAAGCCAAGAAGGAGAGGGAGCCTGTGCCAAACTTGTTGCCGAATGAACTGAAGGAGGCGCAACAAAAGGACCCTACTCTGGCGCCCTGCTTTAAAAAAAAACTGCCCATGGCTAAGGACCCCAGACACAACGGAGACATCTTTTCTAAGGATGGTGTATTGTATCGTAGAACGGGCAACCCGGACACGGGGAATAACCAGCTCCTAGTACCGACGCAGTACAGAAACCAGATCTTAGAAATGGGGCACTCTCTTCCCTTTAGCGGACACATGGGACAAAACGCCACTATTCAGCGAATAAAAAACCACTATTGGTGGCCAGGAATGAACTCTGACCTTGTCAGGTACGTGAAATCCTGCGCCCAGTGCCAACGGGTAGCACCCAAGCACTTGACACCCCCAGTACCTATGGGGCAAATGCCAATAGTAGGGACTCCATTTGAACGGGTTGCTGTCGACATTATTGGTCCTCTGGAAAAGACCAAAAGAAGGAACAGGTTCATCCTGACCTTAGTTGACACTTGCACTATGTGGGCCGAAGCCGTACCGCTACCATGCACTAATTCCAAGCATGTCGCAGAAGCCCTTGTGCAAATTTTTACACGGTTGGGATTCCCTCAACAAGTTTTGACGGACAATGGATCCCAATTCCGTAGCCTGTTAATGGAGGAGATCTTTAAGATCTTGAGGGCCAAACATATCCACACAAGTCCCTACCATCCGGCCGGAAATGGGCTCGTGGAACGTTTTAACGGTACCCTCACCATGATGTTACGTAAGCTGGGTCAGGAGAAACCGGAAGACTGGGACCAATATATATCGGCTGCCTTATTCGCCTACCAAGAGGTACCCCAAGCGTCTACGGGTTTTGCGCCAGCTACACTTTTATTTGGCAGACCTATTAAGGGGCCACTAGAAGCCTTACTTCGGTCCCTGACAGACCAGAAGGCTGACGAGACAGTCGTCTCTGCAAGCAAGTATGTATCTGAGCTTAAGGAAAGGCTAAAGCTAGGATGGGATCTAGCTACTACCAACCTTAAGAAAGCCCGCGCTAAAATTACTAAAAGATACAACAAAGCTGCAAAAGAGAGAGAACTACAACCAGGGGAGAAAGTCCTATTGCTACTTCCAACCGGAAGCAATAAACTTCGCATCGGATGGCAAGGACCGTTTACCGTCCTTAAAAAGATCTCACGTACCAACTACAAGATCTCCATCAAAGGAAAGGAGAAGGTCTTCCACATAAATCTGCTAAAGAAATATTTGGAAAGACCGGTGCCATCCTCCGAGCATCTCCTGGCTGTCGCCATAGCAACGGAAGACGAGGAAGATGATGATGGTTGCATGGAGTATCCACTGCAACCCACAGAATCCTTTAAAGATGTCAAGTTCGGCGACAATCTCTCACCAGAACAACAAACAGAAACTAGAGCTCTACTAAAACAGTACAGTGCAGTTTTAACGGATGTACCTGGTCGAACAAATCTCATTGAATTTGATATGAAATTAACAAACGAGACCCCTGTTCAAACCAGAGTTTACCCCATCCCGTACGCTAAAGCTGATGCACTTCGCGGAGAAATAGACAAGCTGCGTCAGGCAGGAATTATCAGTGAGTCTACATCTCCTTACAGCTCGAGCGTAGTGCTGTTGCAGAAGCCCAATAAGGAAGTTCGGCTGTGCATTGATTACAGGCTGCTAAACGCTGTAACGGAATTCCAGCCCGAACCTCTCCAAACTGTTTCTGAGTTGTTCACCAAGCTCAGCAAAGCTAAGATCTTCTCCAAGATTGACCTCAGTAAAGGTTATTATCAAATACCAGTCAAGGAGGAAATTAAACCTTTGTTAGCTTTCAGCACTAGTGAAGGACATTACACATTTAACGTGATGCCGTTCGGTTTGCATAACGCACCAGGAGTGTTCACCAGGATGATGAGGAAGCTTCTACAACCTTTGCAAAGTCCCCATATCCATAATTTCATGGATGACATCTTAATTGCATCGGAAACCTATGAAGAACATATTGCTACGGTTGCTATGCTCCTCAGGAGACTACAGGAAACGGGTCTCACAGCCAGACCTAGCAAATGTCTCATCGGGTTTGAACAGTTAGACTTCCTGGGGCACACTATTTCTCACGGATGCAGTTGGCCTATTAAGAAGAACGTGGAGAAAATAGTGACAGCAAAAAGACCCCGAACGAAGAAAGACGTACGTTCCTTCATATCGCTATGTGCATACTATCAGAAGTACATCCAGAACTTCAACGGACTGACGGCACCTCTGACTGACCTCACAAAGAAAGGTTGTCCTGATAAGGTCATATGGGATCAAAAGTGCGAACACGCGTATAGCACTTTGAAAGGACAGTTGTCTGCATACCCCATTTTGAGGTTGCCTGACCTCAAGAAACCTTTTGTACTGAGAGTCGACGCGTCAGGTCAGGGCATCGGGTCAACACTGCTTCAAGCCGATGACAACGACCTGAACATGCTATTTCCAGTTGCCTATGGCAGTCGGAAATTAAATAAAGCGGAACGGAACTACAGCGTAGTTGAAAGGGAATGTCTTGCTCTGATTGACGGTATCAGACGCCATCATGAGTTTCTTTATGGTACATCTTTCACGGTGCAAACAGACCACGCTCCGTTAGCATTTCTTGGTGCCAGTAAAGAATTTGACGCTAGGATCATGCGTTGGGCCCTCCTTCTAAGCGTCTATTCTTTCAAAGTGGAATATATTCCGGGAAGACAGAATGTCGGGGCTGATTTTCTGAGTAGAAACTGGTCTACAGAGGAAGAAGATCAAACTGAAGATACCACTCATCCTAAAATCACCAATCAGGTCACCTCCATTGTCAAAAATGAAAACATGAAAAATGGTTTCATGTCTAAAAGTGGGGACGATTGTGACGTACGTCTAGTTTCATTCATTCATAACCCTCCACTCCCAAAGGAGCATAGGCCTTCAACAAACACATGCAAAGTCCTCCTGTCCCGTGCCATCATCTCAAGTTCTTTCCATGTTCTCCTCATCATTTTCACCTCTGTTTCCAGCTCTCTTCTCCATGTACTTCTTGGTCTTCCTCTGCCTCTCTTGCCCTGGGGGTTCCAGAACAAGGACTGTCTTGTAATGCTATCAACAGGTTTCCTCAGTGTGTGTCCTATCCATCGCCATCGTCTTCTTCTCATCTCTTGTTCCACTGGCACTTGTCTAGTTCTTGTCATCAGTTCCACGTTGGTAACCTTGTCATACCATTTTAATCCCTCTATTCTACGCAAGCACCCATTTATGAAAGTCTGTAGCTTTTTGGTTGTTGTCTTTGTTGTTCTCCATGTCTCCGAGCCATACAATAGGACTGACTTCACATTTGAGTTGAAGATTCTTATTTTCGTGTTGGATCCGATTTCTCTTGATCTCCATATATTTCCCAATGCAATGAAAGCTCCTCTTGCCTTTTGTATTCTTATTTTGATATCGCTGTCTGTCCCTCCAACTTTATCTATATTGCTGCCAAGATATGTGTATGATTCTACATCTTGAATTGGTGTTTCTTCAAGTTCAACCCTGTTATCATTACCTGCATTTATTCTCATTATTTTTGTCTTTTCCCTGTGTATTTTCAGACCCAATTGCTGTGACCTCTCCTCGAGTGTTTTCAATTTGTCCTGCATCTGATTACGGTTATGGGACAGAAGAGCCAAGTCATCAGCAAAATCCAGATCATCCAACTGCTTAGTCAGAGTCCACTGGATTCCATTTCTGTTGTGTGTTGTCGATGATCTCATAACCCAATCTATTGCCAGCAAGAAAAGAAATGGAGACAAGAGGCATCCCTGTCGCACTCCTGTTCTTATCCCAAACGGTTCTGTTAGCTGTCCTTCGTGAAGAACTCTGCATGTCATGTCTTCATATGTTTTCTTTATTAAATTAATGATCTTCAGGGGAACTCCATAATGCCTCATCAATTTCCAAAGTGATTCTCTGTCTACACTGTCAAATGCCTTTTCGTAGTCCACAAATCCGATGTATAGTGGTGAATTCCATTCCAGACTTTGTTCAACTATTATTCTCAAAGTGGCTATCTGGTCTGTACATGATCTGTTTTGTCGAAAACCTGCTTGTTCATCTCTCAGTTTCTTGTCTATGGACTCTTTTAATCTCTCAAGGATAATCCTGTTTAATACTTTTCCTGGCACTGATAGTAACATTATTCCTCTATAATTTGTGCACTCTTGTAAATTTCCCTTCTTAGGCACGTCTAGTTTGACTAGTGAATTTTCCCTGATATGATGGAAGATTTAAAGGGACCTTTAGCTTTTCATAACATTAGAACCCCTGAACATTTGTTGTAACTTTTCGTTTGCCAGAACGCATTCCACCGGGATACAGCGACGAGATCAAAGAGACAGACCGAGGGATCTTAGGGGAGACTATCGGCGCTATCAAAGACAGTAGTTTTCCCTGATACGAGACGCAGTTGCTTGCCGCTAATTTCGCGTCTCGGTGTCAATCGAGGAACCGAGCGAACGGGGGAAAGCGAAACGGGTAGCAGCGAGCGGATACGAAGACCAGAGGGCGGCTTCTTCTCTTGATTTGGCGGTCAGATCCCCTAAAGTTCGTGAGATCAAATAAGTTGTCAAGTTTATCATGTCCCACTCAACTTACATTTCATTTTAGCTAAATAGACCATGAAGAACTAGACACGTTATCACTCGCTGGCCAGACCTTTACAGAAGCACTAGCTTTATTGAAATCTTGTTATAGATTTTCCCCTGGATTTTATATATATTTGCAGTGATTTCTAATTCTGTGCAAAGCGGTAAAATATATATTGTGTAAAGTGATCAGTGGTCTAGTCATTCTATTTCAAGGGATTTTGTGTTAATTTAAATCTATTTAATTAAACCATCTCAAGAGTTCCAGTTTTAAATATAATGATCTATCTATTATATTATTTCAAAAGATAATAGATGCTTAAATTAACTTTTAAAGTCGCGAAGGAATTTATAATTAATAAATTCAGTTAAGTCCTAGTTTTATAGATGTGGGTTTTTAACCACTAGAATTCGCGCAGTGTTTATTAAATACATAATTAAATACTCGAGTGTATTATAGGCTTAACGGGAAATTCATCGCGCTTTAGAAGGTTATTTGTTTTCGGTATATTACATGTCTTTTTTTTCTTTCATACAGAGTGATCGTAACCTGTGCGATCCCAGCATTAAGAAAGCAATAAAGAAATCAATCTAAGCAAAGCAAAGCATAAACAGTGTGTAGAGTTCCCCTGACGCAGAACTTGTTGAGACTGTAAATTTTTAATCTTTGAGGCGATTCTATGTTTGGAATTCCGCTATCTAACTTATAGCAAAGAAAGCACACCCAAAGACAAATTTAACGCACCATCAAACAACTTAAGTCGTAACGGGAAGAAGAATACTGGCCCGAGCTTTGTTAGTTTACTGACACAGAGAGATAATTCATAATTTCCTGAACAGTGATGTGACTAGTTTTCTCACTGGACTTAAACCATACCTCACGGATAAAGTGTACCAGCACGCGTAAGAATTTTATTATCAGCGGCATAGTCAAATAGACCACACCATCCTCACCCCGGTATCAGAGACCGTGCCCTCCCATAGAAACTGTTATTAAGAAAAGAGACACAACTACAGATTCATTTTCCAGCGATTACGGGATCCTTTTATGTGCTGACCGCCTACCCGATAATCTGGGGCTAGAACTTGAACAAACACTCATACAATTAGTTGAGGTGTAACTGCTGTTGTGTTATTCTATGGAGTGCAAGATTTTTTTCACAATCGGTAAGTGAGAGCAAGATGAGTGAAGGCCTTTGCTAGCGCGTGTATGAATGACAGGAAATTAATTCTTTTGTGTGACCATTTTGTTAACTTGCTTACCTGGTAACATATATCTTTTCTGTATACCCTACATTGTTCCTTTAAGTGGGATAGTTGATAATTTGTTAACTCTGTTTAAAACCACCTCCTTTCCATTTGCTTAGTAAAGGGAAGAACAGCGGGGGAAGAACAGGTTTTTTTTTCTATCACCTATACCTAATTTTGTAACACCTCTTTCAGAGTAATTAACTTCACTGTTAGGTTAACGTACCTATGTTCCTGATATTATCTATCTCTGGACTGGGTTTGTCTTTGTCTAATGAGCGGGAAGGGCGTAGTCGATACCAATCTTCTTCACCCCCTCCCAAACTTGTTATTTGCATTTGTGTACTTATGATAATTTATGTAATATCTGATATTTTAGTGATTGATGTTATTGTGAATAAAATCACATAAACTCATTTAGTTCTGTGTGTTGGATATACCAAAAGCCCAACATTTCCCCTATTCGTTTAATATAGTTTGTATCAACGTCGTGTGTGTGTTTGAAAACACCGAATCGGTGAGCGCGCAGATGCGAGTCTGGAAAACTGGCAAATAATTGTTTGACCAGGAGAGTGAAAGAGAAGATTGAGAGACACGATTTGTCGTAAATAAGTCTGTCTTTACTCTCCTCCAGCACGCTGTGAAGTAACTATTAAATCTCTACATTTTCTATCACTGAGCTTTCCATCATCATTTTCCACTCTAAACCGGACCACTATTTCTACGACTCGTTTCTCTCAAAATAAATTACGACATATATATATATATATATATATATATATATATATATATATATATATATATATATATATATATATATATATATATATATATATATATATATATATATATATATATATATATATATATATATATATATATATATATATATATATATACCTACCGGTATATGAATTTATATTTATTTATCTATCTTGAGCTAATAGGAATTTCGCTGAATTAAATCAGCTGGGGACTTGAACAAGCTATATCATACAATATACATCTTCACAAAAGGCGGTGGGTCACATAAAAAGTTAACATGCTTGTAGTAAAGTAAATCTGTGTGACACCCCGCTGAAACTTCCCCGCTTGAAAATTAGCTAACGTACTCCTAAAATCTATTAATAACTACAACATTTGAAATTTGTATCAAGGCCACCGTAAAATCAACCGCCAACAATTTGACTAAAGAATTTGAATTTTTCCCCTACACCAAGTTAAAAAGGTTACTACCCCCAAACACACCCCCCCCCCCACCCCCTAATATTTAGTACGAACGCCGTAAAATTAACAACCAATAGGCTTGTTACCTCGTCTTGTAGAGTCAAGGAAAAAAATTGGTTGTAATGACAGAAAGGCCTAATGTGTGTTTTTGAATAAACTTTAATAATTTATTTCTCAATAACTAACGGGAATTGAACAAAAGAGGATATCTTGAATTATAGGGCTAATATTGCTTAATACATTACCATAAAGATGTCCTCATAAATAAATTATCTTGACATAGAAAAAATTATTTTTGTAATATTTTCAGTTCAGGAAAAGACGCCTTTAATTACAAAAAAATTACCTAGATGAATACGGTGAAGAATAATTAAATGAAACCATATAGGATGATAAAGGCCAACAGGCAGTTTAATTATCAGTTTTGATATTAAAAATCGATCCATAAATAACTGAGATATATGAGATGCAAACTTAAATCAGACGAACGAACACACTTACAATTGCTCAAAGTTTATAGCCTAGGGGAAAAAGTTAAAATTTCTGGACGCGTTTCTGATTGGTTAAGTGTGGTGAGCATAGGGGCAATAAAATTAACATTTTGCCGGCATAGTCCGCCATTTGAAAAATACTATTTGCCAACTTGAGATCAGCGGGAGAGCATTTGTGACCAAGCTTTCGCCGTCTGGACACTACAGCATTATAACTACCCATTTAATGCTAGTCAAGCTTGTGCATATTGTGATATATTCTTACTTGAGGGTAAGGCAGAATAAGTTTATTTGTAGAAATTAATTAACATGTCGGCCACATAGTTAATTGTGCGCCATATTCGGATACTGCCTATCTTCTTCTTCTTCGATCCTTAACCACCGACCGTCAAAGCAGTCAGTGGCCATCACGCCTAGTGGCGTCTTGTAGGGCAACAACAAATTGATTCCACTTTGCACGGTCGGTGGCCATCCTTCGTACAGTGCCCCAACTCTGGTTCATTCTTTGCATCTCAGCCTCCACAGTCCTCCGCCAAGTTGTTTTTGGTCGGCCTCTCTTTCGCTTTCCTTCAGGGGTCCAAAGCATAGCTGTTCTTGTGATGGCATCGGGGTCTCTTCTGAGGACATGACCAACCCAGCTCCAGCGTCTGCCAGCTATGATGGTGTGCATGTCCTCTTGCTTGCTACGAGTAAGCAGATCTTGGTAGGATACTGCCTATGGGAAAGATTAATGTCACGACGCCCTAAGTAGGAATGCAGTTTTATTGTGAAATTGTGTCAAATGTGTTTGTAAATTTGCCATAATATTTTACGACTGTATGTCCAAAAGAGAAGAAAAGTGATAGTGGCTTCTGGAGTGCCACAGTGTTCAATTAACATCTGACACCACACCTAGAAGTTGAAAAGAAATAAATGACCAGTCACAGGATTTGGGCACCCCTACTGATAGTATGGAAGACAAGAAATGCTTCAGGGACAGAGGTCGTGAAGTTATGTGTAACAGATGAGAATACACATCCCTGATTATAGAAGATGGAGATAAGATCTGGTGCAAATGGTCAGCACACGTGTCTGACCCAGGTAAGCGTACTGTCAATTAGTTGTGGAATTATTATAAGACAGGCATTATAGGGAGGGAATGTTCCTTCTCATTACAGGTCATATCACCATTTAAAAAGCTGTGCAACTATCCTGGAGAAGACAGAAATTGCAGGCAGTGGACGCTCACAATACATGCTGAGCTACAGGCCGTCTTTTCTTCCAGAAGGCAGCACGATCTGTGTGATCATATATACAGTTGGGAGCAACTAGTCTCAGACAGACTATTAAGTTAAGTCCCTTACAAGGGCACATGATCGCTCATTCACATAAATAAAATAACAATCCACAATATAGATTTCCTGACCTGGGGAGGATGTAGAAAACAGATCTTCAAACAATAGTTTAGTTATAAGTTCAAGTATTTAAAAAAGGACTGTGAGGTGCCCAAGAAAGTGACATTTGGTGATACAAGTCATGAACGCTTTTCAACATATTGATTTCTATACTGTAAAATAAAAACTTTTCCTGAGTTTGATACTCCCTGTCCAAAACATTGAGGTACAGGAAGAATAAAACCATATATATATCTGTATATATCTAATTCCACAACCAGCCTTACTTCATTATTTTTACTAAGTTAAAGTTCTGTTTTACCATACATCATAATAATTGCATTACCCTAGACACTTGCCATACACACCCTCACAGATTCTTTAGTCAGGTGAGATCTCGAGAGGTGACAGTTAGGGACCCAGAGACTTTCAACATCATCATCCTTTACTCTGGGAACTTGCATAGTCTGACCTCACCTTGATTGTCTATACACCCTTACTCTGTTCAGAGAAAGGAGCATTGCTCATAAGACCAGTTCCTTACCTGGCACTATTCTAGTGTCATCTGACACATCTAATTGTCCAAGGGAACCTATATTCTATACTCTAAAACCTCTTACCACAATGCTCAGAATCATTCAGCATTGTTCTTGACTTCTGAAATATCTTGTGAATTCTCCCTCGAGGTAGAAGCATCATTATCCTTCTATCTACAACTCTGTCAAGAGTAATCATGTGCGAAGGTAGTGTTACGGTATATGATATTAACGCCGTCTGCTAAAGGTTATCAGACGTGCAATTGTAAAGGTTAAAGCATTTAATATATTGCGATAGATGTTTCAATTATTGAACGCTCCATACACGATCGATTATGACGTGTATAGCGTTGTTTGGGTCACAGTCGGTAACTAAGAAACGCTACCCTTTGTTACTTGACCGCCAAGCTGAATAGCTGCGTTTTTCTAACCTTCCAATTCAATGGCATGATATAGCCATTTATATATGCATTTTTTTGATGGACCAGGGTCAGTCCTAGAACTCTATATGAGAGGGAAATTTATGGAGGTTAGTATTTAACTAGAATTCTCAGAAGGAGAAGAATAATCGTCAAATTCGTATGAATATTCAGACTCGCAGTCTCACTGTCGGCAGGTAGCCATGTCTAGCTGCGCGTGCATATAGCTGTGATGTTCTGACGACAATACTGCATTGTATCCTTAAACGGACATTGACACGTAAACCAGCAGTCTACGTTATTGATTAATTTATGCATGACTTATATGGACTTATGTTCTACTCCTATTTGAAATGATCATCCTGTGTGTACAACTGTGAATTAAATGTATGGACTCAATGAAATGACTTATCAAATCAATCGTATTCCAAGGTTCAAGTATTGTTCGGAATCTTCCATCCCCGCATTCGCTTAATCTTCCATCGAAGGCACGATGCACTATCACTGAATAAAAAAAAACTAACATATCAAAGAAAAAACAATGGCCATAAATTTATAATTGTTTTATTCATATCACATGGAACATTGTTCAGAGCAAACCACCTCGCAACAGTGGTGCCCGGTATGTGGGGACGAAAAACAACCAAAAACCAAAAAAATTTTCATGACTTTCGAATGAAATATTTACGATCAATTTTCGATCACATGATCCAGTCGAAGATGACGCAGTACTCATTATAATGCCTAACAACGTGACGTCACCGAAAGTCGTGTAGGTGATCTGTCGGAGAAACCAAGCCGTTTCTAAGTCTAACCAGGGGAAACATGAGCCATTTGAAGCAAACACATGATATGGACTACAGGAGCAGACAGTCAGGGGCTTTAGCCTAGCTGTTGACGACCTCTAGCACTGATATAAGCAACGGAAAAGATAAGTCTAGGTGTTTAACTGTTGTTATTGCAAACAGTGCTAACTGAGTCCATGCCCTCTGCCTACATCGGCATGTTTTACCTATGTTTAATGTACTTTTTGTTGTCTTAATGTGTTGTTAATTCGTGGGAGGTAGGGAGGATGAACCGAAATTAGATTCTGTGGCTCTCACGATGCCTGAATTGATTTCGGTCGTTTCTTAGGGCAGTTAAACGATTGCACTTTTGGAAGCTGTGGTGAATTAGTTGTTCTTATTGGTTACAATATTATATTAATGGTATCTGGTGTGAGGTCAGCTATGCAAGTCCCTGAGGTTTATTAAATACAAATAAGTTTACAGGGTACTTGTCTGCTTCCACCACGACCTCACCCGATTATATATCTTCCCCTACTGAAGTGTATTGGTGTGTGTAGGTTGTCTAGCAAGTGTCTAGGGTATATGCAATGTGATGAAATGTATGAACAAGACAACACCTACACCTATTACTAATAAACAATGATTAAACAAGTCACTGAGTAAAGTTTTGAATGTAACTTATATTTTTCAATTTATTTTCCTGTATCTAGTTATTCTTCTGACACAGGAATAATCAACTCAACACGATAATGAAATTATTTACAACCAATTATTTTACAACTGTCATTGAGTCGGTGTTATCCCACAATTATTTATATGTCTCAAGCTGGTAAAATGACAAGTATTTCTTGCTCCTAGAAAAGGGTACAAGTTTATTGAACGTTTTTGTTCCTCACTGTCCGATACCCTAACTTTTGTGAAAACTGAGAGAGTGGAGTGTTTGTGATATCAATTTCCCAGACAAGTCTTATCTGAGGTCTCTGGAACCAGGCTGGTTGAAGTATGTATAAACGCCAGCCTCCACTGCCAAGACACGATTCTGCTTCTATAGGTAAATCACTGTGTAGACACTCAGTAGTTAGGCCTCACTGCATACTTTAAGGACAGGTGTTAGGTCACCTGGGCTCACTTTCACTCGTAGATGAAACTCTGGAACAATACAAATGTGTCCCACTCAGCATCTAATAATCTCTCTCTTTCATTATTCTAACATGGCAATATCATCAGACATCAGTATGGTAACTAAACAATTAGTTAACGTTCTCAATTTGGTTGGTACCCCCTTCTGGATAAATAACTTTCAAACCCCGTTTGACATTTTCCTTGATAAAGGAAACATTTTACATTAATACTATCAAGTCATGTACAATCACGGTGACTTGCTGAAGAAGGCGGCCAGTGATCTTCCTGGTCTTATGTCATAACACAACTTTTTCTTTTCATCATAAATATTTAATTTTCTTTTCTCCCCATATGGCCGAAAGCCTGTCTGGCTTTTCTATACCAGGTTAATACAGTTCCTAACAACGCTGTGACACAACACAGAGTTTAATGTTAGCTTCCCTCCAGATAAATGTTTCCCCTTTTAGGTTCATACAGAGTCGATAATGCATACATGATACAAATGACAATATAAATGTTAATATAAAGATTTTCATATTTACCGCAATCAAAGAAACTTTATACACTAGGTTGTTGAATAGGGCGATACAGATAGCTGCTATGCAGAATTAGCAACCAAGACAGTACTCTTGCCTTGTCTCTAACAACAACGTCTTTAGTGTAAGAAATTTTTCATCTAGTGGCCCCCTATACCCAATACTAATTGGTTTTATACAACCCTTAGTCTATTACACTACAGCCAACCAGAGGCTGTTTAGTGAATAGCGTTCCTTTTCAAATAAAACTGACCTCAAATATTCAAATTAAGGACTCCTTCCCCTTTTACCCCACCTAAGGGCGAAACTGAGCAAGTCCATCTGTCTATCTGTCCAACTTCTTTATTACTTAATAGTTTTAAATACTCATACATACTTATTAATGCTGCTGTTATCTATTCACAGTCAGTACATATTTATTCTTTTATGTCTTTCTAAGGCCTGGTATCGTTTTTATTTCCTACAACGCTTCAATTAAAACATTTTCTCTCCTATTCCCTTTCGTACGGCATTTTCAAAAAAGATCGGTCGTTAACCTTAATTTTTTTCCTTTTATTTTAAACTACCTTATCGGACGTTAACCTTACGGCGCCACGTCACATTGCGTGTGTGTATATATATCGTCTGCTAAAACCAGCGTGTGAATATATGTCCAGAACGCGGGTCGAGAAAAATTCAAACGCCATTCATGGTATCGCATTTCTGGCACAAGAAAATATTTAAATCTCAAAGCCAACGCTAGCAAACGTGTATAATGTTAAACCGCGGCAAATCGTTTAGGCCCTTACTTCGGTATGCAAATTGAACGTGCGGTGGAATTAAGCGTTTGTTCTTACAGATTTCACTACACACCTCCTTTCCTAAAACATGCATTCACTGCAAGTTATTATCTGTGAGACAATTAGCGTAAATAAAGTACTATTCCCTAGGCTTTTCCTGCTTTGCCTCACAAGGATGTCTACTCAGGAAATCCGCTCCCACGTTTTCCGAACCGGGTATATATTCGATGGAAAATGTATAAGGTTGGATCAATAAAGACCACCTTAATAAACGTGCATTTTCATGCTTGGCCTGAGATAAGAACACTAAAGGCTGGTGATCTGTTTGCACCACAAATGACCTACCATAAAGATAAATTTGGAACTTTTTTATGGCCCAGATCAATGCTAAACACTCTTTTTCACTTGTTGAATAATTTTTTTCCGCTTTGTTTAACTTGCGGCTAGCGTAAGCAACTGGGTTCAGTTCTCCATCCTGTGAGGTGGACCTCTGTAACAAAGTGGCCCCTAATCCTATGTTACTCGCATCCGTTCTCACCACAAATTCCTGACTTAGATCAGGCAATTTCAATATCGGCTTGCTAGTGAGTTTATCTTTTAACTCTTGGTATGCCAATTCGCACTGCGCTGACCAAATGATTTTTTCAGGTTGACCTTTTCTAGTTAAGTCTGTCAGTGGTGCACAAATAGAGTTAAAGTTCTTTATGTATTTTTGATAAAATCCACATAAAGATACAAAAGACCTCACATCTTTTTTGGTTTGTGGCCTCGGTGCGTTTTGTAATTTCTCCAGGTTCTTGGGGTCAGGGGTCATGTTTCCCTGATACACTGTGTGTCCCAAGAATTCGAGTTCTTTACACCCCACACTACATTTGGTTGGTCTAGCCGTCAAATTTGCTTCCCTGAGCCTATCAAATAGCATATTCAGAGAGTTTATGTGTTCTTCGAATGTCTCAGTAGCAATAAGAATGTCGTCCATGAAATTGGTTATACATGGGTTATTCAGGGGATCCAATAACTTGCGCATCATTCTGGAAAACACACTCGGGGCGTTTTTCAAGCCAAATGGTAACATGTTGAATTCATAATGGCCTTCCGATGTGCTAAATGCCAGATAAGGTCGAACCTCAGGCTTCACTGGAATTTGGTAATAGCCTTTGCTCAGATCCACCTTAGAAAAATATTTTGCCTTATTCAGCCTGGCAAACAGCTGATTGGTATCCGGCAATGGATCCACCTGATTTTCTGTGATAGAATTCAGTTTTCTGTAATCTATACACAGACGGTGTTCTCCAGAAGGTTTCCTTAGTAAAACCACACTGGAACTGTAAGGAGATTCACTGTGAGAAATGATTCCTTCCTTTAACAGATACTCAATTTCCTCCTTCAAAGCTTTCTCCTTAGCGAAAGGAATGGAATAGGCCCTCATACAGATGGGTGTTGGGTCTATTACTTTCATGTCATACTCTAATAGATTGGTATGCCCCGGCTTATCTGTTAGCACGTCTGTATGTTCAACCAGAACCTTTTGAACCTGCTCCCTCTGGGCTTTAGTCAGGTGCTTACTGATCTTCACCTGTGCCTGTGTTTCCTCTGTTTTTAAGGGATACTCGTGAGAGGCGAGTGGTTCCTTTTTCATTCCTGTGGCTATCGACAAGGTCATGAGATGTGTCTCATCCTGGATCTCTCTGTCCAGGTATTTCTTTAGGAGATTCACATGATAAATTTTCTCCTTACCTTTTTTGTCGATTTTATAATTAGTTCTAGATATCCTTTCTAGAACCGTGTATGGCCCTTGCCATCCAATTTGTAACTTGTTACTGCTGCCGGGTAGAAGAAGGAGCACCTTCTCTCCCACATGAAGCTCTCTATCCTTAGCTTTCTTGTTAAAGTAAGCAGCATGTTTCTTCCTGGCTTGTCTGAGATTGTCATTTGCCAGTTTCCATCCAGTTTTAAGACGAGTGGTCAGTTCGTTCACATAGTTATAAGATGAGGTAACAGTTTCTTCTGCCTTCTCATCAGTCCATGTCCTTAACAAGGCTTCTAATGGACCTTTTATTGGCCTCCCAAATAACAGGGTTGCGGGTGCCATCCCGGTTGAATTATGTGGAACTTCCCGATACGCAAACAACGCAGCGGGCAAAAATTGGTCCCATGTATCAGGTTTCTCATGTGCCAGCTTTCTCAGGATAGAAATGAGAGTCCCATTGAACCTCTCCACCTGGCCGTTCCCTTGGGGATGGTACGGGCTACAATGAAAGTGCTTGGCCTGGAAGAGCCTGAAAACTTCTTCCGTTAGTTTCCCCTTGAACTGCGAGCCGTTATCAGTCAAGATTTGGTGCGGGAAACATAACCTTGTGAATATGGTGAGTAATGCCTCTGCCACATGCTTGGAATCTATAGATGACAGGGCTACAGCCTCTCCCCACATCGAACAAGTGTCCACCAGAGTGAGAATATAAATGTTCCTCCTCTTGGTTCGAGTGAGAGGTCCCACAATATCCACTGCAACCCTCTCAAAAGGGGTTCCCACTATGGGCATCTCCCCTAGAGTTGCAGGAGCAGTCCAATGCTTTGGAGCTACCATTTGACACTCTGGACAGGATTTCACATATCTTTTTATATCTTCAGTTATCCCTGGCCAGAAGTAATGACAAGCTATACGCTGTCCTGTTGCACTGATCCCCATATGACCACTGAAAGGAATCGCGTGCCCTAGTTCCAACACTTTATTCCTATATGAAGTAGGAAGAACTAGCTGGCCATGACCATTGGATCCAGTTCCGGCCTTCCTATACAACAGTTTATTCTTCATATAGTAGTCTCCTTTCGTAGGAGGTGTATGGCACTTAGGTAATTTCTTAAAGCACGGGTTGAGTGACCTATCTTCCGCCTGTGCCTTCCTCATCTCCTCTGGATGAGTATTTATGGGTTCATCCTCCTCCTTTCGTGACTGTGACCTGGTCTGCACTGTTGCCATGATCACAGGTTTCCTGGGATTCCCCAAGAATACATAACGACACCCCAATATCAGAGGATAGATGGGTTCGTTTATCACGGCTGCCTTGATTACTCCTTCCACATAGCGAGTTTTTACACAGATTCTAGCAATGGGAAGTGTCATGGTTGCTACGTCCTTGGTTGCGGCTTGGATCTCCACGGTTTCTGTGGTGTATTGATCTGCTCGCACCAGGTGAGAGCTCACGACTGAGTCATAATCTAAACCTGTATCGTAAAGGCACCTAATGGTGACACCATTACATACAACATCCTCACAAACTGGGGGGTGGTAAGGTTCCTGCTGTCCAACAGGTTTAACCTTTTGTCCCTTTCTCCCCATTTTCATTGCAGCAAAGTTAGGAGGTTTTCGAGTACACATTGTGGTGTCATGATTATTTTTCTTGCACCACTTACACCATTTATTTCCCTGAGGAAAATGTTTCTTATCATTCAATTGCGAGTTTCTATCTCGTTGGTCAAACTTGGCTTTATCATAATAGGCTTTACCCTTGTTAAATTTATCTCTGTGCTCAAATTTAGGTTGATTTTGGTTTTGTGGAGCTTTATTATGGTCTATAGGCTTCTTCTCTAAACTTGCTATCTCAGACTGGGCTGCCTGATATCTCTCAGCCACATTTAAGATCTCCCCCAGCCTCTCAGCACCCTGTTCCGTGAGAAATTTTCTCAGGTCTGGAGCCATGGACTCTCTTAACTGCTCAGTCATAATCATTTCCTTTAAATCTTGGGTTTTCCCCAGAGCAGTCCATTTCTCCAGGTATGTCTCCAGGCGAGCAGAGAACTGGTGGTAAGTCTCTCCAGTCAACAGTTTGGCATCCCTAAATTTCTTTCTGTAAAATTCACTGTTTTTCTCATATCTAACTAGAAGAGCTTGCTTAAGAATGTCGTAGTCATCTTGATCATCCTTGCTCAGTTTGGCGAAGACCTCATAAGAGGTTCCCCTAAGCCCCTGAGATACCTTCATACTCCATCTCTCTTTCTCTAGCCCATACATAGTAGCTAACCTTTCAAATCTAGATAAAAATGACTCAATATCATCATCTTTTTCTACAAATGGGTCCAACTGGAACCCCATGGCTGAGGTTGAGGCAACCTGGCCTGCAGCAGAGTCGGAGGTGGATGAGCTACTTCCATTATCAGGAGCATGGCCTTGTAACTCCAACTCCCTTAGTCGCAACTCATGTTCCCTTTGTAACCGTTTCTCTTCTTTCTCAGCCTCCAACCTCTTTTCTTCTTTCCTGGCCTCAGCCTCAAGCTTCTTCTCCTCCAACTGCAGCCTCTTGATCTCAGCCTCCCTATCAGCCTCTAATTTCTTAAGCTCCCTAGCATCCTCTAACAAAATTCTCTTCTCCTCAGCTAATCTCTTATCTTCCCTTTCCATATACTTATCGCACTCTGATGTCACATACTGAATCAGAGCTTGCCCATCTAAATTCATTTCCTTTGCAGTCTGCACAGCAGCAGATCTGTATTTAGCCATATCCGCCATTTTATAGTTAACAATATGAAATACTATCCACTACCTTAACTAATTAATCAACTCTAAACACAAGACAAAGGGCAATGATATCTCAAACCACTCTCAGATTATTTTTACTATAAGATTTTACAAATACTGGGACTAATGACTCACTTAATGTAGGGTACTAAGAAACTATAAAATCCCGGACGAGCCCCCAATTTATGTGGTGAATTAGTTGTTCTTATTGGTTACAATATTATATTAATGGTATCTGGTGTGAGGTCAGCTATGCAAGTCCCTGAGGTTTATTAAATACAAATAAGTTTACAGGGTACTTGTCTGCTTCCACCACGACCTCACCCGATTATATATCTTCCCCTACTGAAGTGTATTGGTGTGTGTAGGTTGTCTAGCAAGTGTCTAGGGTATATGCAATGTGATGAAATGTATGAACAAGACAACACCTACACCTATTACTAATAAACAATGATTAAACAAGTCACTGAGTAAAGTTTTGAATGTAACTTATATTTTTCAATTTATTTTCCTGTATCTAGTTATTCTTCTGACACAGGAATAATCAACTCAACACGATAATGAAATTATTTACAACCAATTATTTTACAACTGTCATCGAGTCGGTGTTATCCCACAATTATTTATATGTCTCAAGCTGGTAAAATGACAAGTATTTCTTGCTCCTAGAAAAGGGTACAAGTTTATTGAACGTTTTTGTTCCTCACTGTCCGATACCCTAACTTTTGTGAAAACTGAGAGAGTGGAGTGTTTGTGATATCAATTTCCCAGACAAGTCTTATCTGAGGTCTCTGGAACCAGGCTGGTTGAAGTATGTATAAACGCCAGCCTCCACTGCCAAGACATGATTCTGCTTCTATAGGTAAATCACTGTGTAGACACTCAGTAGTTAGGCCTCACTGCATACTTTAAGGACAGGTGTTAGGTCACCTGGGCTCACTTTCACTCGTAGATGAAACTCTGGAACAATACAAATGTGTCCCACTCAGCATCTAATAATCTCTCTCTTTCATTATTCTAACATGGCAATATCATCAGACATCAGTATGGTAACTAAACAATTAGTTAACGTTCTCAATTTGGTTGGTACCCCCTTCTGGATAAATAACTTTCAAACCCCGTTTGACATTTTCCTTGATAAAGGAAACATTTTACATTAATACTATCAAGTCATGTACAATCACGGTGACTTGCTGAAGAAGGCGGCCAGTGATCTTCCTGGTCTTATGTCATAACACAACTTTTTCTTTTCATCATAAATATTTAATTTTCTTTTCTCCCCATATGGCCGAAAGCCTGTCTGGCTTTTCTATACCAGGTTAATACAGTTCCTAACAACGCTGTGACACAACACAGAGTTTAATGTTAGCTTCCCTCCAGATAAATGTTTCCCCTTTTAGGTTCATACAGAGTCGATAATGCATACATGATACAAATGACAATATAAATGTTAATATAAAGATTTTCATATTTACCGCAATCAAAGAAACTTTATACACTAGGTTGTTGAATAGGGCGATACAGATAGCTGCTATGCAGAATTAGCAACCAAGACAGTACTCTTGCCTTGTCTCTAACAACAACGTCTTTAGTGTAAGAAATTTTTCATCTAGTGGCCCCCTATACCCAATACTAATTGGTTTTATACAACCCTTAGTCTATTACACTACAGCCAACCAGAGGCTGTTTAGTGAATAGCGTTCCTTTTCAAATAAAACTGACCTCAAATATTCAAATTAAGGACTCCTTCCCCTTTTACCCCACCTAAGGGCGAAACTGAGCAAGTCCATCTGTCTATCTGTCTTCTGTCCAACTTCTTTATTACTTACTAGTTTTAATTTCTAATACATACTTATTAATCCTGCTGTTATCTATTCACAGTCAGTACATATTTATTCTTTTATGTCTTTCTAAGGCCTGGTATCGTTTTTATTTCCTACAACGCTTCAATTAAAACATTTTCTCTCCTATTCCCTTTCGTACGGCATTTTCAAAAAAGATCGGTCGTTAACCTTAATTTTTTCCTTTTATTTTAAACTACCTTATCGGACGTTAACCTTACGGCGCCACGTCACATTGCGTGTGTGTATATATATCGTCTGCTAAAACCAGCGTGTGAATATATGTCCAGAACGCGGGTCGAGAAAAATTCAAACGCCATTCATGGTATCGCATTTCTGGCACAAGAAAATATTTAAATCTCAAAGCCAACGCTAGCAAACGTGTATAATGTTAAACCGCGGCAAATCGTTTAGGCCCTTACTTCGGTATGC
The DNA here is from genome assembly GCA_024509875.1 of Oreohelix idahoensis. Classification (NCBI taxonomy): domain Eukaryota; kingdom Metazoa; phylum Mollusca; class Gastropoda; order Stylommatophora; family Oreohelicidae; genus Oreohelix; species Oreohelix idahoensis. The sequence goes on from JAMPIV010007738.1 coordinate 167,867, forward strand.
AAATTGAACGTGCGGTGGAATTAAGCGTTTGTTCTTACAGATTTCACTACAGAAGCCCCATTGAGGTTTGCCATTGGACTGTCTGTCCAAATCTGCTGTCGTTTGACGATTTGTGTTAGCTGTACCGTTCCGTAGATAACTGGTGTATTTTATTCGTACTCAGTTAACAATTTTATTCAGTTCTGTATCATGTTCGTTAACTATTTCGTCCAGTCTCCTCTTACTATCATTTATTTTATGATTGTTAAATGTTCGTCCGTTATGAGTCCTGTGATGTCATCATTTTTTGCAGTCATTTTTTTTGTGTACTTTGAATATTAAGTTGACCTCGGGTCAGACCTTGACCCTTCATTTGGCTTGTGACACTTCCGCTTGTTTTATTTAGTTCATAAATTCATTGTTAATTGTGAAAATGTCTTGTTTGCGTCTTGACATTGTTTGTACCTTTTAGTTGCATCATTGTTTTGTTTGTCCTCATGATATATGTTAAATACTACATTAATAATATGATATTATATGCAATAATACACTTGTAATTTAATTTAATTAATTTTTTCTGATATTTAAGGTTAATATGGGACATTGCATAATTATGCAGTGATAGTCCAAGAAAGTAGCACTACAATTTATAAGAGATGCCTAGGGCATAATAATATAATATATATATTGACCAAATAAAATAATCTTATAGTCTACCTTTGAGGTAATAGACCCATTGTATATTATTTAATATACTTTTCTGGTACTAAGAGAGTGACTTAGTACATTGAACAATATAATTACTAGGAATCATACCCAACATTATTGGATATTAAGATTAATTGTGTGAAGTAATTACATAATAGTTAACAGATATCATAACTATTTATGATATAGTATTATTTAGATACAATATTGTTACAAAATATTGTCTATTAGTTGAACTTAGACATTAGAGTTCAGTACTATTGTGATTATTTATATTGAATATTTCTAAGTTGAGTAAGTATAATAATTACTCTGAAGCTACTATTGACTATTTTAATCAGTAATTATCAATAATTACTTACAGATAAAAGTCAAAATGCTTACTATAGACCATTTCGTTAAAATTGGTAGGGAATATGGTTATAAATCTCAAGAACTTCGTCAGTTTGCTGAGGCAGAACTGGAAAAACATGAAAGAAAAGAAGCAGAGAAAAAGGCTGCATTAAAGAAAGAGGAAGAGGAACAAAAGGCTGCATTAAAGAAAGAGGAAGCAGAACGTGAGATGAAGCAAATTGCCAAGGAAAATAGATTAAGAGAAATTGCTCAACAGGAAGAAGAGAATAAATTGAAACGAGAGGAAATTATTTTACAACAAGAAATGGAATTGGCGCGTATTAAATTGGAGACAGTAAGATTACAAGCACAAGGTGCTGATGCAAACCAGAATAATAACGCACAAAATGGATCATCATCCAGCCAAACTAAACATTTCTACAACTTTAAATTATCCACTCTCAACTTAAACGTGGACGACCTTTCATCGTTCCTGTCACGTTTTGAACAAACTTGCAAAACTAACCATTTGCCTGAAGAGTCATGGGTACTCAAGTTAAATGAATTCTTGGTTGGAGAACCACTGACGGCTTCTCAAAATGCTGACCCATCAATAGCAAATAACCACGGTGCTATTAAGTCCTTGCTTTTACGAAGGTTTCACCTGGACGAGGAACACTGTAGGTTGAAATTTAAGGGAATTTTACCTGAATCTCCAAAAGATTTTGCAGGATTCATTGCGAACATACGCAATACGTTTAATAGATGGGTTGAACTGGCAGAAGTCAACAAATCATACGACAAATTAGTTGATTTACTACTGCGGGATAAGGTATTATCTTCGGTTAGCCAGCCATTTTTTGCATATTTGCAGGAGCGTAAACCAGGTACTATGGACGAGTTAGAAAAAATTTCTTTAAACTACTGTTCGGCACATCCGAATGCAACCATTTCTAACTCCTCATTAAGAGAACCTCTACCTGTGGCGTCTAATATGGCCTACAATCATAATAACAAACAAAGACATCACAGTGTAGACAGAAGCAGGTTCCAAAGAAATCACAATGTTAACTTTCAGAAGGGACATAATAATGATTTCAACAATAAAAATGAGTTCAACAGAGGTAGATCACGAGATAGAAATTATTCACCTCAAACAAACTACCACAATGGTCAACATAACACTAATTATAATCGATCACATACTCCCAATAATAATAGTAACTGGAATGGTAATAATCATGGCTCGAGACATCGAGATAATAGTTACTATAGAGGACGACGAGATAATTCTAACAATTATACTCGGAATCGATCTCATTCTCGGGGATCATCTCATTACAACCATAATACAGGGGCGGCAGTTACAAATAATACTACCCCTATAGCTCAGGTCCCACTTGACAATAATACAACACAGTCTTCTGCTGCATGTTTTGCTATTAATTATAATGTGGCAAATAGTTGCCAAGATTGTAATACTATTTTTCAGAAGGCCAAGGAAACGGTGCTGAATTGTGGACACCTTCATACAGCAGTTGGTCTTTCAGCGAACGATGGCAAGGGTACCCTGATGTTCAATAGAGGATTAGTCAATGGTACGGTGGTCTCAGTTTTTAAAAGACTCTGGATCAACAACCATTGGAGTTCGGCAGTCTTTGGTACATCCTAGCTATGCAACAGGGGACTATGTCCGTTGCATGACCTTCGGGGGTACTATTGAGTACTACCCCACTGCCATAGTACATGTTAATACACCATTTTTTTCAGGTAATGTCAAGGTGTGCATGCTACAGAATCCATCAGCTGATCTTACATTAGGACGCATACATGGGAGTAAAGATTGCACTCCTAAAGAAATTAATGATTGGGAAAAAAAAAATTTGCATTCTTTTAGCAACGCTAACGCTGTTGTTGATATGGCTAAACTTCGTGCCAACAACATAAATACATGTGGCACAGCAGTTTCCAACTTCACTCTCAGTACTATCCTGGAAATTGATGAAGATGATAGATCTATTGGACAACATACTAAGGATATAACTGATCCTAATAAAACTGTTGACGTTGTCAACATTGACAAAAAAACATTATGAGGAAGAATAATAGGTTAAATAATAATGCTGGACTTAAAAGGAAACATAAAGTTAACACAAATAATTATGATGAAAAAGTTTTTACCTTGCCCAGCAAAGACATGTCTACGACATGTAGGAAACTTAATACCTTTGGTGATGATAAGTATCATCCTCAGTCCAGTCAGGATGATACGACATCCAACAGAAAGACAATGTCGGTGTTGAAAGGGAAGGTTAATTCTTTGACAAAGAATACATATCATCATTGTCCACTATTTCGTGACAATGATACTACATATATTGGGAAAAGTGCGTATTCTCGCACAGTGTTAGTGCGAAATCTGCCGCAGGATACTACCTGGCAGGCACTTAGAAATTTTTTTGATTATACAGCAAACGTTAAGTTTGTTCGTCTTCTGCCATCATGCAATGGGCAGAATAGACAGGCGATGGTTACATTTCGTAACAATCGAGACGCTCGTTGGGTAATCGAGCGTGATAATGGTGTTTATTTTCATCACCGTTATCTAAAGTTACAATTAGTACATGATTCTGCGCCACGCAGATAATGGTGTACGCTCACCCTTTTGTCTTATTTCTTGATGACTCAGCTCTAGTCAGTCATCATTTCTTTTCCTTATTGGTCATTTATTCTTATACGTCTTAGATATCAAGGGACACAAAAAGATATTTTAACATGCTCAAGCAATTTCATACACGTCCTGAACACTTACAGTCAATTTTTCATGAACTAGATGACAACACAGTATCTACTTGTTATTATTCTAACTTATCTGTCATCCAGGAAGAAGAATCTTCTTTTCCTGAGGTACAGTTACCGTTACCGGTACCAGTAGTTCAACCTACTGAATCTTGGCGGGATGTAACCATCTCTTCAACGGTTACACCGCAACAGCGTCTACAGATTGCTAATCTATTACAATCTTATCCAGATGTGTTGACCGACGTCCCGGGTCGCACATCGGCTATCAGTCATGACATTACTCTCAATGATCATACACCTATTCGTGTACATCCCTATTCGGTTCCTTTACATTTCCTTGCTAAAACTACTAAGGAACTTGAACAGATGTTGTCTCTGGGAATCATTGAGACTAGTAATTCGCCATTCTCTTCTCCATTAGTGATTGTCCGGAAGAAGGACAATAACATCAGACTATGTGTTGATTATAGAAAATTAAATGCTAAGACTATAGTTGACAGCGAACCACATCCACTTATCGACGACTTACTGCCACGTCTATCCAACGCAACTATATTTAGTAAGATAGACTTAACTAAAGGTTATTGGCAGATACCACTGACCGAAAAGGCTAAGTACTACACCGCATTTTCCACTCCACAAGGTCTTACCAGTGGAATGTGATGCCTTTTGGGCTTGTTAATGCGCCAGCTACCTTCATTCGCCTGATGCGACAAATTTTATCAGGTAGACCAGACGTTATTACATATATTGACGACATATGCTTGTTTAGTTCGTCGTTTGAGGAACATGTTTCGGGACTTAGATATGTTTTCGACACTCTAAGGAATTATCATCTAACTGCTAAACCTACAAAGGTGCAAATCGCGTGTAATGAGATAACCTTTTTGGGACATATCATTGGATCGGGATATATCCGAACGTTACCTAGTACAGTCTCCAACATTCTAAACATAGCAGTTCCTCAGACGAAGAAACAGGTCAGGAGTTTGTTAGGACTTGTTCAATATTACAGTAGATTCATACCAAACTTGTCATCCATCACGGCTGTATTGTCTTCATTGTTAAAAAAAGACATGCCGGTGAAGGTGACATGGACTGGTACATGCAATGAAACTTTCAACAAAATTATAAATTTGTTCTCGCATGAACCAATTTTAAGACTTCCCGATGCTTCCAAAAGATTTTTCTTACGAACAGATGCTAGTAACTACGGCATTGGTGCATGCCTGCTCCAGAACCATGATGGCATTCTACATCCTACCTTATATATTTCAAGAAAGCTAAAGCCGGCAGAAACAAAGTATTCCACAGTGGACAAGGAACTTTTATCTGTGATATGGGCAATAACTAAACTCGAAAAGTTCCTGCTTGGTGCTCCCTTCACCATACAGACGGACCAACGTGCTGTAGCATCCTTGCGTCGATCTAACCATAAAAGCCAGAAACTCGCCAGATATGCAATCATCCTACAGCCATTTGAATTCTCCATTGAACATATTCCTGGCACTGAAAACATTGTGGCGGATGCGTTGTCACGTAATCCTATTGACGACGAATAATCAACATTAACATTCCTAAAACATATCAACTATAAGAGAACTAACCTTGCCTTCAATTTAAACTTTATAAACACTATATGCATCACAGAATTGAACTAAAAGACAATCAAGGTATACATGTTGACATTGAAACTTCGTCTAACGTCCATACACGATATATGAATATTCGTTGAACAATCATGGAACAATATCTGACGACAAGTCGAACTTATTATCCTATGTGCACTTAATTCTTGGATGCTGGGATAAATGACATTTCTTTCCAACGTAAACGTTTGAACATTTTTGCCTAAAAGAATTCATCAGGATCAAGACTACGGATGGATCATCATATCCTATACTAATTAATTAGTTAACTTAACTTCTTAATTGAATTATTATCAATAAAATGAAATGTGAGAAAAAAATGAAATGAAAGAACAAAAAAAAGAGAACGAAATATAAAAAGAAGAAATTATGAAAAGAGAAAATAAATCTCACACAAGTATTAGATTAATATTTTTTTTAAATGTACCTATACATTATTTAGTTAGTTAAATTAGATAGTTATTATTCACCAACACTTAACACACACAATTAAGTTAAACTTATATTCGAATTTCTTTCTATTTCTTCTCACTTATTTTGTCTTTTCTTCTCTCATAACATCGCGTTACATTAGAACCTTAATAATTTAACTCTTAGTTTAATTAATTAATTTAATGTTAATTAGTCAAATTAATTCCTATATGACATACTAATACGACAGACCTTACTTTAATTTAATTCTATCATTCACTATTAACATTGGACATTTATTTAGTTGATATAATAATATGTATAATATTGATATATAATATGATTAATGTTAGATGACTATGACAAATAGTTAGTTGACATGACCGCAACACGGTTCTACTCAGAACATCGTCGGCCATATGTCACAATTGTGTTAAATTTTTGTGAAAAATTGTTAAGTCGGATAGATCTTGAAAAAAAAATCTATCGATTTTTTTCCCCCGGTGTACAGGGAATTGTTACGGTATATGATATTAACGCCGTCTGCTAAAGGTTATCAGACGGCAATTGTAAAGGTTAAAGCATTTAATATATTGCGATAGATGTTTCAATTATTGAACGCTCCATACACGATCGATTATGACGTGTATAACGTTGTTTGGGTCACAGTCGGTAACTAAGAAACGCTACCCTTTGTTACTTGACCGCCAAGCTGAATAGCTGCGTTTTTCTAACCTTCCAATTCAATGGCATGATATAGCCATTTATATATGCATTTTTTTGATGGACCAGGGTCAGTCCTAGAACTCTATATGAGAGGGAAATTTATGGAGGTTAGTATTTAACTAGAATTCTCAGAAGGAGAAGAATAATCGTCAAATTCGTATGAAATATTCAGACTCGCAGTCTCACTGTCGGCAGGTAGCCATGTCTAGCTGCGCGTGCATATAGCTGTGATGTTCTGACGACAATACTGCATTGTATCCTTAAACGGACATTGACACGTAAACCAGCAGTCTACGTTATTGATTAATTTATGCATGACTTATATGGACTTATGTTCTACTCCTATTTGAAATGATCATCCTGTGTGTACAACTGTGAATTAAATGTATGGACTCAATGAAATGACTTATCAAATCAATCGTATTCCAAGGTTCAAGTATTGTTCGGAATCTTCCATCCCCGCATTCGCTTAATCTTCCATCGAAGGCACGATGCACTATCACTGAATAAAAAAAAACTAACATATCAAAGAAAAAACAATGGCCATAAATTTATAATTGTTTTATTCATATCACATGGAACATTGTTCAGAGCAAACCACCTTGCAACAGGTAGACACATTTGAAGACCCACATTAGATACTCTAGGTTTTGGACCACTACTGCTGAGCAAGGGGAGGCAACCCGTAACAGTCACTCGTGAAAAATATGTGAAATCTTCAAATGGTTTCATCGATATCCCCAAGTCTTCTAAACAACTGGTGTACAAGCATTTGTTATCACGATGAAACGTGTAACACACACTGTCAAGTCCGTATTTACCCTTTTTTCACCAAGGGTATTCGGAATCTTCAGGCACAAACACACTGACACAAGTGGTGCTTATGAATGTCTTTCACCGATTTAACACAGTTTAGAACAACTGGATGACATTTCGTTCAGTAATTACTTTTAATCATACTCCTTACAGAATTTACTTGCGTATAATAGACCTAATCTAAGTCATATTCAATCTCCGATAAAAAGCCGGACAAAATGCACTTTTGAAAAATCCACCCGGACGCTCAATCTTAAGACGAAAAAGAGCACAAATCCGAGAGAAAGAGGACAGATGGTCACCGTTATGCATATATTCCTGATATCTAAATTGAACTAATATTCGTATCTTATATTATTATTTTTTTTAAGCTGGAGACGGGGCCCCGTGTGAATACGGGGCCCGATAAGTTCAAAATAGGTTGTCGGCCTAAAGCTGGCCCTGGTTGATTTGAAGTTCGGATGGTGAGTGGGAGAGGAGGGAAAAGAACAAGCAAAGGACAAAACAAGCTTTAGAAAATACTTTTTATGGTATTGTGACCAAACGCACTTTAAAAAAATTAATTAATTAATATTTCGTACATTCCATTGCATAGAAGATAAAAGTGGGTGGCAAATTATCATCAATCTGTAATTCTTCATGTTGTCCACACACACAAATATATATTTGTCAGCGAAATGACGAATTCCTGATTAATAATAACTAACTATCTGCATATATTCCCAGTAGCAACATACGGCTGGCGAGACTTGGACACTCAATAAAACAGTTGCAAAAAAGGTTACATCATTCGAAATGAAATGCTGCAGAAGGATGTTGAGAATACCCTGGACAGAAAAAAAGACCAACAGAGAAGTACTGCACTCACTAAATGTAGAGGAAAATTGACTCCTAAATACCATCGGAATAAGGAAGCTGACATTTTTCGGTCATATAAAAAGACATAATAGTCTGGAAAAAATAGTCATGGAAGGCATGGTCCCTGGAAAAAAGGGGAAGCGGTCGACCTAGACGACGGTGGACCCAGGACATCACAGAGTCTGAACTTGTCTTTGGCTGATGCAGGTCGACTTGCCCAGAATCGTGATGCGTTCAGAGTAGCTGTAATGGAGACAACGTTCTGGAAAGAATACGTCACATGATGATGATGATGATCTGCATAGTTCCCCGGGGGGGTCTCTAAAGCGACAAAGACAGCAAAAGACGTCTGCACTCTTATACATGCCATAGTAGACGGCTAATATGAGGTTGTGCGTGAGACTGGCAACCTCATCATGTCAAACAAGTTGCCACAGAAACCACGGCTACAAGAGCATGTGAATGCCTGATGCAGGCTTCCTGCGAGGGGACCTGTTACAGTGGTAGTGTGTTCCTTAAAGAGAGCAGAGGACAATGATGAAGAATGCCCAAGTGTTTTTCGAGGTTCTCTGCGGGTAAAAGAAAGAGCGGGACCGAAGTCGCATCAAAAGTGAGGAATGCAGTAAGCGATCCATAGCTTGACTGCTTGCGTTAGGGTCAGCGAACCAGAGTTGACCAAGACCTTACTCCACCTCCAAGTGGTGGTCCTGGAAACAGGCTGCATCACTGCAGTCTGGCTGAGAGAGTAGGGATCGAAGAGGGAAGGCTAACCCGGTCCCAAAAATACCATGCCGAAAACGGATGTATCGGCCGAAAGGCGCAGATATCGCAGCTTTGCTGTAAACGGCGACACAACGTAACAAAGGTCCTTTTCAGGACGGACGTACGAGGGAAGGTCAAAAAGTAATGCCTAATATTTTTTATGTATGTAAATACTGCATCAGTGTGCAATTTGTAAATTTAGCAGGATTCCTCAAACACTCTGCTGCACTGTATAGCATTACCAACCTGTTTCAGTAACAGGTGGCACCACTGTAACAGTTTAAAAATGGCTGCCAAAGACGTTCGGTTAAAACAACGTTATGTCATAGAATTCCTCAATGCTGAAGGCGAGACCCCAATTCGCATCCACGAACGTTTGAAGAATGTTTATGGAGATTCAACAGTGGATGTTAGCACTGTCCGACTTTGGGTACATCGTTGTGACGAAGCTGAAGTAGGTCAATCCTCAATGGCTGACGCAAAGCGGACTGGCCGTCCGTCTACCGCAGTGACTCCATACAACATTCATCGAGTTGATGGCATCATTCGTGGTGACCGTCGGGTAACACTGGATGAACTTTCTTTCATGTTGTCCATTAGTAAAGGCAGTGTCCAGAACATCATTAAAGACCTGGGTTATTCAAAAGTTTGTGCACGGTGGGTACCCAGAATGTTGACAGACAAACATAAAGAAACAAGGAAAACCATAGCCATCAACCTCCTGCACCGTTACGAAACTGAAGGAGAAGAGTTTTTATCGAATATTGTGACAGGTGATGATACTTGGGTTCATTTTTTTTTAACCAGAAGCCAAGAGGCAGTCAATGGAATGGCATCACGCAACATCGCCGACAAGAAAGAAGTTCAAAAGTTCACCATCTGTAGGGAAAGTTATGGCCTCCGTGTTTTGGGATGAGAAGGGTGTGATTCTTCTCGACTTCTTGGAACAGGGAAACACGGTGAATGCAGACCGTTACATTGAAACTTTGAAGAAGCTTATAGGTCGTCTTTGGCGACTGTGATAAGAGGTTTTGATGTTACTAATAATCCTGGACAAATAGATGTATCAGAGGATACCAGGATAGTGCCAGATAAGAGACTGGTCTTATAAGCAATACCCCCTTCTCTGAAAAGAGCAAGGGTGTATAGGCAATCAAGGTGAGGTCAAGCTATGTAAGTTCCCAGAGTAAGGAATGATGATGATGAAGTTCTCTGGGTCCCTATCTGCTACCCCTTGAGATCTCACCAAGAGTATGTTATCTGTGTGTGGTATTTGTGGCAAAGTGTCTAGGGTAATGTATTCTAACAGATATGAATTTCAAAACAGAACTTTAACGAAAATTAAGCAAGACTGTTTGAAAGTATATATATATATATATATATATATATATATATATATATATATATATTATATATATATATATATATTATATATATATATATAGTATATATATATAATGCTCCTGTATAATATATATTATATATTTATGAATCAATGCTCCTATTTAAAACCTCCATGTAAATCTTGTTGGGTCCGGAAATTTTCAAAATCAATGAAAGGTTATTTACAAGCTAAAATAAATATACTGGAAACTCTGTCCATTTTTGTAACAAAACAAGAGGTCACTGGAATGACTATCCCCACAGTTCTTGATGTTATCACTACTCCTAAACTATGAGGTCTGTTATTGTCATCACTCCCAGGTGGTATACTGTTATTGGTGAAATTAGGTTTTTGGATGAGGTATCAGTGCCTTTATGAAGGACTTATCTTTAAAAAGGTTAATGCGGCTGTGTTGTTGATCATTGACATGAACACCCACGGTGTGACTCCTGACTGAGGAACAAGGAATCTAGCTTCAAGTTGTAGCATGAGCACTCAACTCCCTCACGTTCTTCTTTTCAGGCTACTGCAGCAACGAGGTATCTTCGTAATACAACCTGAAATAAGAAGGACAATTCCTTCTATGTAGCATCTACTTATATCAATTTCACCTCTAATCAGTATTAAAACTTACCTAGGTCAGCTACTTGTGCTAACAAGTCGCACCAGACCTTAAATTCCGTTGTCTACACTCAGCTTGGTCTTCTTCAGTATGGATTCTACGTTAATGTCCCTCATTCAAGTTTGTCTTCCATACAATAATCATGGTATGTACAATCATAGCTTGTGACCTGTTGATTACTTCATTCGAACATTCCCTATATGTTTTCACATGTTATTTGAACAGTGTGTCATTCCAAAAGACAACATCAATTTATTAATACTGCACTTACAGTCGCAAATTTGTAAGGCCAATTGGCAAACATTTTACACAATTATCACTCCGAATAAGCGTGCTATAGGCACATCCCACTTAGGTCGTCGTGACACAACACATTTCCCAGCGGCAGTATCGAAAACGAGTCTGGCACACAGATAGCCTGTTACCTACAGGACTAATAAATTAAGCAAATAAAATTATCTGTCTTACCCTCAAGTAAAGAATATTCACACACACAAGCAAACAGGCATTAATGGACTCTAGCACTCAGCTCGCAGTACAGACGGCAAAGGCTTGTCCTTCTGTCTCTTTCAATACTGTCAGCTTGGTATGGAAGCTTTGTCGTCAATGGCGGACTTTACAAGAAGGAGTTAATTTTTATCAAACCACCCCCAACCAATCAGATGACGAGTCAAAAAAGTTAACTATTTCAGAGGCTATAAAATTGAGCAGTTTTAAGTGTGTTCGTCTAATCTGATCAAATTGTATTATTATACATCTTAATTTTTCATGAACCGATTTTAATTATCAAAAATGATAATTAAACGGCCAATTCCTCCCTATCGTTACGTATACTTTTCCTTTCATATTTCTTTGGCATTTTTATCTGGGTAATTTTTTTGTAATTAAATTGGGTCTTAACCTGATGTGAAAATATTACTAAATTAAATTTTTCTAAGTTAAGATAATTTTTATATGAGAGAATCTCTATGTGTATATGTTAAGCAATATCAGCGCTATAATTTGAGATATCCCTTGCATTTTAAATATCTTTAGTTACCAAGAAATAAATTATCTAAGTTCGGTCAAAAACCCAAAATAGGCATTATTTCCACTTCAACCAAAATTTTCTTGTCCTTACAAAAAAGAGGTAACGATTTGATTGGTTGTTAATTTTTGTACTATGCTCTTCGATAAATATGGGGGTGGGTGTGTAGGGTGGGGGGGGGGGGGGTAGTAACTTTTAACTTGTTTTGTTAGAAAATTCAAATACTCTAGTTAAATGGTTGGCGGTAAATTTGACTGGACCCTCAGACAAATTTCAAATACTGTAGTTATTTATAGATTTTAAATACGATAGCTAGTTCGTTTTGAGCGGGGAATTTGAGCGTGTTGTCATACGGATTCACTTCACTACAGCGACTTTACCCATTAAAAGATCAGAGAACTGCACTACTGTTGCACGATAATGCCACGCCACACACCGCTAAACGCACCATTGATGTGATTGCAGAATTTGGCTGGATATTATTACCACATCCCCCTAAGAGTCCCGATCTTGCACCTTCTGACTTCCATCTGTTTGGACCACTGAAAGAAGATCTTCGCGGAATTCACTTTAAGGACACCGAGACCCTTAAACGCGCCGTACGCCAGTGGTTTAGGAAAAAGGACACAAATTTTTACCGTGCGGGGATACATGCCCTTGTGAGAAGATGGACAAAAACTGTAACAAATAACGGAGACTACATTGAGAAATAAATTTTTGAAGTTCAGACTTGGGGCTACATTTCAATGTGAATTTTATCTGTTTTCTTGCCTATTGAATGAAATTAAAAATTACGAGGCATTACTTTTTGACCGTCCCTCGTAGAAGAAGAAGAAAAAAAAAGAAAAGAGATAGCAAGTAAAGGGGGAAGAAAACAAACTACAGGGACCACTTTTATTTGTGTTACCAAATGCACTAAAAAAAAAGCCAGAAAATAAATGTTTCATACATTCCATATTTCTTCTCTTCTTCTTGGATCCTTAGCCCCCGACAGACAAAGCAGTCAGTCGTCATCACGCCTAGTGGTGTATTGTAGGGTAGCAACAGACTGTCCCCATTTTGCTCAGTCGGTGGCGATCCTTCGTGCCGTGCCCCAATTATGGTTCATGCTTTGCATCTCAGCCTCCACTGTTCCCCTTCAGGTTGTCCTTGGTCTGCGCCTCTTTCGCCGTCATTCTGAGGTCCATAGCATAGCAGTTCTGGCGATGGTATCAGGATCTCTTCTGAGGACATGGCCAACCCAGTTCCAGCGTCTGCCTGCAATGGTGGAGTGCAGGCCCATCATTTCATTACATAACATAAACAATGCATGGCGAAGTATAATAAATCAGTAATTTATCATATATCGTTCACACAAAATAAATGTGTGATCGGTATGAAGAATAACTGGACAATAACTTTTATTTTATACAATAGACCACGGGTCGGCAACCCAGGAGCTATAGTGATCTACTTTAAAACAACTGAGCTGTCTGAAGATCTACCTTGGTAAAATAATTTGTTTTCAGGTTTCGTAGTTGAGAATACCCTGGACAGAAAAAAAGACCAACAGAGAAGTACTGCACTCACTAAACGTACAGGAACATTGGCTCCTAAATACCATCGCAATAAGGAAGCTGAAATTTTTCGGTCATATAAAAAGACATAATAGTCTGGAAAAAACAGTGATGGAAGGCATGGTCCCTGGAAAAAGGGGAAGGGGTCGACCTAGACGACGGTGGACCCAGGACATCACAGAGAGTCTGAACTTGTCTTTGGCTGATGCAGGTCGACTTGCCCAGAATCGTGATGCGTTCAGAGCAGCTGTAATGGAGACAACGTTCTGGAAAGAATATGTCACATGATGAGTATTTAGAACTTGGATGGGTATGAAAAAAAATCGAAAAAAAAGTGATTCGTCTTACGAGGACAGAAGACAAAGAAAATAGCCAACGTGGCGGCCACAAGGCCTTCGTCAGGGAAAGGAAAGAAACTGATGGCTAGATAGGACACATAAGAATCTAAATAAATATAAAAATAAAAAAACCTGGGTACTTCCCTAAAGGCAGCTAAGACCAAGCACGCCTGCCGAAGGAAGAGTGCGTCACAAGAACAGGAAATGACTTAGAACTTGGAATGTGCATCCTTATTTTAACTTTTAGCTCGGACAGACGATCAGATTCCTGTAATTCGATCAACAGCGCGGTGAACAATCAAACTAAATGATATTTTACCGAATATTAACTTCATTTCAAAGTAGGGCTGCACCGAATAGTGTTTTTTTTACTATTCGGGCGAATACGAATAGAGGCCTTTAACTATTCGGCCGAATACGAATAGTGAGTGTATGTTGGGCATAAAAAGTTGTGTTCAATAAGGTCTACTGACATTTTATTTAATTATGCGGCGTTACAAAAAAATAGGCCAAATATCTTGGAACTATTTAATGCTACTAACTAGCCATTAATCAGTTGGTTTTTTTTTTTTAAATTGCTGCATGAAACATGCATTGGCTTTAAAAAAAAAAAAACGAGTCTCTCGACATTCTCTGCCAAAAGACAACATCTGTTATCTGTGAAAACGTGTTGTCGGTAAGTGCTGAACAGACATTTACTATTTGTATTTGATGGCAGCGTACTATTCGACTGAATACGAAAAGTTCATTGAATGCACTATTCTGCACCGAATCGAATATTAGGTGCAGCCCTACTTCAAAGTGAAGATCTAGTTCTATCTTATACAGTTCCTGAATAAAGTGAATTTGTGTAAGATAGCTTACGAGTTTTCACTAGGAATGTTTAAGGGAATCGGAGTGTCTAAGAGGTATGGAGTCTGCCTCGAATTCTAAAGGTATAGGGTTCGGTTCCCAGAAGAGTGAATATAATTATGGAAATATTTTTTCACAACCAGTTGTCCTAATGATGTCATACTCCCCCTTGGTCTCCTGGGTGGTGAGATCGAATGCCTAGTCTTCTCGGATAAGGGTGAAAAATAGGAGGTCCCGTGTGCAAGTTGCGCACTTTAAAATCGTAAAGAGTAGGTCTTGTTTGAGCATCTTGACGACTTACAGCCCAGGAAAATTCTACCATTTTAACATGGAAAACCAGAATCTGAGGAAACTGTAATACAAAGTCAAGATTACTTAATCGTCTGACTATACCCTGTGCCATTCATACACCAGTGCTCATTTCTGAGACATGGGTATTTCTTCTTGTGAAGTATTCCTTGACCTAACCTACTATCATCTCATCACTAAATTCCCGTCGCGTCACAATTATGTGAAACAAATTGTTACATTAAACACATGAAGCCTTGCCAAAACGAGGTAAAATTTTATTTAAACACAACACTCACAGCAAAAGACAGCCAATTCAAACAAAAAATCCATTTAACCTCATATATCATAATCTTCAATGATTCAAAATCAACATTTCAGGCTTTAGAAGAATACCTTCAAGCTGAAAATAAAGAAATAATTTAGCTGGCCGAAACAATTGACAACCTGCTGACAAAATAAGACACGAGAGTCACTCTCCAGCGGATACAAGGGCACACAGACATACCAGTCAACGATAAAGCAGACAGACTAGCAAAACTCGGAGCAAGCATAGTTCAAACAAACACTCCAGCAAACATGCAGACAGCTAAACGAATACGGTACTTCAAAACAACTTCACAGAGGAATGGCTTAACCGATGGGCATAAGGGTCTACTGGGCGTGCCTTGTATAAAGAAATGGCTCATCCCAACATAAATGACAACATTAATAACCTACGACGTAAGGAGCAGAGCACAATCTTCCAACTAAGAACACACCACAAATAGATAAAATATTATAGATTATAAATCCAAATATTATAGAGATAAAATAGTGGAGTTGTGCTCTACGTCTTCGCCATCGCCCTCAGTCGCGCAGGTTTTGAGAAAACCGTAACGCAAAGTGAATGGTACCATCTCTCTCTCAATAGTACAAGCTTTTCATACTCCGTCCACCACAAATTCAAGATTGGTGCAACAGATCTCTGCACCTGCGGTACCAGCCCGATGACGGTCGAACACCTCCTGCAGTATTGCCCAGCCTACAGTAATGAACGGAGTAGCATATGGCAACAACCCACTTCTGAGAAAAAAACGGAACCTTGGGTTGAATGAGTCATAAATGTGGAAGTCTGAAGGCGAACGAGGAAGAAGAAGATACTCCGTCCTTGAAACTAAATATAACATTTTGATAGCCAAGGCATGGCATCGCTTACTAACGAGCGTGTGTGACTTTGTTGCTGGCAGATTTTGAAAAAGTGGTGCAAAGCCATTACAAACCCCTTGCCACCCCATTCACTAGCAGAACAGTTTGAATGTATAAACACTTAGATAGGGAGACGGTAGTGAAAAACACACAGACAAGCTCTCATTTCCTGCAGAGTTATATTGTCGAATGAAATTCAAACGCGTTGCTTCGTTTTGAACAGAACGATAGGGGAGGGGGAACGTTACCAATTTGATAGTGTAATTTATTTTGAAAAAAAGACAAGTGGGGCATAACATAATTCGATTGGCTGTAGCAGAATAGACTAACAGTAGTGATAAAAACTATTTGAAACCAGCGTTAGTTGCCACTCGAAGAAAAATATTTAACTAGTAGTGTTATCATCAGAAGCAAGGGATTCCTGACCAGTGCCTTCGCTGTTCTGTATCGGTGGCGATCTGAATGTGTCCATTGATCGCCGGTTAACCTACAAATTGTGCATTATTTCATTGATGCGGGTTCCATGTACCAATATTCAGTGAGCCATCCCAGACTTATTGTATCTGCACGTGTGAGGCAAGAAGAATCTGATTGCCAAAAGACTTTGAAGATTGCTGCAGCAGTATCTAAACTTTGCAGTCGTGACTACTATCGTGGTGGAAGAAAGACCACAGTGCACCAAGACTTTCAGATAAGAACCATATATGGGTTCATGAGTTTTCACCTGACATACTCTCTCCAGTATTATATCAACACAGCGTTCTTGGAGTGATGAACACCCACGTTCCTCCTAATAGTGACATATATATATATTTTAGTGCTTCATCAGGGCATTTCAAGTCACAGACATTTTATGATATAAACAGACAAGTAGTCTTGTTTTGATTCACATTAATGTAAATAATATTTCCATTCTATGTGAGTTTTAAACATTTCTGTGCCCAAGAAATTGAGGTACAGAAAATTAAAATTGAAAAAAATTGTTACTCAAACTTTAAACACTGATTTGTTTAATTCTTTTCATTGAGTTACATTAGTGGTTGTTGTCATTATCTTTACATCACATATCACATTACCCTAGACATCTAGCCAGATAACAACCAGACACCTTAACATATAAGTAGGATCAAAATATATCGTAGATTGAGGTCGTAGGGTGGTAGCAGTCAGGTGCCCTGAGAACAAGCTTCATCAACTATTAGACTCAGGGGCTTGCATAAATGACCTCACTCTGTAGACAAGTAATATTTTAATTAATAACATCCAAACCCACCACAGTTGTGTAACATACTCCCACGTGCGAATGAACCCATGTTCGTTCGTTTGTCGACTATATTGCTGTTATACCCTGTTCAACCTGAGAGTTGGTTATAATTGGGGTATATTGTGCGTTTAGTTTCTTCGGTGCTAGCCGGTTGTTAGTCCTGAAAAGGACTGGTCCTAAAAAGGACACTAGCTGACTGTCTGGATTCCTCTTCGTCGTTTGTCTGTTCGTGGTGCTGTGGTGTGTTTCATATTGTTGTTCGTTTCCTGCCTCACTATCTGGCTTGTGTGGTTTTGCCCTCATCGTTTCTGAATCTTGTGTCTTCCTTTTCTCTTGTATTTGGAATAGAGCTTTTTCTATTATTGCTGGTAGTAGTTTTTCCAGTGTCTCCTCGGTGACTACTTTGTCTCATTGGTCGTTCGTTTTGGTCGCTCTTGTCTTTGATGTGATTTCTTCTACGGCTCTTCGTTCTGCTTCGATTCTTTTTAGTATTTCTGAGTTTTCTTTTTTCAGCTCTGTCAGCATTTTGACGTCTGTTTCTATTTGTCGCTGAATTGTTTTCATGTCTTCTATCATCTTTCTGACGCTCTGTGGGTCTATCACGTCTTCACCACTGTCGGTTTGATCTTCGGGAGTCTGCCTGCTTCTGTTTTCTACCTGGAGTTTTAGTTTTATTTCTTTGACTTCTGCAGTCTTCTATCTGTTGTTTGCTGTCTTTTCCCGACATCCGCAACCACTCTATGTTTTGCCTCTCTGAAGGGGATGTTTTTGGATACCGCTTCCTTCAGTATAATCTTAGTTTCTTGGAACATCGGGCATCCTCGGTACCTTGCCCCATGGTTTCCGAGGCAGTTTGCACAGGTACGGTTTGTGTTAATTGCTTTGTAGTTGTGCTCCTCCTTCACCCTGGGGCAGTCGCCATATTGGTGGTTTCCCGCGCAATATCGGCAGACTGTATCTCTCCTGCATGTTTTCTTGGTGTGTGAAAACTGCTGGCAGTTAGAGCACTGCATGACCGGAGGGATATATGGTTCTGTCTTTTTTGTTGTTGCTTGGAGCTTCAGTCTCTCTGGTCTTGTCGATCCTTCAACCGTTACTATCATCAGATTTGTGTCTTTCTTCGCCCAGGTTTTTAGCCTTTCGAACTGCATGATTTTTACAACTGCGTTTTCGGTTTGTAGGTAGCTGTGTCCCTCGCTTGCGGGCCATCTGGTTGTCACGAGAGGTTTTGATGTTATTAAAATGTAGGCTATCCTGGACAAATAGGTGTATCAGAGGATACCAGGATAGTGCCAGATAAGTGACTGGTCTTAAAAGAAATACCCCCCTCTCTGAAAAGAGTAAGGGTGTATCGACATCAAAGTGGGGTCAAGCTATGTAAATCTCCAGGTATGATGATAATGTTTGGTCCTGAAGATCTATCTGCTACCTCTAAAGATCTCAAAATGATTAATAATTATATTATTGTTTGTGTGACTAATTATCTAGGGGTAAATTAACTTATTTTTATGTAATAACTATCAAACAGAACATTGACTTAATTACAATAATTAAGTAAGACTGAATGACAGTATGTACAATTTATTGTTCCTAAACCTGATTTCTTTTGGTTAGGAAACTTAAATCATGTTATAAGGTATTTACAAAATGAAATAAATAAGATGGAATGTTATCCATAAAATGGCAAACACATGCTGTTATATGTGTTTATATATATTTATATATAGAAGGTTCAATTAATCTTTCAATCTATTGGTATCAACATCCCTGGCTGTTAAAGTAATATAAGTTGAATGTGGTTTGCTGTGTTTCATCACTTTGTAAGTCCGTAATAAGCACTTGAGTGTTTATTGCATATATTTTCTTTATTCTCAATCTTTATATTGTGACTGGAATATCTACACAGTGGACCAATATGCCCACTTAACTGCAGTCCAGTCTGAGACACCTCCAATCCTGGCTAGGTTCGTACAACAGATGACCTCCAGGCTGGAATAGGTAGCTGTGGCTCTATCAAGCTGAAGAACCATACAACCCCATAGCCCCTCTCACATGTGTGTCTCAAGAATTGGTAATATTACCAGAACAAAACCTGGAATAAAAAGACATTCGCAAAACTTGTAGGGTCCTTTAGTTTTCCACTAAGGACAGACAGCATCACATATAGACTTTACATCAGACACAGAACAGTTACCTCAATACCTCACAGCCAGTTCAAGTTGATCACTCATTTCCTTAATACATCGTATGCTAAATCCAGCCGTCCATAATTGTCTTCCGTACGATAATCAGGTTAAGTACAAAATAGTATGTAACATCTTGATTACATCATGTGAATAAATCCTGTCATCATTTTATCTTAGTTTCTTTGACAATGTGTTGTTCCCGAAGGAAATAATCATTCAAATACCCTAATACTTATAGTCGCATTAGTGCCATTCTTTTTTTTTCAAAACATCATACACTGTTCCCAATTTCTGGCCTGTCGTTTCTAAAACTACACACGTTTGTAAGGAAATCCGTTACACATTTGGCCTAATTTTCCTGCGAACACATCAACGAACCTAAATGGATAATACAGTTAAACAACATGATAATATACAAATATATATATCTCTCTCTTACCCTCAGGCAAAATACACAAGCTGAATAACTTTCAAAGGGCATCGAAGTCTGCTCTAATCTCAGGAAGGCAAAAGACTTAGGCATAACAGTTTTGCACTCGATCCCCTTCAGCTCGGCATTAATTAATTTAAATTTGTGGCGTACTTTCCTAGGTCGCTGTTCTATTTATAGCGACGTGTATAACCAATCAGAACCTCGTCAAAACTAACGTTAAAAATTTTCTTCTGCTCGCATTTTCAGACCTACCGTACAAATTGATAAAGTTTAAATATTTATTTTCTCACTTATTTATGGGCCGATTTCAATTATATAAAGTTCTAATAAAACTAGAAATTTATCTCTATCGTTCTAGCTATTCATATTTTAGTTATCTCAGTGCATTTAGATCTGTGCATACTTTAACTAAATTGGGGGTTTCCCTGAAGTAAAAGTTTCATTAAAACTGATTTTTCTCATACAATAAAATTTTATTATGAGGAAGTCTTTATGATTATCTCTTAAGTAATATCCGCGCTATAATTTGAGATATTCCTTTCTGTTTAACTATCTTTAGTTTTTAAGAATTAAAATATCTGCGTTCGGTCAAAAACACCAAATATCACGTCAAAAAATTTTCCTTATCACTACCAGAAAAAGAAGCAATTCTATTGGCTGTTAAAATTGTACCATACTCTTAGATATTTTCGCGCGGTACATTTGACTGGGTTCCTAGACAAATTCAAATACGCTAGACAATTCGAGTGGTAAATTTGAGCGTGTTGTCATACAGAATCCAAATTACGACACTGGTATCCACCCCTCTTATGACCAACTTCTTTGTTGTCTTGCTGGTCTCCATCACTACTTTTATCTGGTGAGGCAGCATGAATTCTTTCGGTCCGGCCTCCAGTTCTGTCATCAGCGAAGTTGTTTTATCCGTGCTGTTGAGCGAAAGCACGACTCCCTTTTCGTGCCTCCGTATCTTAGAGATGCCTCTCCTGCCAGTTATTGCCTCTAGGATACTGATTACTTTGTCATCTGGTAGGGCCCTGAGTGAGGCCTCACCTCCAGACATCTGCGTGATCTTAACAAACCTCTCCTGTAGTGCCTTGTGAGAACCGGCATTGCTTGGCTTGCGCAGGTGACACGCTCTGATTTCCGTCTGCGTTAGAGTGTGTGGTGTGTGGGACGGTCTCACGTTCTGTTTTGTTGACTGCTTCTGATCACGTTCTGTAGTTGTTGTCTGTTCACTACACAATGGAGCCTCTACTATGACGTCTTGCTTTGGTGGTGATTTTATCGTCTTCGGAGTTTGGAGCAGCTTCCCTGGGGTAGCCACAGCTGTCGCATCGGCATCGTGTGGTGGTGGCTTCGGGTATGTTTTCTGGGTCGTAGGTGATGTAGATTTCCGACCTTTTTCTATATTCTGGATTGTCATCGGGGTTTGGTGCAGCTTCTCTGAGGTAGACAAGGTTTCTGCTGTCGATTCGGGTACGCATGGTGGTGGCCACATGGTTATAAGCTCCTGTCTTCTTTTCTCTCTTCTTTCCAGCATCTGTTGTAACGATCTCATCATGTCTTCACGTTCAGGGTCTTCATCATCTAGGCCAGGGGCGTTTGCATCTGCCCCCTCCTCTGCCTCGCCAGGAGTCGGGCCACTCAGACTCTCAGTCGGTCCGACACACGTCACAGCTAACTCCGTCGTCGTGTCAAGCGTTGGAGAAGGGCAGGTCCCGGCACGAGTACTTGGGGCAGTCTTGCTCTCTGGCTGTCTGTCTTTGTTGTTTGTGGTTTTGTTATTCTCCTGGCTGTTCAGCGCTGGTGGGCTGGTGTAAACCTTCCTCTTTTTGGCGTGTGGTTTATTTCGGACCATTTTGATTATATTGCGATCGCTGCGTACGTCCTGAAAAAGACGTTGGTTTTAAT
The DNA here is from genome assembly GCA_024509875.1 of Oreohelix idahoensis. NCBI lineage: Eukaryota > Metazoa > Mollusca > Gastropoda > Stylommatophora > Oreohelicidae > Oreohelix > Oreohelix idahoensis. Next base: position 189,960 of record JAMPIV010007738.1, read on the forward strand.
ATATTGCTTGCATGGGAAATGGTTGGTTCCGCTGAACCCATGAAGCTACACAACTGTTTATATATACCCCCACCAGCCAAAATGCATAGGAGCCATCACTGCTACAATTGACCTATTTTTGTTATTTCTTTACGATTAGTAGCCTCGAGTTTCACGCTTTATTTAGTTCTTAAGCCACGGCTGCAGGGCTGAGTTTTCCAACCTTTTCCATGTTACCTATGATCTAAACTAAAGATATCGTGGCACTATATCAGTGATTGGCTCGCTAAATATAATATGATTTTACCATCATGTGACCCATTGGCGGATCCAAGGAGATGGCGACGAGCTGATCGCCCCTCCCTTTTGACTTTGAAAACCTTTATTTCTTATCTACCGCTCCAGTATCCCCTCCCCCCCCTCCCACTCGGGACTTAAATGTAAGTAATCGTTAGGTCGGATGACGGACGAATTAAAACATGCCTGGTACTGAACAATGGTAAGTACCCAAAAGGTTACGAACATAATTAGCAGGTATTGGTAATTCTACGTTGCGGGACAATATGTATAAATATTGAGCCGGGGGGGGGGGGGGGGGGGGTTATCATTCTGATGTATAGCCCCTCCCTTGGACAATTCCTAGATCCGCCAGTGATGTGACCTATGACATTTGTTTGATATCACTGGCTAACAAAAAAAAATTTTTTTTTTCTTTCTCTAACATTTCTATGTTTTTCTGGTCATTTTTAATGCGCTGTTTTTAAATCTGCAAACCGTTTTTCTCTATCAGGTCGGGATCTCTAGAAATACGCAATTGAGGTTTTTTAACAACGCATACAGTATTACAACATCATTCGTACAAGAAGTATAACAGTTATGTAGGCTTGAATGTCTTTGCAGTCAACTTTCGTCGGTGAATGGCATGTGGTACATCGCGATGAAGCATCCAACAATAATCGGCAAGCATGGTCACACTCCACCGTCCTTGATAACGTGACTCCATTACTGCGATATCTTGATGGAGTTTTTCTCCATGTTCATCGCTGACTTCGCCAAGGTTGTCAGGGAAAAAGTCAAGATGCGAATCGAGCAAATGGATTTTGAGGGACATGTTTGTGGTAAAGTGGGATGATATAAATATTTATAGGGGACTTAGTGTACTGACTGAGATCAGCTGTGAAGGTATCTGTATCTAATAAGTGTGGTGTATTACAGATGACCTTACTTTGCTACCACATTTAGACCTCAGTCAGACTTATTCTGGAATATTGTGATGACTACGTTGAATGTCTAGGGTTATGATAGTGATGAAGTGTATGTTTACAACAACCAACAGACAGATAAACAATTTATTTTAATCCACAATACTTTACAACACTGTGACACGCACATACATAGAACACTCTATAAGACTATCTTAATAAGTCAAGTGTTAACTTTTAAAATATGTATTAATTCCTTTCAATAATAGATATCCTGATTCAACTACAAAGTGAACCAGGAATCACAATCAAATGTAATCACAAGTTGTATGTACACAATTTATAGATAGGATCTTTGTATTGCCATATATTATTATTACAATATGTGTGTAAGTTGTGATGTAGTACTATGAGGTAATACTGGCTTTTCAAGCTAGGTTGTTGTATGTCATCATGACTTCAAGTGTTTGTTTCTGGTGGAAATAATATTGGAAAGGTTCACAATTTCTTTTTATTTGAAACAAATAACTGTCCCTCTTTATTTAATGTACAGTCAATTTTAGAGGGGGGTATACACAAGATTGAGCTGCTCTGGCCAAAGAAATCTTAACTTCTGTGTGGGCGGCAGGAAACAGTCTCCACTGCTCGCTTGCTTCACCGTTTTCTTGAGAAACAACACTGGTCGATATCTTGACCAAGGAGTATGCTACCAGCCTCTGGATTCAGCAAAACTCAGACCAGGTGCTGCTTTAATACTTTAGTACCACGGTCCCTGAAACAAGAAGGTTGTACCTCCTACTTCAGAACTAATTTATAATCTATTTCCACACTGAAGCACAATACATAACAAACACCGAGTTCAGCGCAGTAGGCCAACTGCTAGCTTCTCATGAAACAATATACACCAGTATTCCTCTCCCTAATGGTTACAACGCCTCTGCAATTCCAGCATTAATTCCTTCTATTCAATAAGATAGGTGTCATAGTACTATTTGGCAATCCCATGCAGTTATACTCCTCTCCGACAAGTTTTGTTCATGGTGGAGCAATATCTAGGCTTTGCCTCATGTTTGTTACTGAACCACACACATACAGACATACATTATCAATTCACATTCAATTTTCATCAAAAAGATATCAAATATGTCTAGCTTACCACAATTCAAGGAAATATTAAACAAGTACGTTGACTGGCGATGAGTTATGGCACAATTCCGATCTGCCTCTGTCCCAGGCTTTTATTAGAAAAATGTGAGCTGGTTCTCAACGCACTTGCTTCTACAAAGTTTATTTTCAAAAAGTGGCACTGAACAGACGCTCTAATTGACTATATTAAATGGTCTAGCCAATGAGACTATGTTTACAAAAGCTTTTGAAAAAATGTACCCTTCCTATCGTTTCTATTAACAACCAAAAATAGTATTAGCAGTCGACTAATCATGTTTCGCCTTACATATTATTCTAGCCAATCAAATCGGATTTAACGTGGTGGCCTCATTTCCTCTAAAGCAGTGTCCAAACACGCCATTATGAGCAAATATGATCCTGTGTTGTCAGACAACACCACTATAGTATTTTGGCTATAATTTGTTAATTATTAGACTATTTGCTTAACACCTAACATATTCTTTGTCAGCAAGTCCTAAGGCACCCAAATATATAAGTTTAATGGAGCTAAGTGGCTGCGTTCAAAATATGTATTTTCTTCTACCACCCGTTCACTTCTATACGATGGGGTATCTTCTGTACTGTCAGGCTAATGTCAGGATTTCAGACATAAAATATTATTGTGTCATGTTTCCTAATAAGCATTAACCATGTTTTTTAAAACCTTACCTCGTATTGGTAGTGTTTTTTGTCACTGTTTATTTGAAAAAAAAATCAAGCCTGCATGCCTTTCGCGTGGGGTGGCATTAATTTTATATCGCGAGACGACGTGGTAGTATTGCAAGCGTTCCTCCGTACATCTCTCTCTCTCTCTTCTAAGCCCGTCTGTCTTTTCGTTTACGTAGTGCATAAAATGACATTAATGTAATATTAATCTAGGTCATTACGCAGTGTGTCTATCTCAAGGTTTTCTAAGAAACACAGTACCAGTTTTATTTTTAGAAACGCGTGTATTTTATGCAGTAGGCTTTACTAGCAAACGTGAAAGCGCTACAATTATGCAGACGAAGTAGAAAAAGGGGATTTCTTGTTTAGCTAGTATGACGTTCTATAACACAGGCGTACGCTATTGTGACCGCACTGTTCTTTTACCATTCTTCTTTCCTTTTATTGAATTAATTCGTTAGGCTTTACATTTACTTTCTAATTTAGATATGTGGATTTAGAATTTCACGACAATGTTACAGCCCATAATTCTGTATGCATCTATGCACTGCTTAACAATATGCACATAGTCGACAGATTTGTGATTTCCCAGAAAGTCATCGACGATCGATTTGAATGCCATCCATGCGCGAAATTCACTACCATGTAACAAGTTCTCGAATTGTTTGTCTGCAATAACTTTCCTAATCTGAGGTCCTACAAAGATACCTTCCTTTATCTTTGCATCGCTCACTTGCGGAACCTATTCTCGAAGATAAGTGAAATCCATGCGCGAAGTTCACTACCATGTAACAAGTTCTCGAATTGTTTGTCTGCAATAACTTTCCTAATCTGAGGTCCTACAAAGATACCTTCCTTTATCTTTGCATCGCTCACTTGCGGAACCTATTCTCGAAGATAAGTGAAAGCTTTGCTCGTTTTATCTAACGCTTTTACGAAATTCTTCATGAGCCCCAAATTTATATGTAACGGTGGTAAAATGATGCTGTCTTTGTTAACTAATGGCTCGTGTATTACATTTTTATGCCCGAGCTGCATACGATCCCTGATAGGCCACACATTTCTTGCATAATGTTCCTGTCTGTTGCGGCTGTCCCATTCACATAGGAAGCAACAAAATTTAGTATACCCAGTCTGCATGCCCGTGAGAATTGCAATGACCTTTAGGTCTCCACAAATCCGCCATTGGTAGTCATTGTACTTTATTTTTGCCAAAAGTATAGCCATATTGTCATAAGTTTCTTTCATATGAACAGAATAGGCGACTGGAATTGATGAAAATAAATTTCTGTTATGCAATAACACGGCTTTTAGACTAGTCTTGGAAGAGTCGATGAAAAGTTGCCATTCGTTGACTATGTGCTCATGACCGAGGTGCACCATTAGACCGTTTGCATCTTTGCAATAGCAAATGTCATCATCCATCTCAAAGTATTGAACATGTTCTCTGTGTCTATGACGAAATTTAGATATCGGAGGATTGGGCGCTAAAAAATTCCATTCTTTGAGTCGCGAACCGAGTAATTCCGCATGTCCTTTGGTAAGAGCGAGATCACGTATTAGATCTGAAAGTTCTGAATGGTTAATTAAGTGAACACCATCATTCACCGGTATATAATCCGAGTCAGAATTAGTTTCTAAAGCAGGTAAACTATCACTTTCTGATGGTTCATTCCTGTCCAACGGATATTGTTCTGATGGAACTGGGATCGGACACGTGATTGGATCATGAGGCACTGGTTTCGAAACCGATTCAGTATTTGAATAAACCACAGACTTTCTAGTTTTAAAAGTGAAACCATGGATATTTGTCAAGCAGAAGTAACAATCAGTAGCGTGATTTGTCGGTTCACGCCATATTACTGGCACTCCAAAAGGCATCGACTTATGCTTCGGCGATTTTCGTAACCAACCTGCCAATCTATTTGCACAAGTCGAACAAACTGCATTTGGCTTCCAAGATTTATTTGCATCATCAACTTTCAAATCGAACTAAAGTTCATATGCTTTCTTTAGTAATGGTGTAAAGTTTTTCTGGTGAACACGATCGGTAAAATATCTGCACACGTAACAGAACAGATCAGCCGAATTTCTACAACTTCTAGAAGCCATATTTCGCTCAGAATTATTTCAAAATACAGTGACTATTTGGAAAATAGCGTAACATATGTCATGCATCTTTTAGCAGTATAAAAAGTAGAATTATTTTGCATTTTATTAATTTTTAATAAGTTATATAGTAAAAATGAAACGGAGCAAATAACGGTTTCCCAAAAATATATTTATTCACAAATATCTTAAGAACCCGATGTGATAGAGATAAACGGATTTCAAATTTTAAATCAGCGCAAGAAACTGACCTAAGAACACTTATTCTTATATAAGAAAGAAAAATGTTGTTTGTCAGTGTATTCTGTGAGAAGGGAACGAACGAACGAACTTTATTTTCAAAGGGTTGAGAATTTGGCACGCAGGCCCGTCTAACATTCTGCCTTTCCTTTCTCTCGTCTTTTATATGAATTCATTTATTCTCACATACATTTTACATATCAATTTAAAGGAATTCAACGTTGTGAAAGTAAAATAATAGCACATTCACAGTACCTAATTATAATCATGAAATAAAATATGTTGGCAAGTAAAAAAATCATCATTAGAACCTATATTCGATATTTTATATGTATCTGGTGACATAATCATATTGGGAAAAGGGGGGGGGGGGATATAATAAGAACTCATTAAGTATTCAAAAAGTCTACAGTTATACGTATAGGGACTGGGCTTTTAAAAAAGAATTTTTAGATGATGTAGAAGACTGTTCCAAAGATGAGCAGCAGAGTACGCTAAGCTTTTCTTGAATAAGTCAAGTCTACGCTTGGGCACTTGTAATTTGTTAAAGCGTTGACTGCGCCGTTCATTGTAGTTTTTGAAAATTGGCTACAGATACGTTGTAGCATTCTGTGACAGGATTCTGAGAATGAATTTAGCTTTGTTGAACATCTATTTGTAGAACATGGCCTATGTCTATGTTAGAGAGAAAATAAACACGTATGCAGGCCACCAAGAACCACTTTTATCAGTAGTGAAACGTCGAAAGCTTGCCTGGTTTGGGCATGTAACTCGTCATAACTCCCTTTCGAAAACGATCCTCCAGGGAACAGTCGAAGGTAAACAGAGAAGAGGAAGGCAAAGAAAATCCTGGGCCGATAACATCAAAGAATGGACAGGGCACGGCTTTTCCACACTCGTACGCATTCCTGAGGATAGAGAGCAGTGGAGGACCCTGTCTGCTGATGCTTCCACCATGGCACCTCTACGACCCATGATGATGAGTCTTCTTCTTCTTCCGTCCTTAGCCACCGACCGTCAAAGCAGTCAGTGGCCATTACGCCTAGTGGCGTCTTAGGGCAACAGCAGATAGGTTTTCTTTGCCATTGTTTCCCATCACGCCTAGTGGCGTCTTTAGGGCAACGGCAAATCAACCCATTTGCTGTTGTTTCCGTAATCGAAGTGACTGGCAAACGGGTGAATGATGATGAGTCGTGCCATCATATTCCTTTTCATTGCTGATGTAGCATGAAGTTACTGCTGCACCTGGCTGCCCTTCATGAAGCCTGCGCCAGGGATTTCCCAGTGATCCATCGCTACCCACGGGACATTCAGTGAAGGACCAAATAATGAAATGCTGGAATTTCCAGGTGACCTGGACGGGTTGACTCGTCAATGCCCGCTTTGTTAAATGTATTAATGTAGAAGAAATCTGCCGGTCGGTCACTCACAGCCTGTAAGCCCGGAGAAGAAAGACCATTTACTGGAAGTTTCTAGCTTGTAATTTCTCAAACCAGAGTGCAAAAGCATTGTTATATATGTGCTGTCTTTGTGAAGTCAAACTGCAATGTTGGAACAAAGTGGGTGAGCTTGAACTTTGTTTATTTACCATTAATTAATGCAGTATTTCCTTGTATGCTATTATTTTTATTGAATGTTTGTATGAACTACTTTATTTTAGTTACGAGTAATTAATGCAGTTTCTTCTTGAATGCACCTACTTTTTATTTAATGGTTGTATATTTTATGGAACCCATAAATTTCCTGTCGCCAATGTTATGTTACCGTAAGAACTAGAACTAGACTGAAGGTAATTTCCTATTACTCGTACCTTTTTGCTCCGCAGTGAATATGTGTAGATATGTCTTGTTTCGTAGCAGTTAGGGTTAGTATTAGGGTTAGGATTAGATATAGAAATCTAGGGCACTAGTACGAGTAATAGGACACTCATCATGTGACGTATTTTTTGCAGAACGTTGTCTCCATTACAGCTGCTCTGAAAGCATCACGATTCTGGGCAAGTCGACCTGCATCAGCCAAAGACAAGTTCAGACTCTCTGTGATGTCCTGGGTCCACCGTCGTCTAGGTCGACCCCTTCCCCTTTTTCAAGGAGGACATTACCAGACTGAATATAAGTAACAAATCAATTTAATTTAAAATCAATGGTTTCTAAAATAAGAAATGCAGCTTGACTGGCTGAGAGCCTAGTCATCAGAAGAAGCGAAGACGGTTGACCACTGTGCATGCACTAGTGTCAACATCCGGGTGTGGTTATGGGACTATTTGAACGTAATTGTTCAGTAAGAAAACACTAAGCTCCCTATGTAGCATAGAACTACCACTGTTGCTGGGCCCCACTGCAGGAAGCCAGCACCAAGCATTCATATTTGCTCTAGCAGTGGTTGTTTCTCTGAAAATTTGTTTGACATGATGACATTGACAGCCTCAGGCACAGACTCATATTAGCTGCCGTGCATGACATGTCTGATGGTGTGGTAGTACTATTCTTTCTTCGTCTCTTCAGAGACCCCAGGGGCTACAGAGGACTCGGGGTAACAAATAAATCAAGACTCAAGTACGAGAATTTCAAATGAATCACAAAAGATGTATGTGCTCTGTTTACACAAATCAATGCATGGAGGTATATATGGAGTCATTCTTATAAGACCATCAGCTAACCACAATGCTACAATATTCAAATGTGGAAGTGAACATGTCCGTGAGGCTAATTTCACTCTCACTGACTCTTGAAATCATCCACAGTCCACTCCGGCAGGATTGCATTACATTTCCGTGCGAGTGATATTTTCTTAATTTTCTCTCCCCTGTCATTATTATGTGGCATATTTTATGCACCATTATTTTACTCTCTATGCTGGATCTAGTAGGGTGAAGTCTCTAACACTCCACACCCCTACGGAAGTATCGGCCACGGGACTATCTTTAATTTTCACATGTTTGCTTTGAGCCGATCCCAGACAGAACTGTAATAACGCCATGTAATTTGACCGATCAGCGACTGATAAGTTTTCGCTTCATTCGTCTGGCCACATTTGATAGAGACGGTCATCTCTATTGATCCCTTTGAACGTGACGGTCCGTCACTGGACTCCAGGTGGCTAGCGACTATCCCTATGTTTGCACAAGACGGGAGATAATGAGGTAATCGCTTCCGATGTACGTTCTGTATCGAGATTACAGATAAATCTGTCTGGAAACTCAAGATTTGCAGACGATAGCATCGGGGCAGTATCAGTGCACAACATTTGTTTGTGAAGATAGCACAAGATGCCGGCGGAAGTCTGACGCAACGATATGAAGAGGTCACGCGTGGATATTAAATTTAATATTTTGAAACACGTGAGGGTATTTTTTGAATTTGAAACACCCCTACCCACGTAGTGCTGAACGAGATTCGATTGGATTGGTTGATTTGAGAGGCCGGAATATACAATGTATCTCATTGGAAAATTAGGCGGAAACACAGCTGGAATTTGAACTGAGGATTGTGAGATATAATGTAGTGAAATCAAAGTCAGTACACACACTGCAGCGCAAACGTCAGACTAGCGACTCCTAAAAGCCAGAAAGAAAAAGGAGACATTGGACTTAGAAATTCCACAACTATAAGTAACAGATCGAGTATTGGGCAACTTAGGAATTTACAAGTAAACCCGCATTTTTAATACAAGACTGGAAACTTAGGAATTTGATCACAAGTCATAGAGGAATTAAACAAAAGTTTTCCCAGGCCAGTGATTTCGCAGAACATCCGCCGTCAGAGGAATTAACTCTAATTTCCAGACCTAAGTGATTTCGAAGCATCTAATACAGAGCTGTGTTTTCCCAGGCTAAAAAAAGGATTGATTTCGCAGAACATTCCGCAAGTCAGAGGAATTAACTCTAATTTCCCAGACCAAGTTATAGAGGAATTAAACAAAAGTTTTCCCAGGCCAGTGATTTCGCAGAACACCCGCCGTCAGAGGAATTAACTCTAATTTCCAGACCTAAGTGATTTCGAAGCATCTAATACAGAGCTGTGTCCAGTCTAAATCTGTGCAAGGAGATTGTGTATTCCCAAAATTTTGGGGTAAGTGTAAACAATTTATTTACTAATGTAAATTTTACAGGTTTCTTGCTAAGTGGTTATATATGAGGCTGGCAACCTCAACATATGAAAACAGTATATGCATGAACCACTACTGCAAGAGCTGGTGATTGTTTCTGACTAGTCGTGCGGAAACCCGACAGCAGAGGTGACCCCAGGACTCCGACTGGAGCAGTAATGAGTGATGATTACATCATGTGTGCCTCAAGTGTAGCATATCATTTTTGAGATGTATGTAACTCGTTAATGTTAGTTCAGGCACAAATCATATTCTCACTGTCCAGACACATTTTACCCGTTAATCCTCAGAGTAATATTGGTGAATTTTAACCATCTTCTCGGAGTTACGTTGTGCGTGCTCGAGAATTAAATTCTTCTGAGAGTTTAACATTGGTGGGCGGACAACGGGAACGTGAGCCTGTTAGAGTGCTCCAAACAAATGTACTTAGCAGAGGGCATTTGTTTTTCTATTTTTCTAAAGTTCGTGGTTACAAGCCATCAGACGATTTGTGGTACTAACGCCGCTAGTGTGAGAGAAAAGCATCCACCCTAACCGCCTACAGTGGAAGAGAGTGTGGAGAAGGCTTTCGTCATCACAGAATTGATGAACCACAGCTGCAGGACTCAGCTAGAGTTAAGTTTCTTGTAAAATAGGCGAAAGCAACGGACTTTTGATAAATCCTCACCTACGTCTCCGTGACGAAAACTTTTATCTAAATTTCACCAATCTTTCCATATTTATTTTAACTGTTAAAGACTAATTCATTATTAAAATTGTTACATGTTGTTTTAAAACTAAACAATCATAGTCGCTTCAGTTTTTTATATGTATGAAAGCAAACGTATGAGCCAGAATATATATATATATATATATATATATATATATATATATATATATATATATATATATATATATATATATATATATATATATATATATATATATATATATATATATATATATATATACCTAGACGTATATATCGTTACTCTAAACAGAGCTATACCTTATAAAGATTTCGTTGGATTACACCAACTGGGGGCTTGAACGGGCTAAACCATTGCTTAAATCCTTCACAAAAGGCGACGGACCAGATTTATAATGCGTTAACTGCCCTCCTTATCTGACTTTTACAATTGCCTGGTAGAATGCAGTGTTGCTGTTTTTTGCTAACATTTCAGGCCCTAGTAAAACATGCAGGTCAGTTCCACAAGATCTGCCAGAATCTGGGTCAGCAGAAAAGGAGCTACAAGTCAACTGTAAAAATTTAAAAAAAAAACACACACAAAATAAGGAAGAAATAAGGTCTTAATTCTAAAAGATGGGAAAGTTGCAAGCCCACATGGCATCCCAGCACAGGCCATCAAAACAGACAGATGCCTCTAGACATATTACAAATTACCTGGCAGTTTTGGATAGAAAAGAAATACCAGCAAAGCGGAAGGAAAGAAATCTGGCCAAGTTGCCTTACAAAGGAAATTTGCAAAAATGCAAAATTATGGAGGGTTCGAATCATCCTCAAGAGATTAAAAGAGGCCATAGGTGTGCAAGAAGAACAAGCAGATTTTCAACAAAACAGATCTTGTACAGACCAGATCATCAGACTGTGCATATTAGCACAGCAGTGTTTGGAACTGAATACTCCACTTTACATTAGATTTGTGGATTATGAAAAGGCCTTAGTTTAGACTTTGGAAACTGATGAAGCATCATGGAGTCACACCTAAGTTCACTAACCTAATAAGGTAGCCATAACAAAATGAAGACATAAAATGTAGAGCTCTTAATGAAGGAAAACTTAAGGAACACTTTGACATAAGAACTGGAGTGTGGCAGGGATGCCTATTTCACTTCTTCCTGGCTACAGACAATTATGAAAACATCAACCACCAGAAATGAAACTCAGTGGACTCTTGACAAAACTGGTTACCGATTTAAATTTATCTTTGACCTTGCCCATCTATCCCATTACCAAAAACAGAGTAGAACTAAATGAGAAGACTGGATGAAAGCATCACAGCAACTGGGTCTGAAAAACAGACACAGAAAAGACAAAGATTATGAGAGTAAGGTGTAGAAAACAATAGCCAGTTTGCACTTTGAAAAACACCCCTACAATATGTGGATACACATATCGTGGCACCAGTATGGATACAACCGGGAGAATTCACAGATATCAAAATAAGAAAACAGATAGTTATAGGCGCTTTAATTGCACTGGGAAATATAGGGAAATAAATAAGATAAAAATCAAGCTCAAATCAAAATTTAAGAATCTTTAGCTCAATTTATTTATTTTTTAACTGACAAGGAAATGTCCAAATTATCGTCATTTCACACAACCTGCCTAAGGACAATTCTTCAAATTTTTTGGCCAAATACCATCTTCAACTAGGAACTTCTAAGACGGTGCAGTCAAAAAGGCATGCACACCATCATTGCAGGCACACGCTGGAACTGGGTTGGCCATGTCCCCAGAAAGGACCCTGACACCATCACCAGAACTGCTATGCTACAGACCTCAGAAGGATGGCGAAAGAGAGGCAGACCAAAGACTGAGATGCAAAGCATAAACCAGAGTTGGGGCACGTCATGAAAGATGGCCAATGACCGAACAAAATGGGGACAGTTTGTTGCTGCCCTACAAGATGTGACTAGGCGTATGGCCACTGACTGCTTTGTCAGCCAGGGACTAAGGATCCAAGAAGAGAAGAACTCAAATTTTCAGGCAGTCCTACAGTATGGCTCTGAAATATTGAGAACAAAAACAACAAACAGACCTTTATCAATTGGTGCCTGCACAGAACAACAGAAGGATTAAAACAGCTTGACAGACTCATCAATGTGGAAGCAATGGAAGATATCAGCCAAGTACCAATGGAATATGAGGATTAAAAACAAAAAAAAGATGTTAACAGTGGACAGGACACACAGTAAGGATATGACATGACAGCATTACAAGGAAGTCCTTGTTTTAGACTCCCACATGTAAGAAAACGGGAGGGAGACCTAAAAACACCTGGAGAAGAGAACTGGTGGGAGAATTAACACTGACAATGAAGATATAAAAAAAGCTTTAATGGATGGCACAGGACATAAAGGACTGGTGTGAAAAAACATAGCCTATACTTCACAGGGAGCGGAAAGGTCCTGTAATGCATGTAAGTATGTGGTCACTGTGTGAATACTTAGTGAACCAAGGGAGATCATTCACTGTGTAAAAACAATGCCAGCCAATCAGTATGCAGGCATCCATTTTACTGATCAATACAATAGTGCAACTTAAACAAGTGTACAACCCGCATGCACAATCCCTCCTCTCCACTCTTTACATAACTATAAATGTCAAAATTATGATTCATGCTCAACTGTCTGGCAGCTAATCAATTGAAACACTGATTACAGCAAATAAAACCCTAGATCATCTACCCTCATGTTTGCCAGGTACCAGTCAGCAAACAAAGACAAAACGAACAAATCTTTTTTGTTCTTGTAAAAGCAGTTATCTGCCAGGTCAGTGAACGCTGCCAGGTCAGTGAACGCAACTGTACGTGATCTCAAACTATTTACTTTGCAATACTCTATTTTTGTCCAATGGAGTTACCTGGGGTCTCTGAGGAGATTTTTTTTTTTAAAATTGTACGCTTGCTATTACTCGAGGCGAAATCTCCGGTTAATATGTCTAGCCTGAGACTGATTTTTACGTGAGTATCCCTCTTTTCCCTGTACAATGACAGGTGTCCTCTCGCCATTCAGGCAGATACTCCCAGATTTCGGAGGTACCCATTAGAGCTGGGTCGGCTCAGGAGGTATTCAGGTTATTCCAGTCCCTGGTCGACAACACTCCTTCAAATGTCTTCGCCAGGGCTTGAATTATTTCAATCCTAGTCCCGGTCTGTGACACTCTTTCAAATGTACTCGCCAGGGCTCGAACCTGGATGACCCGATCGCCAGCGCAGTGTGGTAACCATTACACCAGCGCGGCTCCCTCTGAAGAGATAAAATAATAGTACTACTGTTTCCTCATCCCTATGGAGCATGGATCCACGTCTGTAGCCAGCTCCCTTGCAAGAAGCCCGCACAAAGCAAACATCTGCTCTTGCAGTATGGTACTTCTTTAAAGGTAGTCCTATAGCAGATACTGCAGTAGGGGAGTGAAGTGTTAGACACTTCTCCGTACTAGGTCCAGTATCAAGTGGTGGGGTGACCAGTTCCCTTCCTCGCTGCCTTTTCCTTCCCCAACTCAAGTTTCAAGTCAGGTACCCATTTACAGCCGGGTAGACTGAAGTGCGTCAATATCGTGAATTGAACCTGGCACCTTTGCTACGAGAGCAGAGCGCTCTAACCATTCTGTCAATCAAACGCTCATGCGGTTTCTGTAGCAATTTGTTTTACATGATGAGATTGCCAGCCCCCCCTCCCATGTTAATGTTAATGAGAATCGACGTCATTGCACTCCAGGCAAACCCATGCACAACCTCATATTAGTCACCTTGTATGACATGCCTGATGGAAAAGCAAGTCCTATTCTTTTTTGGTATGAGACGCCTTGGAACAACGGTGGGGCACTGTTCCCACAGGCATGTCATAAAAAGCGACTAATTTGAGATTGTGCCTGGGCCTGTAAAACACATTGCTACAGGAACCACTACTACAGGAGTATATGCTCTGACACAAGCTTCTTGTGAGGGGATAACATCCAATTGTGGCCCTATTCTCTGACACAAGCTTCCTGTGAGGGGATAACATCCAATTGTGGCCCTATTCTCTGACACAAGCTTCTTGTGAGGGGATAACATCCAATTGTGACCCTATTCTCTGACACAAGCTTCCTGTGAGGGGATAACATCCAATTGTGGCCCTATTCTCTGACACAAGATTCCTGTGAGGGGATAACATCCAATTGTGGCCCTATTCTCTGACACAAGCTTCTTGTGAGGGGATAACATCCAATTGTGGCCCTATTCTCTGACACAAGCTTCCTGTGAGGGGATAACATCCAATTGTGGCCCTATTCTCTGACACAAGCTTCTTGTGAGGGGATAACATCCAATTGTGGCCCTATTCTCTGACACAAGCTTCCTGTGAGGGGATAACATCCAATTGTGGCCCTATTCTCTGACACAAGCTTCCTGAGAGGGGATCATATCCAATTGTGGCCATATTCTCTGACACAAGCTTCTTGTGAGGGGACAACATCCAATTGTGGCCCTATTCTCTGACACAAGCTTCCTGTGAGGGGACCATATCCAATTGTGGCCCTATTCTCTGACACAAGCTTCTTGTGAGGGGATAACATCCAATTGTGGCCCTATTCTCTGACACAAGCTTCCTGTGAGGGGACCATATCCAATTGTGGCCCTATTCTCTGACACAAGCTTCCTGTGAGGGGATAACATCCAATTGTGGCCCTATTCTCTGACACAAGCTTCCTGTGAGGGGACCATATCCAATTGTGGCCCTATTCTCTGACACAAGCTTCCTGTGAGGGGACCATATCCAATTGTGGCCCTATTCTCTGACACAAGCTTCCTGTGAGGGGACCATATCCAATTGTGGCCCTATTCTCCGCACAAAGCAAAAAAAAAAAGGAGATGACAATGTAGGACTCTAATTTTACCTGGTGTGATTTATAGGGCCCCTGTGGAGAAAGAGAAAGAACAGAACCACCATTCCCTCAAGCATGTTATAGGGGGGCGAATAATATGATGCTATATATAAGGTCGGCAAAACTAACATGTTAAAAAAAGTTGCTACGGAAAGCCCCACGGCAAGAACCAATGAAATGCTCTGGTACAAGATTTCTACTAGGGGCCAACTACAGCATTGGTCCCAGACTACTTAAAATGAGAAAGATGAAGATGGCTTTAATTTCTGTTCTTCTGTGCTCTGAGCGCTCAATGTTTTTTCCTGCAAACACAATCGTTTTCCAATCCTCTCCGGCCTTGAAGATTCATTTTCAAATCTTTGACACAGTTCTTTCAGATGAATGCCCAGAGAATTGGAAATGGATTTTTAAAACAGTAAGGAAAATATGGAAAGAAGTGAAATGGGAATTTTAAAACAATAAGAAAAATATGGAAAGAAGTGAAAAGGGATTTTTACAACAATACGGAAAATATGGAAGACTTGAGACGGATTTTTGAAACAATATGGAAAATATGGACAGAAGTGTGATGGATTTTTAAAACAATAAGGAAAATATGGAAAGAAGTGAAATGGGATTTTGAAAACAACAAGGAACATATGCACAGAAGTACCATGGAATGCCCATGAAGAAACAAAAAAACACTTGAAAATCATCCAAATATACAGCTAAAAATATCAAGCTGAAAAGACATGCACTATGGAGACAATAGAGTGGATTTCCGCACATTTTATAACTCAGTGAACAAATACACCTGCTCACACTCATGAAACATATTTCACGTGCTATCTGGCAACTTGAGCTTGATTGATATAATAATTACAGATCTCCAATACAAATGCGTCTGAGAAAGCCATGCAGCCAATCAACATCTTCCAGCTCCTACCATCACACTGCTTCTTATCTAATCAAATATTGAACCAATCCACAACTTAAGACACAGTTTGATAAAAAGGATTATGGCAAAATAAAAAACAGATAACATATAAAAATTACAGATTACAAAGAGATGTAAGGATATACAAACCCATACACGCACAAAGACTATCAAAATGCAGTTATCACAGCTAAACATCTTTATCTCATTTGTTACTATTTGACAGTGTTCGCTTCTTACAGCCAAACTATCAGAACCATGTCAGCCATATAGTGTTACTTTACTATGCAAGTACTGGTAAACAAAATTCAATGCACTTATAAACATGTTTACACACCACCTACTAATGTGGGAGAATTTCAAAATTATAGATAATTAATGAAACCATAATTTCAGACTTAACTCCTAAAGGATATGGTGGTTTTCTCATGGTTGACACCAAGAATTTTCAATCACTTTGTGTTTTCATAAAGTGTTAAAGTGTAAGTTCTTTCCAAGGTATTTTAACTATAGTAATTCCATGCATAGTTGTAAAGAAAAATGAATGAGGATCAATAAAATGCACAACTCAGACAAAACATAGTTCAAATATACTGGCTGCCAAAAAATGGCTTCTGGGTCATGAGTGTCTGGGAAAATCGGCCCTGAATACTAGCTTCTCATCCTTTAAGAGTAAAAAAAAAAAATTCAACTAATGCAAGAGTGCCTATAGATCAGAAATCACTAATGTGGTAGTGTCTTTTGATTATAGATCACTAAAGTAGAGGTGTTACTGGATAATTGATCACTAATATGGTTTTGATTATAGATCACAAAAGTAGAGGTGTTACTGGATAATAGATCACTAATATGAAGGTTTCTTTTGATTATAGATCACTAAAGTGGAGGTAGACGACGGTGCAAGCAAAGACATCAATAACAGAATGAACAAAGCAAGAACAGCCTTTGTTTGTCTAAACAACATCTGGAAGTCCTCTCAGTACAGCACAAACACAAAATAAAGATTATATGAGGGCTGTGTACTTTCTGTGCTTCTCTATGGTGCGGAATGCTGGAGAGTAACAGAGAAGGAAATGTTGAAATTATCCTCTTTCCACACAATCTGCCTAAGAAAAATTCTCAGAATCTTTTGGCCGAATACCATCACCAACCAAGAACTGCTTACTTGGAGCAACCAAGAGGACATGCACACCATCATAACTGGCAGACGCTGGAGTTGGGTTGGCCATGTCCTCAGAAGAGACCCCGATGCTATCACAAAAACAGCTATACTGTGGTACCCGGAAGGAAAACGAAAGACAGGTCGACCAAAAATAACTTGGCGGAGAACTGTTGAGGCTGAGATGCAAAGAATGAATCAGAGCTGGGGCACTGCACGAAGGATAGCTGCCGACCGAGCAAAGTGGAAGCAGTTTGTTGCCGTCCTACAAGACGCCACCAGGCGTGATGACCACTGACTGCTTTGACGGTTGGGGACTAAGGATCAAAAAAGAAGAAGAAAGTGGTGGTGTTACTGGATAATAGATCACTAATATGGAGGTGTCTTTTGATTATAGATCGCTAGTGGAGGTGTCTTTGGATAATAGATCACTGTGGAAGTGTAATTTGATTATAGATAACTAAAGCTGGAGACTCTAGATAATAGATCACTAATATGGAGGTGTCTTTTGATTATAGATCACTAGTGGAGGTATCTTTGTATAACAGATCACGGTGGAAGTGTCTTATGATTATAGATACTAGTGGAGGTGTCTTTGGATAATAGATCACTAATATGGAGGTGATTATAGATCACTAGTGGAGGTGTCTTTGGATAACAGATCAGTAATCTGGAAGTGTCTTTTGATTATAGATCACTAGTGGAGGTGTCTTTGGATAACAGATCACGGTGGAAGTGTCTTTTGATTATAGATCACTGAAGTGGAGGTGCTTTTGGACAACAGATCACTAATGTGGAAGTGTCTGCTGATCACACATAACTCATATGGGGGTGTCTTTAGATCAGAAACACTACAATGGGGTGTGTGTTTAAATCACAGCAAACAAATTAATGTGGGGGGGTGTTGTTTAGATAAATAATTACTAATGTGTGTGTGTGGGGGGGGGGGGGGGTGTAATCTTTTGATACTGTCATTAACATTACAGTGTCTTGTAGTTACAGTTCTTAGAGGGCGAGTGGGACTTTAGATCAGAAACCATTATTGTAAGGGATGGGGGGCGGGGGGGGGCGGGGGGGTGGGGGGGAGGGGGGGCGCGGCATTAATATTGTGGTGGTTTTTAATTAGTCCTCAGGAGGGAGAGTGAGAGGACTTCAGATCACAAACGAGTAACCTTGGAGCGTAAGTGCGTAAATATATATACTTATATCACGTATCAATAGTGCAAGAGTGTTTCAGATTACTGGCTATTAATATGAAACCTTGGGAATAAGCCTGGCAAAATAACAGCGAAACATGAAATGAAGAAAAGACATACGAAAATCAATAAAGCCAAATTTAATCCATTCACTAAGCCAAATTTAATCCATTCACTAAGCCAAAATGAATCCATTCACTAAGCAAAAATGAATCTATTGATTGCTCTTCAATTTCCTGTGGAGCATACGTCTTCAATAAATTCACACCAAGCCTTCTTATCTGGTGCCATTTGTTCAAAGCCGTGTCATCTTTATCCCCTTCAATGATGTCTGCAATGTCGTCTCCCTCTGCCTCTCTTACCCTGGGGATTCCAGCACACGGACTGCACTGTAGTGCTAACAGTTGTTTTCCTTCAATGTGTGCCTTGTCCAATGCTAAAGCTTTTATCTCCACCACATGCTGCACTAGTATGTGTCTGGTTCTTTCCGTTAATTTCACGCTTATGGTTTTCGGATCATAATTTTATCCTATTTTGTAAAAACCATACATTTAATGTTATTGCGAGGCTGTTAATTTGCTTCTTCTCCACGTCTCAAAGCCATACTATAGAAATGCTTGACATCAGAGATGAAGATTCTTATTTTTATGCTGGACTTACAATTTCTTTTGAAGCCAAAATTGAACAAATGGGAAGCAGAACATCCAGGCCACACAAACAATGATGCATATTACCAGCTCAACAGAAAAGAACAAGTGGTAATCTTCAGACTCTGCATGGGCCACAACAGATTGAGATATCACCTATTCAACAAACTAAAGATAGGAGCTACCGATGAGTGTGACTGTGGCACCTATAAAATGACTGCTGAACATCTGCTTCAAAGATGCCCAACATATGAGGAACAGAGACAGTAGATGTGGTCATCACCAGTAAAATTCATGGAAAAGCTCTGTAGAGATAGAAATAGCCTCAAGCTGACTACTGCTTTCTTTTAACATATTCAAGTTGACGTCTGAGAGTGTACGAAACAGAAGAACTAAGTCTAATGTCACACCTTGGCATTTTTCAGAACAATCATGATCTCTGTCTAAAACAGCTACTGGCTCCTGGTTCACATGGCCTAAAGCAAATTAGGTACTCACGGCAAAACAGTTTATCATTGAAAATTTGGCACAGGGGTTACAGAACATGAAAAATAAAGTATGGCAAACTTAGCTAATAACTCCAAAACAGTGACTAAAATCTGATTAACAAAGCCAAATATTTAAAGGCATTAACTCTAAACTGAAGAGTTAAGTTTCATAAATAGAAACTCTCTTCTTAATTGGCACAACCTGATAATCACAACAATTATTAATACGGAAAAATTAAATGATATTCAATTACTTGTACATTTCTCTTTCACTCAGCCTGACTATTTCTGGTACTAATGTTACCGGTACTGCTACACTTGTATATAAATACAAAGTTAGAAGAACATGTCACGTTACTTGAGAATTAAAAAAACCCACCAATAAGAAACTGCTCAGGCTGTAACTAGGAACAGTAGAATAGTAACATTGTAATCTATCAGGCTACTAAGGAGGGTCGGAATTCAACAACATGATGAGTCATCCAAAGGTAGAAGAGGCTCCTCTCATCATTTTACTTTGCACACCTTACAGAGCATAAAGCCACAACTGCAGCTAGTCCCCTTGCAGGAAGCCTGCACCAAGGAGTCACAGCCCCACGCACAACCTCATATTAGTTGCCTCGTATGACACGCCTGAGGGTGCACTAGTCCTATTCCTCTATTTGTCTCTTCGGAGATCCCCGGAAACTACATATGGCAAGAGGGTCCTCTACCAAGGAGAATAATGATGCAGTTCAGAGGAAACCAAAAGGAGTAAGACTGCTGACTAACTTCCTTTCATCTAAGGAAATCTTCAGACTGGGCACCTGGAATGTCTGAACACTAAACAAACAAGGAAAGAACAGCATAGGTGGCAGCAAAAAGTATTAGTGATATCATGGGACTATGCAAAGAAGATGGAAGAGAATGAAAAAAAAAAAGACTCAACACAGGAAAAAATAGTGCTCTTCTCAGGTCACATCGAAGAAAGCTCACCTCGAAGTGCAGGTGTAGCTCTCATGGTCTAAGGAAGAGCAGAAGGCACTTATAGAATGCAAAGCAATGGCACCAAGACTAATATCAGCAACATTCAGAATGCACTGTGGCCGTTGAAACAAATTTTCTTAAAATGACAGCACAGAGAAACACATCGTTGTCTAAACCAGGGGTGGGCAAGACGTCGATAACTATACAACGGTAGATGGCTGAGACATTTTAGATGGACAGCCTGATATATAAAAGTTATTTTTCTTCTTCTAAATCTGTTATGAAATCATTTGTTTTTAAAGGTATAATATTTTTAGTCACATGAATAGCAACTAGTATAGTCTACATTTTCGTCTATAAACAATATTAAACCTAAATACTGCTCTTCTCTCTCTGATGAACACACGAACGCATGTATGCAACTGGCCATTAGTAATTTCATACAGAAATTTGAGGACTTAGATGAGGTGATGCATATTAAGTCTTATTAAATCTTTTGTACTACTAGTATTTAAATATTATGTTTGTTTGAATTTGGTCTTATTAATGTAATATCTTTTTCCTTGTAGATATTTTTACTCCAAATAGTAAACTGTATACCCTCCACCTTTGTCCCAGTCTTGACGTATGGATGCGAGTCACGGGCAATTATTACAACCCACAATAGCCAGCTCCAAACCTCAGAAATGAGGTATCTGAGAAAGGTGGTTGAAGTAACAAGAAGGGATATGGTCCGCAACCATGGTCATGGTCTAAAAACCCAACCCCTGAAGACTCAAGTAGAACAGTCCCAACTAAGATGGTCTGGCTATGTCTGCAGAATGGGAGAAGATCGGCTACCACGACAAGTATGGGAAAATAAGAGCCAGGGATCCAGACCTCCAGGACGACCCAGACTCTGATGGGAGGACAACATTTGACAATCTCTGAAGGACCGAGGACTAGAATGGAACCAGGACAGGAGGAAGACAGCCGATAGGATAGTATGGTGCTCTCTCTTTCAAACCTCTACACCTCACGGTCTCTTGAAAAAGACAGTCCCTGTTTTAAGGATTGCCTGACATGACAGCATTATGACTGCTGAAGGAAAATGGTCCCTTTCTACATGTTCCTTACTGTTATGCATCGCATGTGACAGCACACTGACTCTTGAGGGAACACCAAGCTGTTGTTATGTCACGTGACAGCACATAGATTCTTACAGAAACACCCTGCTATTGCTCATTTCAAGCAACAGCACACTGACTCTTGGAGAAACCTCCAGCTGTTGTGTACCTCAAGTGACAGCACACTGACACTTGGAGAAACATCAAGCTGTTGTGTATCTCAAGTGACAGCACACTGACTCTAGGAGAAACACCCAGCTGTTGTGTATCTCAAGTGACAGCACACTGACTCTTGGAGAAATACCCAGCTGTTGTGTATCTCAAGTGACAGCACACTGACTCTTGGAGAAACAACCTACTCTTATGCACAACAAGCAACAGCACATGAAACTATGGAGAAATACTTTGCTCTTTTACACCTCACATGACAGAACTGATGCTTGCAGGAAATTTTCTTATTCTCACATTATCTGAAGCAATACCACAATGACCCGTGAAGGACAACGTACACTTTCGTTTCAGTCTGCACTGAGGATTCTATGGATCCTTAATCTATTTTCTCTCTGCCTCTCTTTACACATCCTCTGAAAAACTTTTGAATTCCTACTGCACTGAGGGTTCTATAGTGTAGAAAAGAGACAGTCTGCACATACTGTGCGGGAAATTACAGACAGATTGACTGTCCCTGAGTGAAGAATGACCACAACTATCAAGCATCGAATAAAAACAGAACGTGTAAGAACTGTCTCGGAGACAAACAGACCAAGATACCACGGTTGTCCTGTATTCCAGGAAACTAGACAGATATTAAAAGTGTCAGTCGCAAAAAACAAACCATACAGAGAGGCAAAAAACAAACCATACAAAGGGGCAAACAAAAATAGAATGACAAGTGTACAATCAACAAAACAGCAGCTCAGCAAGACAACCCAAATCAGACAAGTGAGTATAGAAGTAAGAGAAGTCAAACAAAAAAAGAATAGAAGCAAAAAGGCAGATCATCACTGGCATAACAAATAAAAGTACACAAAGATAAAAGTACACAAAGATAAAAGAAACAACTCAAAGAAAAATTATTAATTGAAATTCTTGAGGGCCTACTTCCCACTATCATCATCAAAGTCCTAAATCAGTTGGAGCTAAGAAAGACGACACTATCAGCAGACACGAGGTAAAAAACAAACTGAACGATCCAAGAACACACAAGAATGTACATACAAGGTATTAAGAACAATCACTTTTCAAGGCTGGAAGAAAAAATAAATAAAAAAGCACACTTGCAAAAAAAAGGACACAGTAATTGATTGAACAAGCCACTATCATCGGTCAGTGTGACTGTCGAACTGGTGGAATGGCTGCTGGGCATCTGCTTCAGGGTTGCCCAACATGTGAGGAGCGGCGAGGGCCTTGTGGCCGGCACCATTCGTGGAAAAGCTCTACGGAGATTCAAATAGCCTCAAGCTGACTACTGCTTTCTTTGGGAACGCTCAAGCAGACGCCTGAGAGTGTATGAAGAAGAACAAGCCACAACATAAGGAATAACCAAGTGACATGACGAATCTAGACAGTCAGCTTGTGGTCTTTTTCAGGACCAGCCCTTTTCAGGGCTAATATCAGTCTAGTGTCGCAACTGGATAAAAAATTCACATAATATACCCCAATTTAATCCTGAAAGGGCCCACCTCAGGTCAGGCTGAACAGCGGTATCAAAGATCTATAACATATTAAAAAAAAAAAAAAAAAACCTGTACAATCTGTTCAAATATCCTCTGAAAAACTTTCACTTCTAACAAGTAATTGCACACAGAAGTATAACAGGCACAAAACAGTCCAAAAAAATAAACTTTTATTATGTATTCTGAAATGAAAATCACAATTTCATCACAGCATCTGGAAGCAACTGGAAACAGATTTCACATATGATGTAGTTTTCCTGGGGCAGACAACTGTTATGTACATATATATATATAGTGGTGATCAGACGACTGATTTGTACTTGCAGGCAAACATGATCCATGTGGCACATGCTGATTCAGGATATGGGTATACCCGAACTCGGACTGCCAGTCTTACCAGATCACCTCGACAATTTATGATCTCATCACATACTGGTGATCTGCAAAAGAACAGGCAAAATAATAATAATAGCCCCTTCAGTCATAACTGACTACGGGAATGTGCCCCTGAGGTGACAGCCCTCAGCTGCTTATTTTCCTGGTTCGACATTTTTTCCTCTAGCTTGCTGTGAGAGCTTCGTTTTGCCCAATCTGAGGTGGTGCCATAGAGAGCATCCCCACTTGGTGCGATCGGCAGCTTCATCCTCCCTTTTGCTGGATTTATGTCCAGTGCACACATCTTTGAACCTCAGCTGCGGCCGCCCATCTGTTCTTTGCCATCTGCCCGTTGAAGATATCTTTCGGGATGCGACCATCTTCCATGCAGCGGACATGGCCAAGCCAGCATAGTCTGCACTGTTTAAGCAGTGTATATATGCTTTGAAGGCCAGCCCGTGACAATACCCCGACATTTGTCACTTTTCCCTTCCACAATGTACCGAGGATGTGGCGTAGACACCGCAGATGGAGGGTGTTGAGCCTTCTTTTTTGCTTAGCATAGGTTGCCCATGTTTCGCTGCCATAAAGAAGTGTGCTGGTGATGCATATACCGCAACTTTGGTCTTCGTTGTGAGTTTCCCCAAACACGCACTGTAGGGCAGGCAAAGGTGGCTACAGGAAAAGTTATCTAATACATAAGCAGCACAAGAAATAGTGGTGGCATGTCCATGAGTGCTGCTGGGTTGTAGAACAACCCCCCCCCTCCCCCCCACAATTATTCAGACAATTTACAAATACACGTAACACTACTGATTTTCTGGCATCCTTTGTTCCTCAGCTTTGCTGGATTATTCATTTTGCCTTTTTCTTCTGTGTTCAGTCTGTTAGTCATGCTAAATCCGCAGGCCTGTCGCCAGGACAAAGTCCACTGTCTTTTCCAGGTCTACGCAGCAGCCCCATTGTTTCTGCCTCAGCTCTGCACCCTCTGGCCAGCTTTGACGTCGTAGGTCATTGTGGGCTGGGCAGCTTTGGAGAATGTTCAGGGGTGTGGATGCCAGTTCCACATGGACATAGTGCCGGATGAATCGATGTCACGCAATAATACTTCAACAGTACACCTCTGGCCCATTAATTATGCATATTTATTTCTATAATCTAAGCAACACTTGTTTCATTCGTGCAGTTATTAAAGATTTTATTCTTCTATATGGTCAAAATAAGAATAAAAAAGGCTAGATGAGCTGACATTCTTCTTCTTCTTTGATCCTTAGCCGCCAACTGTCAAAGCAGTCAATGGCCATCACGCCTGGTGGCATCTTGTAGAGCAGCAACAAACTGCTTCCACTTTGCTCGGTCGGCGGCAATCCTTCGTGCAGTGCCCCAGCTCTG
The DNA here is from genome assembly GCA_024509875.1 of Oreohelix idahoensis. Taxonomy (NCBI): domain Eukaryota; kingdom Metazoa; phylum Mollusca; class Gastropoda; order Stylommatophora; family Oreohelicidae; genus Oreohelix; species Oreohelix idahoensis. Next base: position 214,941 of record JAMPIV010007738.1, read on the forward strand.
GTTCATGTTTTGCATCTCTGCCTCAATAGTTCTTCACCAAGTTGTTTTTGGTCTGAACCTCTTTCGCTTTCCTTCAGAGGTCCTTCTTCTTCTTCTTCTTCCTCGTTCGCCTTCAGACTTCCACATTTATGACTCTAATAAAGGCAGCAGTCAACTCAAGGTTCCCGACATCTCCAAACAGTTTTTCGTTGACAGAAGTAGGTTGTTGCCATATGCTACCCCGTTCATTACTGTAGGTTGGGCAGTACTGCAGCAGGTGTTCGACTGTCATCGGGCTGGTACCGCAGGTGCAGAGATCTGTTGCACCAATTTTGTATTTGTGGTACAGATGGTATCTCAATCTGTTGTCCATAGCATAGCTGTTCTTGTGATGGCATCGGAGTCTCTTCTGAAGACGTGGCCAACCCAATTTCACCTACTGCCAGCTATGATGGTGTGCGTGTCCTCTTGGTTGCTCCGTGTAAGCAGTTCTTGGTTGGTGATGGTATTTGGCCAAAAGGTTTTGAGAATTTTCCTTAGGCAGATTGTGTGGAAAGAGGACAATTTTGACATTTCCTTCTCTGTTACTCTCCAGCATTCCGCACCATAGAGAAGACCAGAAAGTACACAGCTCTCATATTATCTTACTTTGGCGTTTCTGCTGTATCGAGAGGACTTCCAGATGTTGTTTAGACAAGCATAAGCTGTTCTCGCTTTATTCATTCTGCTGTTAATGGCTTTGCTTGTTCCACCATCTGGTGTTACTATGCATCCTAGGTATGTAAATGTGTCTGTCTGTTCTAGCTTCTGGTTCCTTGTTATGGGCTCAGGATATGTCATTGAGTGTCATGACTTTTGTCTTCTTTAGACTGATGTTCAGACCAACTTGCTGGCTATATTTATTCAGTCAGTCTGTTTTTTTCTTGGATGTGTTGATGTGAATGTATGAGTAATGCAGTTTCATTTGCATATTCCAGATCTTCCAGAGTAAAGAACATTGTCCATCTTATTGTTCTTGGACTGTCCTTTGTTGTCTGGTGCATCACCCAGTCTAAGACCGTTATAAAATAAAGTGGTTGATAAGGGGAATCCCTGTCGTACTCCTGTTTTCACCTCAAAAGTTAGGTTGCTCTTCCCAACACTACATGTAAAGTTAGAATAGAGGCATTTTATGATGGAAACAATGCAGCTAGGAATTCCATAAGCCCTCAGTATTTTCCATAGGCTGTGCCTTGCCAAAATCAACAAAGTTAACATATTGTTATCTCTGCCATTCTGAGCACTGCTCTATAATGCTCCTGAGGGTGAATGTATGATATGCACATCTTCTGTCCTTTCTAAATCCTGCTTGTTCTTTCCTCAGTTTAACTAAACCAAGCTTTCATTGCATTGGGAAAATTATGAAGACCAAAAGAAATCAGGTCCAACACAAAAATCAAAATTTTCAATTCAAATGTCAAGTCAGTACTATTGTATGGCTCTGAAACATGGACAACAACAAAAACAACAACCAAAAATGGTACAGACTTTCATAAATGGGTGCTTGCGTAGAATAGAAGGATTGAAATGGTGTGACAGATCACTAATGTGGAACTGATGACAAGAACTAGACAAATGCCAGTGGAACAAGAGATGAGAAGAAGACACTGGAGATGAATAGTACAAACATAAAGAAAACTTGCTGATAGCATTACTAAACAGTCCTTGTTCTGGAATCTGTTGATAGCATTACTAAACAGTCCTTGTTCTGGAATCTGTTGATAGCATTACTAGACAGTCCTTGTTCTGGAATCCCTAGGGTAAGAGAGGTAGAGGGAAACAAAAGAACACGTGGAGAAGAGAACTGGAGACTGACATGAAGGTGGTGAAGAAGACATGGAAAGACCTTGAGCTGATGGCACAGGGCAGAAAGACTTGGCATAAGTTTGTTGAAGGCCTATGCTCCTTGGGTAGCTGAAGGGAGATGATGATGCTATTAATGTACGTGTAAGTCGTGGCAGAAATATAAAATGGCTGACTGCCTACTTTCTTAAGACTTCATAAGATTATTCTGTCATAGAAAAATTAGGGACATCAATCACTGATGCTAACTTACATAATTAATTTATAAATCATTATACCTGAGACATGTTGTAAAAGCCTTCCTGGCATTTCGATGTGTGAACTGGATGGGGTAACCTTTAAAAGTTTGACCTTCTGGCACAGCCAGTCTAACTGCATCCTGGAACTCTTCATTTCCTGCTGTAATACCTGCATAGCAGTAAAAGACACACATGGATAACTTCAGTACAAGCGATTCTCAATCTGATATAATGTACAGACCCCAGTTCCCTCAAGTATGTTATGCCAGGCAGCTAATGTAAGGAGTTGCATGGGGCTAACAACCTCATCATACAACCACAAAAAACTGCTATAGAAACACGCAATAACACACAGGGACATACTTTGGCACAAACTCCCTACAAAACTCTCCTACTTAAGATTTTTCCTCCATGATCTTAAGAAATTTAGAAAAAAAAAGGAGCCTATAAGTGATTTTATGAATCAGATTGTTGCGTCTACATTTCCGTACTTGTTTTTCCTGTATTTTTTCGCATCATTCGTTGCGAAAAATATATTTCTTTCCCATCATCGTTTTTCTTTCTCATACTGACTAGTAACCTTATTGCATCAGATGTCAGTCGCGCAGATAGCTGTGAAGATACGGTTCTCGACAGACATACGTCTGCAGTTTCCCCCGGTCAGAGCGCGGCCCGACCAGATTTCTGGGCCTGAGGTGTGAGAAATTCGTTTCGCTGGACATAGAGCAGACTTTTGGTCTACCATTTTGTTCACCTGTCACTAGCTTAAGGTGTCAAACCCGGCATCTGTACGACGCAGTTGTAGACGGTTGTCTGAGATTTGCAACTGTCACGCGCATTTCTCGGTCACTGGTGGCAGTTACGTCACGCGTTAAGCTGACGTAAATGTTGGGAGTAGGGGAGATAATTTCATTCTCGCTCCTATATTCGCAGTAGACAGGTTGTTCGAAACAGAATAGCTGTTAGCGAAGTTTCTCAGTTTGTTTCGGCAATTTGTCGAACTTCTAGACTTCCTTAAATATTCAGCATATAATTCTTAAGTTGTGCGACTACCTGTAGTTCTGTGTGAGGTAATATATATTATATCTAGTATATTGTGAAATGATAAAGTGTTATGTCGCTTATTTCATATTTCACTAGTTAGATTTTGCGCAGAGTGCAAAATTTATATAGTCTGTATTATTTTCTAGTGACGTGTTTCAGTGGATAGCAGAATAAATTATATCTTAGCTTACTAAACAATAATGTAGCTATAAGGAAGTTAAATTTTACTGCTAAGAAATCAGACGAGATCATAATTTTCTAAGCTAACTTACAAATGCTAGAAACCTCATGAGATGTTGACGGAACACGCACGTGTTCCTAAATTCATGGGGATTGATGATTTTTTTTTAAGATATAACTTACTTTACGGGAAATTTAAATGATAAGTCAAGCAGTACACTTGCGGTTTAATAATGTAAGTTATAGTGGGTACATATTGTAAAATTATTTGATATGTGTTCTTTCTTTTATATAGTGAAACGGTGGTACCCAACTTTACCAGCGTTCTAGTACGTGAACTTTATTTGGGAAGAAACAAATCACTTTCATTACCTGAACTGTAACAGTTAAATGAAGTAAGAGGCCTTCGCGCCAGAATTAATTCTTCCAGAATAACACTTCAGTACAATTCAGCCCGTTGTGGCAAGCAAAGATCAGAAACATTCCGACAGAGTTTTGACTAGTACTGTGGTGACCAAATATAGTAACTTCCTGAAAGTAGACACCGACCTGACATTCCTTAAATTCTAGAAACCAAAGCTAATGACATTGTGCTCTGCTAACTTTCGTGCCTGGACAATATTTTATGTGACTTAATCAGACATTCGAAAAATTAGAACACCCAAGGAATCGTTCCCTGAGAGTTTAGTACGTCTTTTGGAACTGGGGATTTCTTGGTCAAGGACTGCATTTTCGGGTCTGTGTGAAGGTCCTAGAATTGAGTATGTTCCCAGAGGCAGCGAGCAAAGTTGTGAGTATAACTGCATGGCCATGGCTGAATGAATGAGTGTACGCAGATCAGAGTGTTATTTTACAGTTATAGATTGTCACCCATTTACTGTCTTAATTCTTTTTGTTTAACCTGCAGAATTTGTTACTATTTGCTAGAGTTTCTTTACTTCTTAGGCTAAATCAGATTATTCAACTCTGTGCATACATTTACGAGAAAATAAGAAAAACTCTTAGCCTAAACCCTACGTATCTATAACTCTTTGGGCCATCATCTGTTCTCTTAACGGGGCTGTGGGCTAAACCTAGAGCTAAGATCATAATGGGGATATCATCCTTGTAGCATTTTTCTTAAATTTTATGACTATTTGTATATGTTTTTCCTTGATGTATTTTTGGTGTTGTGAGAAGATTTTTTTTGATGATAATAATAAAAAATCTCTCTCTTGAACTAAATCAGTGCGTTGGTCAGCTCGTTCAAATACATATAAATTCATTGTGATAGATTCCCACGTCTGTGTGTTTACCTGTCGTCACGTGTATGTGCGTGCCCGTGAGTAGATAGAGATATATTAATATATATATATCTGTGTGTAGACTGTCTGACGCCTTTAAAAGCGGTCGTAGAAGATAGGTGAGAGAGAGAAGATTATCTCGATTCTCAAAGACAGCTTCTTTATCACATTCTATCATCTCACGTGTGGGAAATTCTATTGTGGTTTTTTTTTCACCAGCTCTCACTGTGACTATCACCCATTCCAACCTATTCTGAAGGGACCAGCCCTAGTCTTAATTCTCCTATCAAAATCTACGACACAAATAAATATACGAGGGACGGTCAAAAAGTAATGCCTCCTATTTTTTATGTATGTAAATACTGCATCGGTGTGCAATTTGTAAATTTAGCAGGATTCCTCAAACACTCTTCTGCATTGTATAGCATTACCAACCTGTTTCAGTAACAGGTGGCACCTGTAACAGTTTAAAAATGGCTGAAAAAGACTTTCGGTTAAAACAACGTTATGTCATAGAATGTTGACAGACAGACATAAAGAAACAAGGAAAACCAGTCATCAACCTCTTGCACCATTACGAAACTGAAGGAGAAGAGTTTTTATCGAATATTGTGACAGGTGATGAGACTTGGGTTCATTTTTTTGAACCAGAATCCAAGAGGCAGTCAATGGAATGGCATCACACAACATCGCCGACAAGAAAGAAGTTCAAAAGTTCACCATCTGTAGGGAAAGTTATGGCCTCCGTGTTTTGGGATGAGAAGGGTGTGATTCTTCTCGACTTCTTGGAACAGGGAAACACGGTGAATGCAGACCGCTACATTGAAACTTTGAAGAAGCTTAGAGGTCGTCTTTGGCGACTTTACCCATTAAAAGATCAGAGAACTGCACTACTGTTGCAGGATAATGCCACGCCACACACCGCTAAACGCACCATTGATGCGATTGCAGAATTTGGCTGGACATTATTACCACATCCCTCTTACAGTCCCGATCTTGCACCTTCTGACTTCCATCTGTTTGGACCACTGAAAGAAGATCTTCGCGGACATCACTTTGAGGACACTGAGACCCTTAAATGCGTCGTATGTCAGTGGTTTAGGAAAAAGGACACAAATTTTTACCGTGCGGGGATACATGCCCTTGTGAGAAGATGGAAAAAAACTGTAACAAATAACAGAGACTACATAAAAAACAAAAAACGGGGGCTGAAAACGATCTTTGAGAATCTCTTTAACAAAACTAAACCAAGGATAAAACAGTTGGTGGACAAGAAACAATCAACAGTTTCACTAATTTATTTGACAGTGACCTGATAAAACATTTAACAATTTTATGATCATAGAAAAACATGTAATGAATAAAGTTTCCTTTATGACAAAAAATGAATGAATTTGAGTATTTATTCAACCTCGCAAAGTTCCCGGGGGGAGACAAAGAAAGAACATGACTACTGCTCCGTCATAAAGGGCGACAAGTAAGTGGCCAAGTCTGGGACTGGCAACTTCATCATGTTAAACAAATTGCTACAGAAACCACCACTATAGGAGCATGTGAATGTTTGGTACAGGCTTCCTACAAGGTAGACCAGCTACAGTGGTGGCTCCATGCTTCCTACAAGGTAGACCAGCTACAGTGGTGGCTCCATGCTTCCTACAAGGTGGACTAGCTACAGTGGTGGCTCCAGGCTTCCTACAAGGTGTAACAGTGTAGAATATTATGTAGCTACAACTGTTAGCCTTATAGTAAAATACTTATGAATGACTAGTTAGAGATAAATAAACCCCTAGTCAAGAATCAATGACATCATCAGTCATGACACACATGAACCTATGATGTCATCAAACCTTGTGTGGACTCCATACAAGTCAGACCGGAAAACATTTAGATTAGAGAGAACTTTAAACAATGGTTGGTCATCATCACATAGAAACAATAATTTTAGACTAGAGGATTCGTAGATGGTTAGGTTAAAGATTATTTCAACAGTCCACTAGCCCCCAAGACCAATTATTAGAAGGTTTCCGGTCTTAACTCCAATGAGAAATATTTCCTCTGGCAAGCCATAGCACCAGACAAGTATAAAGACTGATGCATCTTAGTAACCAGTCAGAGCTTGAGACAGTTATCTCAAAGCTAGAGTCAAACCAACATAGGGCGTTCTTTAGTCGAGGTGTGGAGCAACATGGCGCGTCCCTTACTACTGAACGAAAAAGCCCTTGACTCATACGGTTTGGATAATAAAATAACCGTCTAGAGATCTCCTACCGACCAGGAAAGTTAGTGAACCAGCACTAACCCCTGCCACGATTATGTGTGTGGTTCATTCCACATGAAGTAAGTTCGATCTAGTTTTAATTGAAGTCTCGAATCGTATTTTTATTTCGCTAGGATTTCCACAGATGTCACAAAACGACTAGAGTATTGAGGAGCCGTAAGCCTTTCGCCTTGGAGGCTAAAGCTGGCAGTTTTACTTTCCCCCACCAGAAATTCTTATCGAACTGCCACATTTTCCTCATGTTGAAACGAAACGAAATAAAGGATATCTTTTTATATCTACTGGACTTTTCAAGTAACCTGCACTATTGAAGTTTCCTTTGACTGTTCGAGTTACTGATTATATATAACCCTTCAAGATCAATATTAAAACCGTAAAGGCACTTACGAGTTCTCTTAATTACCTGGGTTGTTCCTCTCTTCTGGAAGCAACACCTCTGGTGAATAACCAGTCTTCCCCAGAAGAACCACTACAAAGAAAGTCTTGGGATTATTTCCCTTATATCAAGTGATATACAGATTTTCATCCCCTTCCATAAAATCCACGGTCACACTAGTCTTGACTATTTGGTGCCGTTTCCCGTCCACTCCTTCCTTCCCCGGTCACAAAGGTGGACTAGCTACAGTGGTGGCTCCATGCTTCCTACAAGGTGGACTAGCTACAGTGGTGGCTCCATGCTTCCTACAAGGTGGACTAGCTACAGTGGTGGCTCCATGCTTCCTACAAGGTGGACTAGCTACAGTGGTGGCTCCATGCTTCCTACAAGGTGGACTAGCTACAGTGGTGGCTCCATGCTTCCTACAAGGTGGACTAGCTACAGTGGTGGCTCCATATGAAGCATAGAAGAAATGGATAATGATATTTATTTTCTTACATGTATGACCATGGTAAACTATAGAATTTAGTTCCTCTCATATTAAAAATGGGGGGTACAGAAAGATTTACTAAATACCTCGGGGATATGAGGACTGAAAAATGTTGAGAACCCCTGGACTAGAATGTGAGGCAGACTTGACTAATTAAAAGCATGCCACAGAGTGCCTAGTAGGTGGCGATTCTTGTCAAGTCTTGCTTCTTACAGCATTACACTTATCATTTTGACAAGGTGGGAATCACCTGTTCTTTCTATCTTTCATCTATTTACCTTGTAATGCTATCATTTGGCTTTCTCAAAGGGTGTCTTATTATCCAACGCCAAGAATCTTCTCCTTACATCTTGTTCCAGCGTTATTTCCAACAGTTGCACATTTGTCAGGTTATCATACTATTTCTTACTTAGCCATTCCTTTTCCACCCTGGGGTGTAGAGGTTTGCCAGAGTGCGTGCCATACTATCCTATTGGCTGTCTTCCTCCTGGCCTGGTTCAATCTAGTCCTTGGTCCTTCAGAGATTGTCTAATGTTGTCCTCCCAGCGGACTCTGGGTCATCCTGGTGGAGATCTGGATCCCTGGCTCTTAGTTTCCCATTTGTCGTGGTAGCTGATCTTCTCCCATTCTGCAGACATGGCCAAACTATTGTAGTTGGGACTGTTCTACTTGGGTCTGCAGGGGCTGGGTTTTCAGGCCTTACTCTTACTGTATCACCTGGTTGCGGACCATGTCTCTTCTTGTTACTTCAACCACCTTCCTCAGATACCTAAATTCTTAGGTTTGGGGCTGGCTTTTGTGGGCTGTAGTCATTGCCCATGACTCGTATCCATAAGTCAAGACTGGAACATAGGTGGAGTGGTATACAGTGGATCATAGGTGGAGCAGTATACAGTGGAACATAGGTGGAGTGGTGTACAGTGCAACATAGGTTGAGCGGTATAAAGCTATTTTTGATAATACCATTTCAATCCTTCTATTCTGTGCAAGCACCCATTTATGAAAGTCTGTATCTTTCTGGTTGACATTTTAGTTTTTCTCCATGTTTGAGAGCCATACAATAGGACTGACCTGACATCTGGATTGAAAATTCAGACTTTTGTGTTGGACTTCGTTTCTTTTCACTTCCATATATTTCATAATGCAACCAATGCTCCTTTTGTAATCTTATTTTGATATCATTGTCTGTCCCTCCAACTTTGTCTATAATGCTACCAAGATATAAGTATGATTTCTTCTTCTTCTGCGTTCGTCCTGAAAAGGACGTTTGTTACATTGTATCGCCGTTTACAGCAAAGCTGCAATATTTGCGCCTTTCGGCCCGACACATCCGGTTTCAGCATGGCATTTTTGGGACTGGGTTAGCCTTCTTTCTTTGATCCCTACTCTCTCAGCCAGACTGCAGTGATGTAGCCTGTTTCCAGGACCACCACTTGGAGGTGGAGTAGGGTTTTGGTCAGCTCTGGTTCGCTGACCCTGACGCAAGCAGTTTGCAAAGTGATGATAATTACTTAATATTTACTCTGTGAACTAAATTAACAAATGACAACTTTTTGTCCTTGTAATCACAGTTACACTAGCCCAGTCTAGTCTCCGAAAATACAAAACAATAATAGAACTACCGCACTCTCCGGCATCTCGTACAAGGCGATTGATTTGAGGTTGTACATGAGGTTGGCAACCTCATCATGTAAAACAAATTACTACAGAAAAAACACCACTGTAAGAATATGTGAATGCTTGGTGCAAGCTTTCTGCAAGGGGGACCAGCTGCAGTAGAGGTTCCCATGCTCCATAAGCAACACAAAGGAAAAAGATGATGACAGTTATACCAGAGACTGCTCACACCAAAAGTATTACCCGTTATTCTCTCTGTTTCATACGCTGCCAACGCTGGAGTCAGTATATAACTCAGCTGGTCATCCCAGGATGTGGTCAGACCTTGATCCTGAAGAAAAAAAAACAGAAGCAAAAAAAAACAACTGAGAGCGATAAGCATAAAACAAAATAATATGGTTTACAACTTGTGGGACATTCTCAATCACTGATTTCTGATTTATATCAGGGGTTTTCAACCTTTTCTTGCTCATCACCCCCTTCTGAACCTCATTTATCTCTATGACCCCCTCACAATTGCTCTTAGCTGGAAAAAAGGTACTCTACCAGGATTATGGCACTTATCCCTTTGTTACCTCTCACTTTGCTCACAGGCTTGTTAACTCATCGCTGTGCGCAACTGAGTAGAACACGAAAACGCTTCGAGTGTGAAAGCGTGCGAGTGGTGAAAGTTGTGTCGCACATGTAATTAGCATATAACGTAGGGATGGTCTGCTGCGGTGGACGAAGGTTATCGTTGGGGCAGTTAGTTTTGGCTTGTGTTTTCAAAGTGTACGGATATATATGTGAGAGCGACAGACCAGTGTTCAATGTTATAAAATATTTCAGAGTCAGGATCATTGACCGACTACATTATGATGTGTGCTTGATTGTATGTGGCTTAAGGAGAAGGACAGTAAGTTATTTGAATGAATACAGTTCTGATTTGTAAAGAATGAAGGCGTCGTAGACGATACATAGACATTCTGACTTTAAACCGGTTAAACGGCATTATTGCTTATGTCTGCTACTGAATATATTTATATTACTGACATATCGTCATATCATCATATGCTCTCAAAAGAAGTGAAGTACACTCATGTTGTATTGTGACATATTAAATGTTATAAAACGTACAAGCAGCTGTTGATCAAGATTATTCAAGTTGGCCATTCGTCACGTTACTGTTTAGACTGTTGTCTATTATATCAAAAATACCTTACAAGACCAGGGCAACACATTAATATACTCGTTACCCATAGCCTTCAATAAGTATAAGGTAACACCCTTCAACTGTCAAGTACATTTGTACTGTGGTGTCATGGCTTTTTTAAGAATTTTGACTAGTTCCAATAAAATACCGGAAACATATATAAAATGAAGTCAGAGGTCCATGTAAGTATATATGGTTTTATTATGAAAACTGTAATTGTTGTGAATTTTTTTCATTCGCGACCTAAAAAAAAAGCCTTTCTAACCACATCAAAAAATGACAAAAGAAAATCATGTTTCAACTGACTACTTCTTTTTCTCTGTGTTTTTCTTCATGATATGGACACAACAGATACAGATAAGAGTTACTTGATCTTATTCTCTTTTTCTTTTTAGTCCTTGATCAGTCTTGTGAACGAGGTTGGGTTCACAATGTTCATGATACCCAACCTTACATGCTGGACACAAATGTCGTGTTCTTTTTCTGCCTTTACTGCTTTTTTGTCCTTGCTTCTGTCACTGCAGACATAGCAGTCTTTTTCTTTCTTTCCATCCAAAAGAAATAGGCGATGCAGTGATGTACCAGCCTCTGGCATGAGCTGAATTGGTGTTGGTGGCCGAGATTCAGGGTGATTGCTGCAGAGATATTCCACTATTGACAGTATATATTTACCTCTCTTGAGTCTTTTGTTCTGAGCCACAGTCAAGCTGTACAAAATCCATGTGTTCAGAACAATTAGATTTTCTAATGTAATGTCATTGACATGCAGCATTTGATGAATGAGTGAAAAGGTATTGAAACTCATCGTGTCATTGAAGAATGGAGTTATCAGTGCAGGCCTACTTGACCAGTAATCACTAAGTTTTTTTTAACCAATGAGACCCATACTTAGCAGTAGGCCTAGGTATTTTTTCAGTTGCTCCATTGTGATACCATTTTCTGGTATTTTATGGTACCGACTGTTGGGGTGTGCCTCCATCCATGCAACAATGGATTCCAGTTTCAGGAAATGTTGAGTATATCGGTTTGTTTCTTGCAACACAGTGTTCGTAAGCTCAGCATCAAAAATCAAATAAAAAATAATGAACAGGCTCTGTGCACCTTTCCAAGTCTATATTTTGGGAGCTGTAAGGTTTTCTTACAATAAAATTTGAATCAGATCGTAGTCTAATGTTTTCACTGTCCACCTTTTGCCATCCAGATTGGTCAGTGACAACACTAAACCCAGGGCTAGATTCGGCTTCATCTTCACTACTACTCGATCCACTTATCACTGGCATGTGGGATGTCTACAAAGTCATCATCTGTATCACTATTTTCCATTTGAAAAATTTCAAATAATGACGGTCTAGATTGACTTCCTAGTCCAGATGAGCCTTCAACAGCGTCAGACATGATGGCAGCTGAAAAAAATTGAGAAAAATTTCAGTCCGATTGAACGCAAGACAAAGTGATAAAATCGCACGTTTACGCCACGCTCAAACATCAGGAAGGAGGGGAAATCTGTTTATCATAGTTATTTCCCCTTTGCACACGGAAAAAATTTGATTCGCATTGGCAATTACGATTTTACTAACAGCCGATTTAATCGGCCGTAACACTACAGAGAGAGACATAACGGCCTATCATTGGCCGTTATGACAGTTATAGGGTTAATGTGGACCCCTAGAAATATGGCATGGCCCCATGAGGGCGAAATGGCAATGTTGAGAACCACTGATCTATATGACTAATGATGCCTCCAGTCCGGTAATGTTGCCTCCAGTCCGGTAATGTTGCAAGCACTCTCAAAATTTAGCAATATTTTTAACTTTAATTTATTTCATTAAATTCTTCCAAATTTTCATGAAAGCAGCAAAATACATTTTTTTTTTTTGGTTGTTAATGTTGGAAAGAAACATATATTCTTGTATCAGTTTAATATTCACTGAAAACACCTTAGCAGATATGGATAGATTGTTAAAGTCAGACAATCTGACAGAAAAGATGCAGCAATAGAGAATGCAGTCAGCGACCCATAGCTTGACTGCTTGCATCAGAGTCAGCGAACCAGAGCTGACTAAGACCGTACTCCACCTCCACGTGGTGGTCCTGGAAACAGTCTGCATCACTGCAGTCTGGCTGAGAGAGTAGGGATCGCAGAGGGAAGGCAAACCCAGTCCCAAAAACTGCCGTGCTGAAGTCGGATGTGTCGACCGAAAGGTGCAGATATCACAGCTCCGGCGTAAACAGACACAACGCAACCAACGTCCTTTTCAGGACGAACGAGGAAGAGGAAGAAGAAGAAGACAATCTGACGGAAAGCTGCGTCAAATACTTTGTTCTAAGATAACTGAAAATACCAATTTTGCTAAGAAAACTGAAAATACCAATTTTGAGAATTAATGGCTTCCTTGCTATCAAACAATAGCTTACAAGTGTTAAAAAAACTATACTTCAATGTGAAACTTGTTCATCACCAAAATTTAAAATTGTAAGCATTATCTTTTCAGACAACGACACTGCATACATTATGATCACCATCCTTCAGCCTTAAAAGCAGCATAGGCCTCCAACAAACTTATACCAAGTCTTCCTGTCCCGTGCCATCTGCTCAAAGTCTTTCCATGCCTTCTTCACCCCTTTGTCTGTCTCTAGTTCTCTTCTCCATGTGTTCTTTTGTTTCCCTCTACCTCTCTTACCCTGTGAATTCCAGAACAAGGACTGCCTTGTAATGCTATCAACAGGTTTCCTCAATGTGTGTCCTGTCCATCTCCAGCGTCTTCTTCTAATCTCTTGTTCCACTGGCTCTTGTGTAGTCCTGTAACATAGTGTATTAAAATATTACATAACTTTTCACCTAATGCGTAGTCACGTATATGTCTACTTCCTGACATGTTTGTCTTATATACGTGACAAAAAACCCTACCAATTATTCAACAACAGATAGGAGTTGATGTTTTGCTGGTTCTGTTGACCAGGGGTCAACTGTATGAACTGACACATTGTACGCACAAATCACATACTGGAGATAAAAAGAACAAAGACCCTTGAGCCCTTACCAAGGATGCCATAAAGCATGTCACGGGAACAATGTACATGGGGCTCATAACCTCAATGTGTAGAACAGTGGTTTTCACAGAGGGGTTGTGACGAAATGAGGGCCGCACCGATGTTGCTTAGGGTAGTGGGAAGGTATTGGAGACAAAGCTTCTGACACTTTTTTCTATATCATTTACAACGTCCTCATTATTAGTATGCACCTCCTCTTCTTCTTCGATCCTTAGCCCCTGACTGACAAAGCAGTCGGTGGCCATTCCACCTGGGGGCGTCTTGTAGGGCAGCAACAAATTGTCCCCATTTTGCTCAGTCAGTGGCCATCCTTCATGATGTGCCCCAACTCTGGTTCATGCTTTGCATCTCAGTCTCCCCTGTTCTCCACTAGGTTGTCTTTGGTCTGCCTCTCTTTCGATGTCCTTCTGGGGTCCATAGCATAGCAGTTCTGGTGATGGTGTCAGGGCCCCTTCTGAGGACATGACCAACCCAGTTCCAGCGTCTGCCCACAATGATGGTATGCATGCCTTTTTGACTGCATCGTGTAAGCAGTTCCTGGTTGGAGATGGTATTCTGTCAAAAAATTCAAAGAATTTTCCTTAAGTAGGTGTGTGGACAGAGGATAATTTGAACATTTTCTTTTCTGTTACTCTCCAGCACTCTGTGCCATACAAAAGTACAGAAAGTAAGCAACTCTTGTATAATCTTAATTTGGTGTTTATATACCTCCGCTATGAGCATCGGAGCTGCGGTAGCGCAGAGGTTAGTGCACATCACCCCTAGTGTGCCGATGGTCAAGAAAATATGGGCCTAACACCATATTTCCAATGGGCGTGTAACGGGATCCTTTACCCTTTTTCCCTATGAGCATCCAATGCAGTTAGAGTGCTTGCTCCTTGAGGCAAAGTTATTGTGTTCAAAATCAGGCAGCATCACGCTCCAGGCTGCCTAACTGTAAATTGGTTGCCTGATTCTGCTTTTTAGTTGGGGAGGAAAAAGGCAGCAGGACGGGAACTGGCCACACACCTTATAAAATGGATTACCAGGATAGTCAAGTCTTTAACACTTCACTCCCCTACTGCAGTACCCGTTATAGGATGAACTACTTTCACCGTTTACTAACTCTGCAGACTGCAGGTCAGAAAATAAAACCCACCGTATTTAAGGTTCACCCGTGTGTTACCGGGGCCCGAAAGGGGAGCAAAGAATAGTAACAACTACCATTCAGCGACTAAGGAGGGTATTTGTTTAACTAAAAATCTTTGCACAGTGGGCTGATCACCTGCTTGCAGGTCAGATAGAACAAAACCCACTAGGCGTATAGATCGATCAGTTTGTTGTTTGACAGTAAATACTGTTTGCCGGGAAACATTGATGCAGAAGAAGAAGTATTTAAGGTTGCAGTAAAAAGTTTGGGAAACATTGATGCAGAGCAAAGTACTCCAAAAACCTCCACTACAAGAATCATCATCTCAGCCCGTAACCCGTCATGGGTCGTAGGGGTGCCATGGTGGAAGCATCAGCAGACAGGGTCCTCCACTGCTCTCTATCCTCAGCAATGCGTACAAGTGTGGAAAAACCGTGTCCTGCCCATTCTTTGATGTTATCAGCCCAGGATTTTCTCTGCCTTCCTCTTCTCCGTTTACCTTCGACTGTTCCCTGAAGGATCGTTTTCGAAAGGGAGTCATGACGAGTTACATGCCCAAACCAGGCAAACTTTCGACGTTTCACTATTGACAAAAGTGGTTCTTGGTGGCCTGCATAGGTGTTTATCTTCTCTCTAACATAGACATTTGTTTTGTGCTCTTTATACAAGAATACACAAAGCAATTTGATGCAGTATCCATGCAAGAGTAGTACACAAAGCAATTTAGTGCAGTATCCATGCAAGAGCAATACACAAAGCAATTTAGTGCAGTATCCATACAAGAGCAATACACAAAGCAATTTAGTGCAGTATCCATACAAGAGCAGTTCCTGCAGTGATGACCGTAAGCTTCTTAGGTAGAGAAGGAACAATAAGATCTAATTTAAGTGTGAAAAAAATGGACAAGACCACGTACCCTTCTGTGTTCCATCACCAGAACCCTCAGCTGCTGTTCCAAGTCATTGCTGAGGAGGGCTGCATCAAGAGTTGACGGACTCAGGGGAGGTGGGACAGGCCATGAGGGACACACCCCTGGTCCACAAACTGACAGGATGGCATCTCTGGACATGGACTTCCAGTGAGCTTCATTTGGGAGATCAAAATGGCAGACTTCTACACTGTCAGTGGCCTGATGGCAGAGGAAATTGGTTTAAAAAAATTAATTAAAAACCCAATAACATTCTGTTCATATTGACTGGTGGAAGTTATTAGTTTCACCAATAATCTTTTTTATTGCTAGAGACTTTCAAAAATGGGTGCTTGTGTAGAATAGAATGATTTAAATGGTATGACAAGATCCCTAATGTGGAACTGACAGCAAGATCCAGACAAGTGTCAGCAGAACCAGAAATTAGAAGATAATGGAGGTGGATAGGACACCCAATAAGGAAACCTGTTGATAACATTGCCAGGCAGCCCTTGTTCTGAAATCCTCAGGGTAAGAGAGGCAGAGGGAAACCAAGGAACACATGGTGAAGAGAAAGGCAGACCGACATGAAGGGGAGGAAGAGGACATGGAAAGACCTTGAACAGACGGCACGGGACAGGAAGACTTGACATACATTTGTTGATGGCCTAAGCTCCTTGGGGGAGATGAATGAATGAACAGAAGGAAGACTCTAATCTGAAAGGACAGGAGATGATCAAACATTTTGTGTGTGTGTTTGCACAATTCTATACGAAAGAACACAGCATTAATTTTCATAATTACTAATACATTCTTTCTCTATACCCCCCCCCCCCCCCCCCAAACACAGGGGTCGGAGTGGCTAAGAGGTATAGTGTCCGTCCCAAATGATAAATATACCGGGTTCGTTTTCCCAGTAGAGGTAATATAATGTATGGAAATATTTTTTCACAACCAGTGGTCCTAATGATGTCATTGTTAAACTTAATCAGAATCGACCTCACTGCATTCTGGGCAAACCCATTGGTGCTCACTCTCCCTCAGCAAATGTCGAAGAGTATGAACGCAAATTGTACCTGTAGCACGCTGGTTGTACATACGACGGATGCATACTCTCTCACGTCCATCTCTGCTAGTCCCGCGTTTGATGCCAAACTCCAACAGTTTCAGCCTTGTTGATTCATTCATTGCAGTGTCATTATCTTGCAGGTGATCATTAATTGCCCTTAGTATCTTTCCCGTATCCATGTCCAGTGTCCCCACTATAGGTGCTCTCAAGGCCAGTCTGTCAGCTCTCTCATCGCCTTGTACCCCTGCATGACCAGGACAGTAGATCCACACCAGTTCTTGAAGACTTGAGGATTCTTTTGATATTTTCCATTCCTGCCGCAGCCATCCGTTCTGAACTTTCTGCAGCATGGCTTGAGAGTCTGACAATATAAATTCCCTGGTTTATGGAGTTTCAGACAGCCACCTCAATGCTGCAGTCACTGCCTCTACCTCCATTCTCATGCGCTTGTTGTCATGTAGTCTCCACTCTGTTCAGCGACGACCCTGCCCTTTATTCTCACAGAGAAGCCCCATCCTGATTTCTCACGATGCACTACAGACCCATCAGTGTACACTATGGCGTCATCATCCCCAGCATGATCACTTATCAGCTGATTAATCTCCAGCTTGGCTTTTCCATAGCCCCAAGATCTGCACTCTCTGCCAAGGCTAATGATGACCTGCTGGTAGTTTATCCAGTTCTCCCCTGACTTACTCCACTCTTCCCATTTGGATATATTTTCAACTCTGGTCACCTGACCAATTGTGGCCTCTGCCATCCATGACAGCCCCTCTTTATTCTTGCTACTTTGATGTCAGCTACGTTTTCATGTAGGTGTCTTTTATCGGTGTTTACCCACATGTAGGCTTTTGCATGGGCCATCGCATATCTGGATCTAATCGACAGCAATCTGAGCATGTATCTCACTGTCACAATGGGGGTTCTTCTTCTTCTTCTTCTTGCGATCGCATCTTTGATGATTACACCGTCAGACGAGTACAATGGGGGTATAATGCATACAGCCCAAAGCTAGTCACATCCCTTCATTTTGAAAGCGTTCCAGTCGTACACAGTGTGACACTGACAGCGTGAGTATTCCTAGCCCATACTCGATTACTGAAATCACGAGCTGATGATACAGGAGAAACAGTAGTCTCTGTTCCAACACGCAGCAGCCATTGTTTTTAAGGCTGCCACTCCTCGCTTGCACTTCTGTATGATCAGTTCGACATGATACTTGAACGATAGCCCACGATCAAACGTTACTCCCAGATACTTCAGCTTGTCTTGCCTTTCAATGTTCTGCCCACTGAATGTGATGTCTGGAAGGTCTGCTTTCACTATGCTATGGAGTTGTTCAAAGAGCACCACATCACACAGGCCTTGTTGGGATTGACCTTCGATCCGCTTTCCTCACACCATTTAGAAACCGCCTGTAGTGTCTCTTGTATGCCTTGGACCATTTCCTGTCTGTCTGAGCCAGTTCTGTACATGACATATAAATATAATAATAATAATAATAAATTCTTTAAGCACCAAACACGGCGCATAAGGCAGAAACCAGTGCTCTCCAGGTTGTTCGTTGTGACGCCACTCCTCTTAGCTCTTGCACATTATTTAGGCCCAACGTTCTTCCTTCTCTTATTATTGTTCTTCTGAGTGTTTCTTTTGGTCTTCCTTTTTTCCTCTTACCCTCAGGAACCCAAGTGAGCGCCTGTAGTGGTATTCTGTTGTTTTGCATTCGTAGGACATGACCGATATATGACCATCGTCTTTTCCTTATATAGTCGGAGACATATTTCTGCCTAGATTCTTCTCTTATTTGTCGATTAGTCTTGAATTCTTTCCAACTGATGTTCATGAGTTTTCTAAGACATTTGTTCTCGAATGTATTCAGCTTGTTCTCCAATGATTTTGTTATTTTCCAACTCATACTCCCCCCTAGTCTCCTGGATAGTGAGATCAGATGCCTTCTTGGACAAGGGCAAAAAAAATGAGGTCCTGTGTGCAAATTGCGCACGTTAAAAATCCCATAGCAGTTGGAAATCGTAAAGAATAGGCCATAACGCCGCTGCCCTGGCAAAATTTAAACATTAAGAAATCTACCCACCACAAAAAATTGTTATGGTATGTGTGATTCCTATATTCACATATTGGAATTCTCACCAGTGCTACAGAGTTCATGCACTGTGCTGAGATCCTCCTTGTGTGATCTGAGGGAGGAGATCGGAGTACTGATGGAGATGTCCGTGTGTAATGAAGACAGTCCATAACACCAAACCACAAACACACACATAAAGTTTATCAGCCTCATCATGACCTGGTGTAACTCTCAATATATTTCAAAAGATTAGAGCATCAGTAAAAGACAAAGCCAGCCACATAAGCATGAGATCTGTTATATGACATATGAAGCCTATGTGGAATATATCCACAGCGTGAAAGAAAACAAGATTAATTTTCATAATTCCCCCCAGACACAATTAATCAGCCTCACTATTCACTGGTAAAAGGTAGTCCTATAGCAGATACTGCAGTAGGGGAGTGAAGTGTTAGAGACTTCACCATACTAGATCCAGCGACGAGAATGGGGTGACCAGTTTCCTTCCTTGCTACCTTTTCCTTCCCTAACTCAAGAGAAAAGTTAGGTATCCATTTACAACTGGGTATACTGCAGCACTTCGACACCGTGAGCTGAACCCAGCACCTATGCCATGAGAGACCAGCGCTCTAACCACTCTGTCAATCGGACGCTCATCATTAACTGGTATAACTTTCAATATAAGCCAAAAGATTAGTCCATTAGGGAAAGAAATAAGCCAGCTTCATGAGATCTCTTGTACGACTTATATGAAACCAATGTGGAATATATCATCATCTCATCTCAACCCGTAACCCGTCATGGGTCGTAGGGGTACCATGGTGGAAGCATCAGCAGACAGGGTCCTCCACTGCTCTCTATCCTCAGCAATGCGTACAAGTGTGGAAAAACCATGCCCTGCGCATTCTTTGATGTTATCAGCCCAGGATTTTCTTTGCCTTCCTCTTCTCCATTTACCTTCAACTGTTACCTGGAGGATCATTTTCGAAAGGATGTCACTTATCGGTGCAGAGTTGAGAGAGATGGCTGAGCATCACAATCCCCCCTGTGTTGCAGCATGATGAGAACCCAGCATTGCACACTGAGCTTGGGGGGATCACTTGGGCACCAGACTTAATACTGGCTCTTGACTGGATGGCCGCATGCAGGAGATTTCTACAATGGAGGGTTGGCAGGTGGTGGGTATCTGGAAGTGGCTCTGTGCAGGACGTGAGGATTCCTTGGGAGAGCCCAGAACCAGAGCACAGCATTGTGCAAGCTCTGCATAGTTGGAGAGCCCCCTGGATGACGGGGAATGCACAGTGTGCTACCCCACCTATCCCCAACTGCTAACTTAGAACCAGAAGTGGGGTCCTCTGTGTGCATGCCAGGCCAGGATAAAATGCCTGGGAAAGAGACTGGAGCTCAGAACTCCCTAACTCAAAGTTGCAGGATGGCAGAAAAGCCATGGGAAAGACAGGGCTATTTTGAAGATAACGCAACCATATTTTCACCATATGAGCTCGGACGCCGCCTCGGTAAACAAGGTCCGCGCAGAGCAGTGACACCCCCAGGCTGCTTGCGAATAGTCTACTACTGGGAACATAAACAGATTAGGGATGAGCCCACTCTCCCGTTGAACAGGTGCTAAAGTCGTAGATACTGGGCCAGAAGGCGCACCGGAAACCACAGTATCACGCAACTCGCTTTTTTTTCTATGGAGAGTACACCGTCAAATAAATCTCGTACTGGTGCTCGCCCTGTGGAGCTCCACCAGGCAGGTGCAGTGCCGGGCTCTGAGCCTCGACAGAGCCCACCCTCAGCTACTGGAGGACCCTCTAGACCGTCTTGTGGAGTCAGCAGACGGCGGAGGAGAACTACTGACCAAAACAAAACAGAAAAAGAGAAACCCAGAGTGCCACTTGTCATGATGCACTGGAATGCAGAGGGAGTGAACAGCAAGCAGGCTGGATACAGCAAAAAGACAGAGCTGGAAAACATCTTGTATGAGAAGCAAGTCAGTGTTTGCTGTATCCAAGAGACTCACTTGAAAGCAGATCAAACCTTTAAAATAAGGGGATATCAATGCTTCAGATCCGACAGAAAAGATAGACGAAAAGGAGGAGTACTTACTCTTGTAAGGAATAACATTCCTGCACACGAAAGGAAAACCTACATGGATGGAGCAGAATATCAGCTGTTGCAGATAAAGGTAGACAAGATGGAAATAGAACTCCTGAACTATTACTGTCCAAACAACAAACCCCTGAGTCTCAGCTCTATACAGGTACCAGCCACCAACTTTATAGCAGTTGGAGACTTTAATAGCCACTCCCAGAGCTGGGGCTATAACCATCTAGATCACAGAGGTGAAGAGGTTGAAACATGGCAAGATGATCACTCCCTAATCCTAGTCAATAATGCCACAGATACTCCTACCTTCTACTCCAGAGGATGGCACACAACTTCAACACCAGATCTTGCCTTCGCTACCCCAGATATAGCTGGATCTATTAGTAGAGACGTAGGAGAACAACTAGGGGGAAGCGACCATCGCCCAATCTTTCTTACTGTCCAGAGTGCAACTCTCAGTACAGGCCCAGCCATTACAAGATGGAACTACAAAAAAGCCAACTGGGGTTTATTCAGGCATCAGGTGAACACGCTGCTGTCTACCCTCAAGGTACAGAACAGAGACATTAATGAAGTGGTATAAGACTTCAACAGATGCATACTACAAGCTGCAAAAGAAACCATTCCCAAAGGATGCCGGCGTAACTACATACCATACTGGTCCAGCACACTCCAAGAACGTCAGGAAGCTATGGACAGGGCTAGAAAGGACGCAGAGTCTCAGCCTTCACTTGAAACTCACAACAAATGGAAAAAGGCTGTAGCAGAGTTTCAGAGAACAAAGCTAGAAGAAAAACGGAAAAGCTGGAGAACTAAAACGGCATCGCTGAACCTTGATAAAGACGGCAGGAAACTTTGGAGATTAGTCAAGTCTCTAAATGAAGAGCGTTCCTCACCTAGGCAGACTATCACATTGGATGAAGGTGGCAAACTTTTCAGAGGAAAACAAGCTGCAGACTTGTTTGCTAGAAGATACAGTTCAGAAAGCAACTTACCCATTAACATAGATCATCAGAGAGAGATAAGAAAAGAAATACTGGCAACCATGGGACAGACAGATACTCCTACCCCAATGAGGGAACCCATCACACTAGGAGAACTACAGAAGGCTATTTCCAAGCTTAAGTTTCAAAAGTCACCCGGCCCAGACAAAATCAGCAACGAAATGCTAGTAAATCTGAGCTCAGCAGCAAAGACAAAACTGCTTGAGA
The DNA here is from genome assembly GCA_024509875.1 of Oreohelix idahoensis. Taxonomy (NCBI): domain Eukaryota; kingdom Metazoa; phylum Mollusca; class Gastropoda; order Stylommatophora; family Oreohelicidae; genus Oreohelix; species Oreohelix idahoensis. The sequence goes on from JAMPIV010007738.1 coordinate 237,023, forward strand.
TATTCAACCACAGCTGGTTGAAAGGAACGGTACCCCAAGTATGGAGAGAAGCCATCACAATACCCATACTAAAGAAAGGGAAATGTAAGACCGAGGCTGCAAGTTACCGGCCAATCAGTCTCACAAGCTGTGTTGGGAAGACTATGGAGCGAATAGTCAACCACAGATTGAAATGGTATTTAGAGTCTGAGCAGATCCTGGTGCCGGAACAAGCTGGATTTAGAGAATGCTACAGTATAGAAGACCAAGTTACTTACTTGTCTCAAGCAATAGAAGATGCCTTCCAGGAGAAGAAAAAGGTCCTAACGATCTGGGTCGACTTCAAGCAGGCCTTTGACAAGGTGTGGAAAGATGGCCTCATTGCAAAACTTAGGAGAAGTGGAATCCAAGGCAACATGATGAAATGGATCCAGTCATACTTGCATAACAGGAGAACTAGAGTCACTCTTGACGGTCTGCAGAGCAGAAAAGTGTTGCTCCATCAGGGGGTACCTCAAGGAGGAGTAATTTCCCCAACACTCTTCCTTGTTTACATCAATGACCTGGTGAAAGATCTCCCTGCAGGAGTGAAAGCTGCCTTATATGCAGATGACCTAGTACTCTGGTGCGCTGATGAAAATGTCACCACAGCAAATTATAGAATGCAGCGGGCAGCAGACATGCTAGTGTCATGGGCAGAGAAATGGCTTATCACAATAAACACAGACAAAACCTCCACAACACTGTTCTCCCTCGCCCCCAAGGACAAATCAGCTAACATACACCTAGGGACAACCGTGATCAAGGAAGAAAGCTACCCCACCTATCTTGGGGTGACATTTGACCAAAGGCTTACATGGAATAAGCATATTGAAAATGCAGAAGGAAAGGCCCGAAGACGACTAGGCATTCTCAGAAAATTAGCAGGTACCAACTGGGGAGCAAATGAACGAAATCTAAAGAAGATTTATAATGGAGTAATAAGACCACACTTAGAGTTTAGCTCAGCAGCATGGTCATCAGCTGCTAACTCACATCTGCAGTCTTTGGACAAGGTGCAAAATCAAGCTCTCAGGCTCATTACAGGAGCCATGAAAACTACACCAATAACAGAGATGCAGAAGGTTGCTGGATTACAGACAGTGTCCCATAGAAGAGACACAAAAACCATGATCCAGATGGAAAAGTACAACAGTATGCCAATGCACCCAATGAAGGCAAGACTAGATGATCTGGCATTGGGACGTCTAAAGCGTAGCAGCTTTGTGCCTCGGGGGAAAAGACTTATAAGACAGCATCAAGAAGACCTATCCATGAAGACAACACCACTGAAGCCCACCCTATACCCTGTACCATGGGAGCAGGCCAGCAGTGCCCTCCAAATTAATACATCAGTCAGTGGTCTCACAAGTGGATGTGAGTATAATGATCTGCAAAAACGAACTGCTACATTGAGTATGATCCAAGAAAGCTATCCCGATCAATCATGGATACATGCCTATACAGATGGATCAGCAACTAATGCTGTTAGGAATGGAGGTGCCGGTATCTTTATCTCATATCCTGACAACCACTATGAGACTAGGCACATTCCCACTGGTAAATTCTGTTCCAACTATACAGCTGAGGTTCAAGCTCTAGAGCAAGCTGCAAATATGATTTATAACACCAACTCTGACTGCCACCAGGTAGTCATCCTCACAGATGCACTGTCTGTCCTGCAAGCTCTCAAGGGTGGTAAACTCCCGCATCTGAGAAATGAACTAAACAAGGTAGCTGCCAAAAAGAGAACCATACTTCAGTGGGTACCATCTCATTGTGGTGTACCCGGAAATGAAAAGGCAGATAAACTTGCAAAAAAGGGAGGAGAATGTGGACAAGAAGATAATGAAGTCACATACTTTGAGAAAAAGAGAGCTATCCAGACTATCAGAAGAGAACAGAACCAACCCAAAGACGACTATCACACTCTCGACCGGCAGGGACAGATAACTATTTTTCGACTCAGGACAGGGCATAACAAACTGAATAAACACATGCACAAGCTACGATTGTGTGCTTCACCACTGTGCACATGTGGATTAAACGAACAAACTGCTGAGCATGTTCTACAGGACTGTCCTCTGTATGACCAGTTAAGAAAGATATACTGGCCCAATGACTCAACACTAAACTCAAAGCTATATGGAGTTAAAGAGGAACTTCAAACAACAGTCGAATTCATCATGAGAACTCGTCTGACGGTGTAATCATCAAAGATGCGATCGCAAGAAGAAGAAGATTTTCGAAAGGGAGCTATGACGAGTTACATGCCCAAAACCAGGCAAGCTTTCGACATTTCACTATTGACAAAAGTGGTTCTTGGTGGCCTGCATACATGTTTATTTTCTCTCTAACATAGACATTTGTTTTGTGCTCTTTATAGCAAATGCGGAATATATACACACAGCAAAAGTCTATACGACATACAGCCACTGCCCTGGCAAAATTTTAAAAAATTAGGAAACCTACCCACCACAAAAAATATTTATAGAATGGACAATTCCTGTGTACACACACTGGGATTCTCGTTGGTGCTACGGAGTTCATGCACTATGCCGAGATCCTCCTTGTGTGATCTAAGAGAGGAGATCGGAGCACTGATGGAGTTGTCTCTGTGCAATGTAAATGATCCTTAAAAACTAAAACCAAAGTACATGACAGAAAACAGGATTAATTTACATACTTCCTAACCACACACAATTAACCAGCCTCACCATAAACTGGTATAACTCTCAATACAAGCCAAGAAATGACTTCATTAGTGAAAGGAACAAGCCAGCCACACAAATATGGTCTGTTGTATGACATATATGGTTCTAACAAAAAAATATCATTCAATCTGCACTGGGTATCGAACCCCACACTTCAAGATCTTCAGGCAGATGCCATACCTCTTTGCTATTCCTAACCCAACTATGTTGTAGCCAAATCATAGCTTATATAATGACATACTTAAAGAACGACGTAAAACCAGTAAAACTGCTGCAAATGTGTATAATTTCATTTTAAAAAAAGGTGTCAGAAATGGTAGATGATCCATTAAATAATATACCTATAGGTACGAGATCGGCTAATATCGTACAGAAATGGAATTAAATGAGACAAAACCTACATAAACTATATAGGATTTTCCAGTCGAGCCCTTAATTTCACAGGGGAGATCACTCTAATCTCTTGTTGAGGAAAATAGCCCATTGTATACCATGGACTGGCATAACTCTCAATACAAGCCAAGAGATGAGTTCATTAGTGAAAGAAACAAGCCAGCCACACAAATATAAGGTCTGTTGTATGACATATATGAAGCCAATGTGGAATATATCTAAACAACAACATTTGCCAGGTGTTTTTCTATGAGCAGTAGAAAAAAGGGTCAAGGCAATAAATTAAATGGCCAATAAATGCCTTTTGCTATGGAAGAAGAAATAACATTATACTGGATGGTGCAACGCTGCAGACAATATAAACACTCACCTGGCTGTTGGCATAGAAGGACTGATGGTTGAACACACATCCAACTGTCTTGTATGGATACCTGGGTCTTTCCAGCTTGGACATGGGTGGTGCGTCTGGATTTATGGGTTCATGCACATACCTGCCAGAATGTTTTCCAAGATTTGTCAACATGCCACATAATTGCCACAAGCTAAACTAAACTAGAACTTAATGAGCAATACTGTGAGCATACACCCATATGCTGCTTGGGTCCAGAAGGGCAGCAAAGAATAGTAACACTGTACCCTACCAAGCATGTCGTAAAATGTGATTAAGGAGGGTTGGGCATGGTAACGGTTACCCCATCCTGTAAAAAATGTTTAAACCACAAAAACTTCAACAAATAACATGACCAGGTCAAATACAGAATATAAATTAATTCAGCCATCCAAGACAGAAGGTCCTCTGGAAAGGAGGCTCATCAAGCAACCAGAGAAAGGCGAAAGGAGTCTGGGTTGCCGTTTAACCTTTATTTTTTTTTTATTTATCTAGAAAAATCTCCAGGATTGGCACCTGGAATGTTCGAACTCTGCATGAACAAGGGAAAACTGCAAGTGGCAGCAGAAATGAGGAATTACAGGATTCATATCATGGGACTCTGAGAGAAGGTGTAAGGAGCCCTTGTTCTGGAATCACCAGGGTAAGAGAGACAGAGGTAGACCAAACAACACAAGGAGAAAAGAACTGGTGACAGAAGTGAAAATGATGAGGAAGACATGGAAAGAACTTGAGCAGATGGCGCCATTCCTCATGGATCTTTCCACGTCTTCTTTCTAAACTTTGATTAATTGATTTCCAGGCTAGGTTCCATGACCAGATCTCCTCTATCCCATGCCATTCCTCAAGATCTTTCCACGTCTTCTTTCTCCCTTTCATTTTTGCCTCCAGTCTCTTCTCCATGTGTTTTTTTGTTTGTCTCCCTCTACCTCCCTTACACTGGGAACACCAGAAAAAACAAATGTCTTGTAAGGCTGTCAACAGGTTTTCTCAATGTGTGTCCTATTCACTGTCAGCATCATCTTCTCATCTCCTGTTCCACCAGTACCTGACTGGTTCTTGTCACCAGTTCCACATGAGTGATCTTCTCATACCATATCAATTCTTATATTCTGCTAAAGCACCCATTTATGGATTACATTCATAATGTTATGTACAAATAATTGCTTCTGGTGTGATCTATTTACATGAGAGCATATCTTTACTCTCAACAGCCTCTTCTCATTTAATAATTTCCATCTGGGGGTCGGAGTGGTTAAGAGGTATGGCGTCCACCTTGAATTATAAAGGTACCGGATTCGATTCCCAGTAGAGGGAATATGATTTATGGAAATTTTTTTCAGAACCAGTGGTCCAAATGATGTCATACTCCCCTGTGGTCTCGTGGGTAGTCAGATCAGGTGCTGAGATCCTCCTTGTGTGATCTAAGGGAGGAGATCAAAGCACTGTTGAAGTTCAGTGTGCAATGAAGATAGTCCTTCAAATCCAATTTCCTTGTGTGATCTAAGTCGGAGAGATCAAAGAAATCTTACTTACTTACTTACTTAGTGTTGAGAGATCAATGAAGATAGTCATTCATGGCCTGGTTCCATTCTAGTCCTGTTCTACCAGCTGAAGAAATCAATAAAACAAAACTGTTCTACCAACTGAAGAAATCAACAAAACAAAACTGTTCTACTTGTGATTGTCAACAAAACAAAACTGTTCTACTTGTGACTGTCAACCTGTTCTACTTGTGACTGTCAACCTGTTCTACTTGTGACTGTCAACAAATTATTCTTCTTTTCCCTTTCGCTCTACAGCTGGTCCACTTGCAGGAAGCCTGTATCATAAACATTCATGTGTTCTACCAGGTGGTAGTTTCCGTAGCAATCTGTTTTATACGATAAGGTTGCCAGTCCCACACACAAACCTCATATTTACGACATGCCTGAAAGTATCAGTAGGCCTATTCTTTCTTTGCCTCCTGTGAGACCCCTAGGAACTACGCAGGGGCTAGTGAACAAATGCTCACTGTTAAACTCACCTGTGGCCAAGTAAGCTTTCCCACAAGGTGATCAGTCCATCTGCACTGATGGTCATGACCCAAGCATGTACAGAGCCTTTGACCTTTGTTCCCACGCAGATATAGGCATCCAGTCCAAAGCCTAACAATAAACTACACAGCAGGATGGCATGATCTTCGCAGTCCTGGTCAGTGAATAAAACATTACAGAAAATCACTTCAACTCTAAACATAATTAGAGACGGACATGGGGAAAATAGTGTGAAGACAAAGATGCTCCATGTGAATCCTAGTGATCATGAAGGCTTAAAAATATTTGAACCATTGCTCCTGCAAGTGCACGTAAAAGGTACCCTAATGTGAGGTTGTGTATCGGACTAGCAACCTCATCATTACCATAATGTGAGGTTGTGTATCATACTAGCAACCTCATCATTACCCTAATGTGAGGTTGTGTATCAGACTAGCAAACTCCATTTGAAACAACCAATGTAAAGAGCACATGAAGCGCTCTGGTGCAAGCTTCCTTCAGCACAGTCAACCACAGCCGTGGCTATTTGCTCCTTAATGCCATCACAAGAACAGCTATGCTATGGACCCCTGAAGGAAAGCGAAAGAGAGGCCGACCGAAAACAACTTGGTGAAGAACTGTGGAAACCGAGATGCAAAAAATGAACCAGAGCTGGGGCACTGCACGAAGGATGGCCGCCGACCGAGCAAAGTGGAAGCAGTTTGTTGCTGCCCTACAAGACGCCACCACGTGTGATGGCCACTGACTGCTTTGACAGTTGGCGGCTAAGGATCAAAGACAAAGAAGAGTAGAGTGGAAAAAAAGGGGTAATACATCTCACTAGGACAAAAGACAAGAAAAAACCTACGTTGCGGCCACAAGGCCTTCGTCAGGGGCAAACAAACAAAAACAAAAAGGAAAGGGTTTACCACCGTCTTACTGCAGTCCTCCGCATTTTCTTAATGAGTAAACAAGGAGAAAGATAGAAGTAAAAAGATTGAGGAGTACAGGACAAAAATGACATAACTGACACACATGGAAACAAATGAGAAGTTCAAAGGAGGTACAGTAACAGTGAGAACATCAAAGAAGATAAAATAAAATGAGAAAGTAAAAAGTTAGGTTGTAGCAGAGACACAAAAATGAAATGACAGACATGGAAACACATGAGAAGTTCAATGGAGGTAGAGTAACAGTGAGAACATCAAAGAAGATAAAATAAAACGAGAAAGTAAAAAGTCAGGTTGTAGCACAGTCATAAAAATGCACTGCAGTCTGGCCAAGAGAGTAGGGATCAAAAAGGGAAGGCAAACCTGGTCCCAAAAATGCCATGCTGAGATCGGATGTGTTGGGCCGAAAGGCGCAAATATCGCAGCTCCGCTGTAAATGGCGACACAACGTAACAAACGTCCTTTTCAGGACGAACGCAGAAGAAGAAATACTGAGGATGCAGTAGTTCTATTCTTTCTTTATCTCTTCAAAGACCCCCCCTCGGAACTACACAAGGCAGAATGAATAAACAGAGAGATCAAAATACAGCACTTGTAAAAGGAAACTTTGAGGGGGCTGGCAACACCATCAAGCAAAACTGATGCCACAGAAAACATTACTGCAGGAGCATGTATATGTTTGCTGAAGGCTTCCTGGAGACAATGCTGCAATGTTGCCTCCATGCTTTGTAAGGAGCACAGAAGTTAATGCAGGCTGTCTAAGAACAACTTCAGTGCTGGCTGTCTAAGAACAAAAAGAACAACTACAGTGCTGGCTGTCTAAAAACAATAAGAACATCTGCAGTGCTGGCTGTCTAAGAACAATAAGAACAACCACAGTGCTGGCTGTCTAAAAACATCTACAGTGCTGCCTGTCTAAGAACATCTACAGTGTTGGCTGTCTAAGAACAACTACAGTGCTGGCTGTCTAAGAACAACTACAGTGCCAGCTGTCTAAGAACAATAAGAACATCTACAGTGCTGGCTGTCTAAGAACATCTAAGGAGCTGGCTGTCTAAGAACATCTACAGTGTTGGCTGTCTAAGAACAACTACAGTGCCAGCTGTCTAAGAACAATAAGAACATCTACAGTGCTGGCTGTCTAAGAACATCTACAGTGCTGGCTGTCTAAGAACAACTACAGTGCTGGCTGTCTAAAAACAATAAGAACATCTACAGTGCTGGCTGTCTAAGAACATCTACAGTGCTGGCTGTCTAAAAACAATTACAGTGCAGGCTGTCTAAGAACAATAAGAACATCTACAGTGCTGGTTGTCCATAACAATAAGAACATCTACAGTGCTGGCTGTCTAAGAACAATAAGAACATCTACAGTGCTGGTTGTCCAGAACAATAAGAACATCTACAGTGCTGGTTGTCCAGAACAATAAGAACATCTACAGTGCTGGCTGTCTAAGAACATCTACAGTGCTGGCTGTCTAAGAACAATAAGAACATCTACAGTGCTGGCTGTCTAAGAACATCTACAGTGCTGGCTGTCTAAGAACAATAAGAACAACTACAGTGCTGGCTGTCTAAGAACAATAAGAACAAGTACAGTACTTGCTGTCTAAGAACAATTACAGTGCTAGCTCCATGCTCCGTTAGAGGCGACAAGGAGAAAGAAGAAGAAATAAAACACTACAGTCATAACTCACCCCCTTGTTCCGACAGAGGAAAGCATGTGTGCTGGTCCACTGTTCTACCCTGTCTCCCCCTCCCAGAGTCTGAACCTTCTCATGATGCATGAGGGCCACAAAGCGAGCCGTTTGCCTGGGGGTGTCCAGCAACCGTCCTGCTCTTAATGGCTTGACAAAAGATGAGACTGGACGCTTAATGCCATTTTCATCCTGAAATTTTATACAACAAATGAAAAGAGCTGGATAATTAAAGCAGATAAGAAAACAACATGAAAAAGTTTTTTTTAAATCGTCATACAACATAAAGGAGCATCCAACTTGTTAATCAGTTAGAATGCTTTTCTCTCGTGGCATGGGTTCCAGGAGTGAAACATGGTCATGTCACACTCCAGTCTACCTAGCTGTAAATGTTGTTTAACTAGAGCTGCTAAGCTTCTTGTCCTTTTGCAGCCAATACCAAGTTGACGACTCCTTTGTATTATCTACACTGTAGATCTAGGCTTTTCATGTGGCTTTTCTGCCATTCCGAAATGTACTGAGTTGAAGTCATGAGCTCCAGTTTCTCCAGCTTGGCTTGCATTTAAAGGACCGTTATATCTGGTCCCAAGCTAGGAGTAAGAAGCGTGTGGCATACTGTACATTCCCTGCCATCCAAGGGGGTTCTCCAACAATGCTGAGCTAAAATACGGTGCTCTGGTTCTGGGTCTTTCTCAAGGAATTGTCACGCTCTGCACATAGCCACTTCTCAGCTCCCCCTACCTATCACTGGGTCCATAGTGAGATCCTCCTGCATGCAGTCAACCAGGTCAAAGCCAAAGAATCACGTCTGGGGCTCAAGTGACTTCTCCAAGTTTAGTGTGCAATGCTGGGTTCTCAATATGTTTCACCACAGAGGGAATCCCTGGAAGTGTGTGGATGATTTCAAGAGTCAATGAGGGTGTAATAAGCCTCACAGAGGTTCACTTCCACATTTGTATATTGTTTAACAATGGCTCCAGATATGCCTCCAAACATCTAGCTGTAAATGAGTACATGATTTCTCTTGAGTTAGGCAAGGTATAGGCAGTGAGGAAGAGAACTAGTCACCCCACCTCATAAAGGCTGACCTAGTATGGTGAAGTCTCTAACATTTAACTCCCCTATGGCAGTATCCGCTATGGATTACCTTTACCTTTTTTTTTTAAATCAGCACAAAGCCATCAAACACACTTCCATAATTGATTTATTCCCTTGGTTTCTTAAACAGCATTGGCCTCCATAAGTGTCACGTAGGTCTTTATATCATTAAATTACCTACATCTTCTTCCTATTCTCTCACCCAAATCCTTTCATTTTATTATCTTTCCTTACTTGTTTTTCCTGTATTTTTTGCATCACTCATTTGCGAAAAATATTTTCTTCAGTATTCTAAAACTTTACCGGGGTTTTTTTCTCATACTGGGATGCGTAATTTTATTACATAGATGTCAGTCAGACGTGAAGTGCGATTTAGTTGCAGTCCATCTCAGACATCGAGCCGACTTGGGTCTGCACCTTCAGATGACACGACACTCCTGAGTTAGATTCTCGACGTAAACGCGTGAGAATGCTAGGAGAGAGCCGACATCCGTCTGCATTTTCAACGGTCAACAAGTAGTTGCATCGGCCGAACGCTTAAGCAGGAGCGAATATTTACACCTTATAGTCGCAGTTTCAGACATCTGTCGTCTGGAAATCCCAGCTGACACGGCTCACTGTTGGCCGGGTCAGCGCGAGGTGCGGAAATGCAGAAGTGTCAGTTATGTAAGACGTCTAGTAATGGTAATGTTAAACGTAAGGTGTTTTACACGGGAAAGGGGAGATGATTTCGGAGTTTGAGAAAATGTGGGATTGTTTGCCCCCGTTTTCAAATATCCACCCAGGAGCTGAAATCTGATTTCATTTCAGTCTCCAACATCTCCAGTAGACGGAACACACGTGCTTAGCGAATGAAGCTTGTATAGCAAATTTCATAGTTCTCGTCAGATTTGTGACGAGCTTCTAAATACCTATCTAGTGAATTATCCTAGTCGTGGCGTTACCGTAGTGCTGTGGTGAGATTATTAAAATAGATATCTAGTATTTTGGAAAGTGATTTAGTGTTAAAATCGCCTATTTCATTCTAAACTAGTCCTGTGTCCAGAGTGCTTAATTTATAGTTTGTATTATTTTCTAGTGACGCATACAGTGGAAATACATAATAAATTATATCTTAGCTTACTAAAACTAGTAGCTATAAGGAATTTAATTTAACGGCAAATACTCAGTCGAGAATATTTTATATCAAACTTATAAAATGCTAGATGCGACATCAGTGAATAGTGACGGAATACGCACCATATTCCTAATTCCTGATGATCGATTTTATATAACTTATTTTACGGGAAGTTTTAAAGATAAGTCAAGCTGTAGGCTTGCTGTTTTAAATGTAAGTTATATTGAGTACATATATGTAAATTATTTGATATGTGTTCTTTCTTTTATATAGTGAAACGGTGGTACCCAACTTGCCAGCGTTTAGTAGCCTGAGAGACATATTTGTGAGAAGCATAGACATTTCCTATCTTTAACCACGTGGGTTTTTTTGTTTCAAGTAACACTGGATCTGACAGTGCATATGCCATCAGAGAGAGACAGTAATAGCAATCCCACTAACGGTTTCTAAAGACTAGAAATATATATTGGGCTTTTGAGCCAGTTCATATTGCTCCACAAATTTAAATGTACATGCTGCCCGGCGGCGGAAATATTACAAGAAGAATATTAACATTCCGACAGAGATTGTGACTAGTATTGTGGTGACCAAATATAGTACCTGCCTGAAAGAAGACACCGATCTGACATTCCTTAAATCCTAGAATCCAAAGCTAATGACATTGTGCTCTGCTAACTTTCGTGCCTGGACAAATTTTATGTGACTTAATCAGACATTCGAGAAAACTTAGAACACCCAAGGAATCGTTCCCTGAGACAGAGAGTTCAGTACGTCTTTTGGAACTGGGGATTTCTTGGTCGCTGACTGCATTTTTCGGGTCTGTGTGAAGGTCCTAGAATTATTATGTTCCCAGAGGCAGCGAGCAAAGTTGTGAGTATATATGTGTGAGAAAGGCCATGGCTGGATGAATGAGAGTACACAGGTCTGAGTGTTATTTTACCGGTGTATTATTGTCACCCATTTGCTGTCTTAAATGTTTAAATCTGCAGAATTTGTTACAAATGCTAGAGTTTCTTTTTTTCTTAGGCTAAATCAGATTATCCAACTCTGTTCATACATTTACGAGAAAGAAAGAAACCTCTTAGACTCAACCCTATGTATCTATAACTCTTTGAGCCATCATCTGTTCTCTTAACGGGGCTGTGGGCTAAACCTAGAGTAAGAATCTAACGGGCTATCATCCTTGTAGCATTTTCCTTGAATTCTATGACTATTTGTATATGTTTTTTCCTTTATGTATTTTTTGGTGTTGTGAGAAATTTTGATATGATAATTAAAATATCTCTCTTGAACAAAAAAATCAGTGCGTTGGTCAGCTCGATCCCAATTATCTGTATATCATTGTTATAGTTTTCCCAAGTCTGTGTGTTTAACTGTCGTCACGTGTATGTGCGTGCCCGTGAGTAGATAGAAATATATGTAATATATATGTGGAATAGACTGTCGGACTCTGTAAAAGCGGTCGTAGAAGATAGGTGAGAGAGAGAAGATTATCTCGATTCTCAAAGACAGCCTCTATATCACATTCTACCATCTCACGTGTGGAAATTCTATTGTTTTTCACCAGCTCTCACTGTATCTATCACTCATTCCAACCTATTCAGAAGGGACCTAACCCAAGTCTTAATACTCCTATCTAAAATCTACGACAATAAGGGACCAGAAGACGCAGCAATAGAGACCGCAGTCAGCGACTCATAGCTTGACTGCCTGCGTCAGGACCAGCGAACCAGAGCTGGTCAAGACCGTGCTCCACCTCCACGTGGTGGTCCTGGAAACAGTCTGCAGCAGTGCAGGCTGGCTGAGCGAGCACGGATCGCAATGGGAAGGCAAACCCGGTCCTAAAAAATGCCGTGCAGAAGTCGGATGTGTCGACCGAAAGGTGCAGATATCACAGCTACGTTGTAAACAGACACAACACAACCACCATCCTTTTTAGGGCGAACGAGGAAGAAGAAGAAGAAGGCCTCCATAATACTTTTTTTCAGGATCGGAATGGCGTCCACCTCGAATTCTAAAGGTACTGGGTTCAATTCCCATTACAGGGAATCTAATTTATGGAAATTTGTTTTCAGAACTAGTGGTCCTAATGATGTCAAACTTCCCCCCTAGTCTCCTGGTTAGTGAGATTGGATGCTTAACCTTCTTGGATAAGGGCGAAAAAACTGGAGGTCCTGTGTACAAGACCCCTCGGCAGTTGGAAATCGTAAAGAGTCGGCCATAAGGCAGCTGCCGCAGCAAAATTTAAAAACCAGGAAACCTACCCACCACAAAAATATTTATAGTATGTGTGATTCCTATATACACACATCGGGATTCTCGCCAGTGCTATGGAGTTTGTGCACTGTGCTGTGATCCTCCTTGTGTGATCTAAGGGAGGAGATCAGAGCACTGATGGAGTTGTCCGTATGCAATGAAGATAGTCCTTCAAACAAAAACCAAACCAAACTTTGTTTCCATGCAGGTAAGGCAGATACAGTTGTAGGGAAGTGAACTGTCAAAAACATCACCTATACAAGGTTTCCGCTTTATACAGTTGTGTTACCAGCTCCTGTCTTTGCTCACTCTGCCTTCCCTAACTCACAGGCACAGTCAGGTACATTTTATTTACAGTTAGGCAGACTGGAGACCTAGTTTCAAACCCTATCCCTCTGCCTCATGAAGCAAAAATGCTCTAGCTACTCTGATGCTTAAAAGGTAAACATAGCCCACTAACAGATACTGCCATAGGAGAGTGAAATGTTAGAGACTTCACCTATATTAGGTCTCAGATTTATGAGATGAGGTGACCAGTTCTCTTCCTTGCTGCCTTTGCCTTCCATAACTACTGAGCAGAGTCGGGTACCCATTTTGTAACAGCAGGGTAGGCTGGAGTAACCTCATCATATAAAACACAAAGTGCTACAGGAAACACCACTACAAGATCATTAGCATCATCGTGGAGCAAGAAGCATCTGCAGTAATGGTTCCCTTGCTGGAAGCTCGCACAACGCATGTCATGTACTTAAAAAAGGTAAAGGATCCCGTTACATGCCCACTGAGGCATATTGGGATCGTGGTGTTAGGCCCATATTTTCTTGACCATAGGGGCGATGTGGTCAGCATCACCACGGCCGCCTTAACCTTCCCAGAGTTGCTCTGGTACCCAATTCATGAGGCTGGGTCGACCCCAGAGCCATTTGCGGTTTTAAAAAATCCACATCAACTGGAGATCGAACCATGGACCACCGAGCTAGGAAGCCAGTGCACTAACCACTGCGTACCGCGGCTCCATGTCATATACTAATGCAGCTGTTATTTCTGTGGCAAATGTACATGATGAGGCTGCCAACTTCATGCCCAACCTCTCATGTTAGCCACCTTGTGCGACATTGCCTGACGGTGCAGTTGTCATATTCTTTCTGTCTTTTTCTTTATTTTCCACTGGATATTTGCTTATACTCTGGAGCTTTTACTGCTAAAGAAGGATCACAGGAATCTACAGTGCCTTCATGAGAATTCCAAGATTAGACCTCTAGCCAAGACCATAAAGCATCTCCGTGCAGTGTATCCTGGAAACAAGCAATCTTTAAATCCTCAAGTTGCCTGGAAAATGCTCAGGGATTAGCCGCACCACAATTACCCCTGTGCTGCAACATGCTGAGAACCCGGCATTGCACACCAAGCATGGGGGGAAATCACCTGAGCCAGCTTTTACTTGGGTGTGTACAAGAGAATCCCACAACGCATAGTTAACAGGTGAGGGGAGCTGAGAAGTGGCTGCATGCAGGATGAGATAATTTCTGTAGACAGCCCTGAACCAGAGCAAAGACAAAGGATTTCAGAAGGCTATTGTTTCAACGTAACAAAGAAATAATGAAAGGTAGGGAAACACAAAAAGAGAAAGAGAATAGTATTTCTAATAACAAACAAACAATGACAAAGTAATTGAGAAGACTATTATATCAAGCATAAAATGTGACAAAGAGACAGAAAATGGCACCACATCAATAACTAGAAAGAATAGTACCATATCACTATCTAGCTGATTTTGATCATGAGACATGAGAAGACGACGCTGGAGATGGATAGGACACACATTGAGAAAACCTGTTGATAGTGTTACAAGGCAGTCCTTGTTCTGGAATCCCCAGGGTAAGAAAGGCAGAGGATGACCAAAGAACACATGGAGAAGAGAACTGGAAACAGACATGAAGGGGGTGAAGAAGACATGGAAAGCTGATGGCACAGGACAAGAAGACTTGGCATAAGTTTGCTGAAGGCCTATGATCCATGGGGAGTTAAAGAAAAGCAAAGAAGACTGCCTAGCTGTGACAAAGACAGAGCATGGTATTATATCACTTACTTGTATTTGCCATACATGAAGATGACGACACACAATACTTACCTGGGCGAACATTTTGACCAGTCTCTCCCTGTGAGATTCTCTGATTTGCAGGTACTCCTTCCACCACTGTTTAGCATACACCAGGAACAACCTTTCCCTATCTGCCTGACGACTTCTTTCCAACTCCAGCTGGGCACGGACAACATTCTCCTCAAGACTTTGGGATGGCTTGGGAAACAGTTCTAGTTGCAACTCCAGTATTCCAACTGGAACACGAGCTTCACTACCTGTGAAATTATTGTCCCTCTATGACTTACATCTGGAATGGAATTCACTGCTATACATTGGATTCGTGGACTAAGAAAAGGCATCTGACAGTGTAGACAGAGAATCACTTTGGAAATTGATGAGGCATTATGGAGTTCCCATGAAGATCATTAACTTAATAAGGAAGACCTATGAAGACATGACATGCAGAGTTCTTCATGAAGGACAACTTACGGAACCGTTTAGGATTAGAACGGGAGTGAGACAGGGATGCCTCTTGTCTCCATTTCTTTTCATACTAGCAATAGATTGAGTTATGAAAACATCGACATCACACAACAGAAATGGAATCAAGTGGAATCTGACTAAACAGCTTGATGATCTGGATTTTGCAGAGAACTTGGCTCTTCTGTCCCATAACCATTATCAGATGCAAGAGAAAATGAAAATTCTCGATGAGAGGTCAAAACAAGTGGACCTGAAAATACACAGGGAAAAGACAAAGATTATGAGAATAAATGCAAGAAATGATAAAAAGGTTGAACTTGAAAAAACACCACTAAAGGATGTAGAATCGTACACATATCTTGGCAGTAATATAGACAGAGTTGGAGGGACAGGACATACAATGATATCAAAATAAGAATACAAAAAGCAAGAGGAGCTTTCATTGCATTGGGAAACATATGGAGAACAAGAGAAATCAAGTCCAACATGAAAATAAGAATCTTCAACTCAAATGTCAAGTCAGTCCTGTTGTATGGCTCTGAGACATGGAGAGCAACAAAAACAACAACCAAAAAGCTACAGACTTTTATAAACGGGTGCTTGCGTAGAATAGAAGGACTGAAATGGTATGATAAAGTCACAAGTGTGGAATTGATGACAAGAACCAGACAAGTACCAGACAAGTACCAGTGGAACAAGAGCTGAGAAGAAGACGCTGGCGATGGATAGGACACACATAGAGGAGACCTGTTGATAGCATTACAAAGCAGTCCTTGTTCTGGAATCCACAGGTAAAGAGAGGCAGAGGTAGACCAAAAAACACATGGAGAAGAGAACTGGATACAGAGGTGAAAATGATGAGGAAAACATGGAAAGAACTTGGGCGGATGGCGCAGGACAGGAATACTTGACATATGTTTGTTGAAGGCCTATGCTCCTAGGGCAGCTAAAGGGTATATACTGATGACTTACATGAATGAGGAAAGTTAAATGGTACAGAAGTACGAAATAAAGATAACCCACTGAGAAATAAAAATCTTGAACACTTACACAACAGTTCATGCATTTCAAAAGCATGCTAATGGCAGATGGTAATATTTTGGTTGAAGTGATGCTGAGAACTAGGAAACCAAACATGGTAATGAATGAACCATGTCCTATTTGGAAATCCAAAAATTAAAGTCTGATAATAAAGATACAATACTATACAGTCTGCGGAACAGCTATCGTGTCAGAAATTGGAGCAAACCAAGGAAAACAGATAAAAGCAGAGGATTTAAAGATGAAGCTTTCAGAATATTGAGAATAGCTTTGGAACACATATAAAAAATAAGGAAATTATAGAAAAGACAGGGATAAAAGATACCAACCAGTTAAAATGAAGTAACTGGAGTTTGATTGAATATGTACGAAGCATTCAAAAGGCAGAAAGTCTAAGGCAGACTATGGAGTGAATTTTTCAGGAAAAGACACATCAAGTTAACACTGAGATGGACCTTGGAGGCAAATCTTCAATACATAAAGCTAAATGGAAGATTCTTATATCGGTCTAATGTTCATATGGACATTATAAGAATGAATTATGGGAGGGAAGGGGGGACCATTTCCCATCCTTGCCTTCCCTAACTCAACAGCAGTAAGGTACCCATTTACAGCTGGGTAGACTGGACTGTGACGTTGCTGGGTTTCATCATCATCATTATTTCCCTTCAGCTCTGTGACGAAAGTACTGAGATTCTGTCTTTCAAATGGCCCATGTCTTTTTCTCCTTGCATTTGTTTACTATTTTTAGGAGGGATTACAGGTAATCCTTCGCCATGTTTCTTCTCCTTCTATTATTTACGTTTTTCAAGATGAGATCACGATGGAGTTGTATCTCATCTGCTTTAAGTTTCTTCATTATGACTAGTAGTCTTGTTTAGTGTTGGTGTGTAGGGAACTGTTGCATTATTATTCTAGACGAAAGATTATACAGGCTAGATCAGGATTTGCACCAGTGTCCTTTTTTTTTAAAGATAGGCATGCAGCTAGACACATTTTTCGGGAGTTAAATTATTTGCGGCCATTTTGCTTCATTTCCGCAGTATAGGGCTAGGACGAATTCCCGTTTCTTTGTCTAGCAGAAACTGGTTGCATCAGCATGATCTAAGGTTCTGATTGGCTGAGAGCTAACTGCAGTTGAAATGCAGAGCTCCCATTGGCTTTAGAACCACGCCGCGCATATGACGTCATGAAGTCGGCGCGTGGGGGTCTTGATAATAAATAGGCTAGCATTTCATATTTTCGTTCTCTTCGTCTGTAAATTGCCAAAGCCGGGTGCCAGAAGCAAATTGTCGATTGCCTTTCAGTTGGACATTCGAGATTTGGTAAGCATGAATTTTTGCGTGAGGACTTTATTTAATTTTTCTAGTCCTAGCCGATCATTTAAGTTTCTTTGGGCAGTTTAAGTTTAATGTTAATTCTCATCACCAGAGCCATCAAATACGATCTTAGTGATAGACTTGAAACTTTATAGGTCCATTTAATTCCTTGTTGAAGGAATAGCGGCATGGTTTAAAAGTTGAGATATCACCGCTTTGTATTATTGCAAAGTCGGTCGGGAGAGAAACTCGCATCTGCGAATCATATTTATTTACAGAATGACGGGAGTCTGTGTATTTGTGATTTTATTGAGAATGTAATGCTGCAAGTTATTTATATTATAGTACACTTCTATAGGTGGACGAGGGGAGAAGAGGTGAAATTTGTAAAGCACGTGGGCGCGTTGGTTACGGTATATTTATTGATACGATGTTCAGAGGGACGAGGGGGGAGAGAAGCACGTGGTCATAAAATTGTAACCACGTGTTTGTAACTACTGAGATTTAATTGATAACCATTATGTATAACTTTTGACGGCATATATATATGCTAGCATCTAACAGGGTTATATGTTATTGATTGTGCATTATTGTTCTGTGAATTCAGAAGATGGAGATGAAATTTATTTCTGTTAAGGGAATAATACTTTATTTAAATTTTGAGGTGATTAATCATACTGACGGGAATTTTAGGAATTCCTAGAGAGGGCTAGTTTTATTTTGTATTAATCATTACGGCATTAGTGTCAGCGTAAGAAGTAGGCCACAGTACGTCTGCCCAGACGGGCCAGTGAAAATATTGTTGTTGCTCGGAGTTAGTCAGGCAAAACAGGCGATCTGGGTTAGCCAATGTTTACCTTGTGGGCTCAGGTAGAGAAGGGAACAGGAGAGGAGCGGACGGTGTTGGCATGATTTTTTTGTATGGAGGTGCATAACGTGTTGAAGAGTCAGGGAGGTGGTGTTATTAGAAATAGATTTATTACGTTTTGTTTAGCTGTTGTTTTGTTTCGTCTGAACAGCAGGTACCGGCTTTTTGTGGGGAAGAGCAGAATTTTTGATACCACAAAAATTTCTCCCACGGCGAAGTTGTGGCATTTGCCGACAAGCTAAGTCGCGCATGAATTGCCAGTGGTGGAAGGAGAGGAAGAAAATACGTTTTCCCAGCCAGGGGAAGACATTTTCCAGCGAATAGGATTTTTGTGGATGAATCCTGAGTTCTGACGCTCGGTCGGTTACACACGCAGATTTGGCATGCTGCCAGCGTTGTGGTAATTTTATGTTCGCTTCTTCACGGCCATAATAAAGCCGATAGCCCCATCGCCCAGTCATAGGTAATCGGGCAGGTAACCTCAGAGGTGTTAGGAGAAGCCAGCTACAGTTCCAGTCCAGAATCCAGTGGGGTTCTGTTAAACCTTAGTCATCAATTCCAGAGTTAGTGGAGAGAGAGAGGGTAAACATTCTCTCTACTGAAGTCAGCACAGATAGGCAGAACTGTTAGTTTTGTTGAATCATAGCAGAGGACAGCTGCTGAAGTTTAGAGGTGCAGTTAGTTGTGTTCAGGAGATTCCAGGATAGGCTGTGTAGAACCGAAGTCTGTGCAGAGATTGTGTAGACACTTCGTAGTCGTTCCAGCTATCAGTGGACTTAGAGTTAGAGTTAGAATTTAGAACAGCTAGTTTGGAGGTAGGCGACATCAAGTGCAGTGTAGTTCATTTCAGTTAACCTTACCTTCTTTCTCCATACAGGTTGCAATTGTGGGAGAAGGGTTGGGGTTGATGCATTTTTAACTGTGCTTGATTTTGTTTCAGGTGTGCGTCCTTGCACTTTATGTATTTGACATGTATATGAGTTGTTTATAGGTGTATAATAAACTTGTATAAATTGTAGCTGGCATCAGTCATTTCATTTAAGTACAGTAGCTATATGTTGTCTGTATCTTGGTGTATGTGAATCATACTTGAACCTTATCCCCTTAGGGTAGTTAGAGGTGGTTCGAGGCCATAGCAATTTAAACGTCCGAAGTGGCGAGGAAAGAATCAACCTCGGTTCTCAACCTCGGAGCCAATGGTCTCAACTTTCACATTTTGCACTATATTTCTATCTGAATCTATCATTTCAGTCTTTCTTCTTACTATTGTCTTGTCACTATATGTAGACAGTCTCTAGTCCTAAATCCATTTCGTGACAAGCTCCCCAAGGAGAATAGGCCTTCAATAAACTTATGCCAAGTCTTCATGTCCTGTCCATTCCATATTGTTGTTTAAGTTTGTTGTGGCTTAAAGTTTCTACATAATGGGGTAGCTAGCCCCATGCCCAACCCTCCTTCGTCACCTTTTATGACAAGCTGGGCCAGGCAGGTAACTGTTAATATTCTTTGCTCCCCCTTCAGGCCACAGTAACACACGGACAGAATTTATCCATCAATATGGATAAATGACCCCGTATAGTTCCCGGGGGTCTCCGAAGAGACAAAGAAAAAAAAATAAAGGACTATTGCATCCTCCGGCATGTCGTACGAGGTGACTAATACGAGGTTGGGGCCAGCAACCTCATTATGTAAAACAAACTGCCACAGAAACCACTATAGCATGTAAAGGAAATGGATGAATGGATATATGGATGAATGGATATATGGATGAATGGATATATGGAGCTCATACAAGTTATTTTCCCCCATACTTAAACTATTCTTAATTTTTGTTACAACTCCCTCTCCCCAAAACTTTTTTTCTTCTCTTTTTTGACATTTCACCGGTGACACTTGTTTCTCTAATCTATATAACAATGTCTTACCAGTGCCCAGCATCTCAACAGACATTTTCATCAAACCCTGTTTGGATGTGAGCACGGGACGCCACTCAAAGAAATGTGAGGAAAGAAGAGTTGTGTCTCCTGTGGCGTCTGTCTTGATCAACACCAGGTGAACTGGGTCACTTAGAGATAGCATGGATACAACATCAGCCATTTTACCAGCTTCCCCTGAAATCAGAATGCAATGGAAAAGAAATATGAACAAATGTTTAAAATGTTTGAACATTCACAATGCAAAGTTACCTGCCCTTTTTTTACACACAATTCTTCAAAGGTTTATAGTCTGGCACTGACAGAGAGTAATATCTTCTTCGTCTCCATTTTCGTTCCTTAACTCTTTGACTCCGCAATTATTTTCCACCCTGTGCCATAATTTTAATTCATGATAGACAAAAAAAAATAACGCTCAGAGAGTTGTTTTGGCACGAGTGTCAAATCTGACCAACGCTCTGAGCGTTGTTCCGGAGTCAAAGAGTTAAGCAGCATGGAGATACCACTGCAGTTTGTCCCCATAGAGAAAGCTGACACCACTGCAGTTTGTCCCCATAGAGCAGCGGTGCCCAAACTACGGCCCGCGGGCCAGATCCGGCCCGCCAACCAGTTTTGAACGGCCCGCCAACCTGTTTTGGCTGGCCTCTTATTGTTGATTGAAGCCACACTCTTCACAATGAAATAACACACAAATGTATGTTTGAAATAAATAATTACATGTCATATTACAAATTACAAAACAAATTAAAACAACACATTCATTATATTTTTTTACAGTAATTTCAGTCCGAAGACTGGTATACAGGCCAATCACCTGTTTGCTTTAAATCATGATTACGAGTAACACAAGAGAGAAAACCGGACTGATTCTAAAGGCGACGAACTGGAACGGACTACGGACTACGACTTATGGAACATGGAACACAAGAAGTATAAATGGGAAGGAAGAGGAGCTGGTGGAAGAGATGAGGAAAGCAAAACTAGAAATCCTGGCTATAACGGAAACGAAGAAAAAAGGACAAGGAGTCATGGATCTCGATGGCAACACGTTGCTCTACAGTGGTGTACCCATATCTGAAAGAGCTAAAAGGGGCGTGGGTTGCATTGTGGCCCAAAATCAAAAAGATAGTATCAAGGGATGGAACTTTGTCTCGGAGCGCATTATGGTTGTAAAACTAAAAGAAGGAGAAACCATAGTCAACCTGGTCATAGTGTATGGGCCAAATGAGGATGAGAGAGCAGAGGTCAAGGAGGAATTCTTCGAGCTGCTTCAAAGGACAGTGGATGACTGCCTAGATGAAGTTATCATGCTCGGAGATTTTAATGCCAGAGTTGGAAATGACCATGCTAGATGGGGTGGAGTTATCGGAAGATATGGAGAAGATACTCTCAATGACAATGGAAAGCGACTCCTTAGATTCTGCAGTGAGCAGAATCTGATCATTACAAACACAAAGTTCCCCCATAAGCGCATACATGCATACACTAGATGTGAACCAACAAAGAATGAGAAGTCAGTGATCGACTATGCCATTGTTCGGAGAAGCTCATTCAAATATGTCCGAGATGCTAGAGTCTGGAGGGGGCCAGAGATTGGAAGTGATCACTACCTGCTAACAATCAAACGAACAACTGAAAGAGTTGCTCAGCCTAGGAACTGCTCAACATCACGCAAGAAACGAAATAAACGAGCAGGAGAAATGAGCATTAGGACCTACAAGCTGAGAGAGCCAGAAATTAAGACCAGATATCAGGGGCTTATTGCTGCATTGGTGAGAAACACAGAAGAACAACCTGATGACTTGGAAACCCTCTGGATTAAATTCAAGGATATCATAAAGACAGCTGCTGCAGAAGCATGTGGAGAAGTCCGACTTGGGAACCAGAGAAAGAGGACACCTTGGTGGACAGAGGAAGTCAAAGAGAAAATAAGAGAGAAGAAAATGGCATGGAAACAATACTTAGGAGCTAAAAACACAACAGGACAAATGGAAAAATATAGAGAATATGTGACACTCAGAACAGAAGTAAAGAACAAAGTGCTAGCAGCAAAACAGAAGTCCTGGGAAGAATTTGGAGAAAAGCTAGAAAAAGATGCACAAGAAAACCAGAAATTGTTCTATAAGACCCTAAAGAACATGAGGAAGGAAAAACAATGCCCTCTCAAATTTATAAAGGACAAGCAAGGCAAATAGCTTACTGCCCCGAAGGAAGTAATGGAAAGATGGAAAGAATATTTCTCAGAACTCCTTGATGGTGAGCAAGGTAAAACATCAGAAATGATAACCACTAGCACAGAAGAGGAAACCAATGGTGATGAGGATGACATAAAGATGGAAGAACTGAAGGCAGCACTGGAGAAAATCAAGATGGGCAAAGCAGCAGGGCATGATGGTATAACACCAGAAATGGTTAAGTACATGGGAGCATCAGGCGACCTGTTACTCTTAAGGGTCCTACAGGCAGCATGGTGCAACAAGACCATACCAAAGGATTGGGAGATCGCCATCATAACACCAATTTTCAAAAAAGGGTGACAATCGACAGTGTGGAAACCATAGAGGCATATCCCTTCTCAGTGTCCCTGGAAAAATCTACTCTAGAATCCTAGAGCAGAGACTCCGACGCCTAGCTGAGCCACAATTGGATGAGGTCCAGTGCGGATTCCGAGCAAACCGAAGTACTCAAGACCTAATCTTCACACTCAGACAGCTGAGTGAAAAGGCCCTTGAGTATAAGAGTAAGATCCATCTTTGTTTCATAGATCTGGAAAAGGCGTTTGACAGGGTCCCTTGGAGCAAACTTTGGGACTGCTTGGCAAGGAAGAATATTCCAGCACCTCTGATTCATGCTATACAGAGCTTCTACAAGTCTTGCAGAAATTATGTGAGGACAGCAAACCATAAGTCAGAAGAGTTCAGGACTACCACTGGTGTAAGACAAGGTGATATCCTATCACCTTACCTCTTCATACTCCTTATGGACGATGTCATCAAGGCATGTAAGGAGAGAACAAGAAAGTATTCAGTGGGGTACTGGAAGATGAGACAGGTCTATATTTCAGAGCTGGCATTTGCTGATGATGTTGCCCTGATTGCTAAATCAGAGGCACATCTCCAATCCAACCTGCAAGTCTGGAAGGAAGAGCTGGAGAAGAGAGGGATGGTCATAAGCAGCTCTAAAACAAAATCCATGGCGATATCACGAGAAGAAAGAAGACATCAGATTAAGCTGGGAGAACAGGTCCTGGAGCAGGTCGACCACTTTAAATACCTCGGAGCTATTATAGACCGAAAGGGAGGCATCAAAGAAGAGTTGGCCACTCGAAAAGCAGCAGCTGGGAGACTTTTTCAGGCCATAAATCGAGGATTCCTCAGCAAGAGAGAGGTTGGTAAGAAAACAAAGATGGCTGTATACCGCTCCACCTATGTCCCAGTCTTAACATATGGATGCGAGTCATGGGCAATGACAACAACCCATAAAAGCCAGATCCAAACCTCAGAAATGAGATATCTGAGGAAGGTGGTTGAAGTAACAAGAAGAGACATGGTACGAAACCAGACGATACGTCAAGGCCTTAAATCCTACCCCCTGCAGACCCAAGTAGAACAGTCCCAATTAAGATGGTTTGGCCATGTCTGCAGAATGGGAGAAGATCGGATACCACGACAAGCATGGGAAACAAAGAGCCAAGGATCCAGACCCCGAGTCCGCTGGGAGGACAACATTAGACAATCTTTGAAGGATCGAGGACTAGAATGGAACCAGGCCAGGAGGAAGACAGCCGATAGGATAGTCTGGCGCTCTCTCTTCCAAACCTCTACACCTCACGGTAGAAGGGGAACGACTAAGTAAGTAAGTAAGTAAGACTGGTATACATGTCTTGGCAGATGTGCAGTACAGTAGTTTGCCGTTGCTTTCTGTACGTGGTTCATTATATATGTATAAAAAAAAAAATCTCAGAACGTTATTTTTTAAGGATTTTATAGGTCTGGCCCTCAGGTGTTACCCTTTACCATAATCTGGCTCTCGGCCAACCTTAGCTTGGCCACCACTGCCATAGAGAAAGCTGACACCACTGTGTAACTGTCTTTTTTCGTTCTTGAGGTGATCACTTGCACAAGACAGTAAACATCACGTTGTTAGATGTGTGGTACTTGTAAGATGATGTGCTGAGTGTGGGAGCGGATGGAGGCGCGAATGTGTTTAGGCTCGTATATATGTAGACAATGCAACCCATACACTCACATGCAGTAGTCAAGGATGCTTGGACACTGCTGGCACGTTTCAAAACATTTATTGACGGAAACACACAGTAGCATCAACAGGAACAGTCAGTGTAAACATGGTCATGATAACAGGAAATCGTTTCGTATACATCAGGCATTCAAAAGGCTTGTAAACATTCAAATATTCGTACATGGACAATAGTAGTATGTTCATGTATATACAGTTCTCAATGCCGCTTTGGTACCTCTGACTGAACGCGTCACATACCTTAATCACTTTGACATACAGGTACAACTTGGCATCCCCGCCAATTGCACATTAGCCGTAACACAGGCCCCAAAATGGCGTCATCTGTGTACTTCTTCTAAGCAGGTTAACATCAACTCTGCGGTAATGCTTATGTAGATATAACCACCGCCAATCTGCGGTTCCCACAATATAACTTCGTCACTGGACTTCTGGATAACTTAAAGACTAATAGTCTTGGATGGCTCCCTTGAGCACAAAATATAAGTTCTGAAATTTAGGATCGGTGAGCTGTAGTTCACAGTCTTGGTAAGCCTTTAACATGTTCTGCCACCGAACGCGTAATAATGTAAAAAGGGTCGGTGTTACCTTGCACAGAATCCTCAGAACACAATAACGAACTCTGTCGTCATTCTGACGTACAGAGAATCACTGGGGAGAACTGCCAACGCAGTCACTTCGAAGATTTTTCCCAAAAACACAATGGACATCATGTCCCACAGAAGCCAGCTTACATCCCGGCCTGACGGAAGTAACTCAACTTAGCGCTTAAAATCTGCGCATGAGCACAAGCTCCGAATTGTTTACCTTTGACCCTGTCTTCATACAGGTCAAACACAATGAAAGAACCAACAGGGAAGAT
Source organism: Oreohelix idahoensis (assembly GCA_024509875.1). NCBI lineage: Eukaryota > Metazoa > Mollusca > Gastropoda > Stylommatophora > Oreohelicidae > Oreohelix > Oreohelix idahoensis. The sequence goes on from JAMPIV010007738.1 coordinate 262,516, forward strand.
AACCCCTAATCAACCTGACATCGCAAGGTAAAGACACAATTATTCACCTTTGACTAGGGTGAAAAAAATACGACAAATAACTTGACATATGAAACTCCGTCGAAAATGACAGCAACATATTACTACACCCCCCCTGTAAAAAAAATGACACATTTTTTTTTCAAATATATTCATGAGCAAGATAGCACAAGCATCAATTATGTGCTCATGAAAGAATGAACCTAATATCAGGTACAATAGACGCATAAATAAAGCGTCTGGAGAGAGTAAAAATCATCCCCCATCATAAGAGAAAATATTTCCTCTAAGCCAAACAAACTCAGGAGGTACCATTAAAGAAACCTAAGTTGCTGGCAATACCAATCATAGATATCAAAAATTGTCAAATACTATCATTACAACAATATACAAATATGATGAACTACAATACTATACCATCAGCATATCTAATGGATATATATCATGGATGGACATAATCAAATTTATTAAAGTCATTATACATCATCCAACTAGTGACACAATTGTGTTAATATGTTATGATATTAAGAACAGACATAAGTCTGGATGTATATCAGGAGATCTAGGACATAAAATTTAAATGGAATCATGTGGGCATCTAGACAATACGTCTGCCATCACATTATCCGAACCACGGATAGCTCGCACCGTAAAATGGAAAGGTTGAAGAGCAATAGCATAACGAGTAGATCTCGAGCTCTTCAAATCCTTACTTTGCATAGCTGTAAGAGCTTTTTGGTCAGTTTCCATAATGAAATGCGCGCCCAGAAGGAATCTTTGTAGCTTAAGAATGGACCAAACCATGGCCAACAATTCACGGTCTAAAACCGAGTAATTCCTTTCTGCCGCATTCAGCTTCCTAGAAATATACATTACAGGATGCAGAGTTCCTGAATACTCCTGCATTAGTGCCGCTCCAATCCCAGTGGAAGAGGCATCACTACGAACGACAAAAGTCTTATCAATCGTTGGAAGTCTTAAGATAGGATGAGATGAGAATAAATTCTTAACCTGATCCAATGACGATTGGCATTCTTGGGACCAATGTACCATATTAGGAGAACCTTTTTTCAACAACGTTGAAAGTGGTGCCATAATGGAGGATAGATTGATTATCAATGAATCTTCCATAAAATTGTATTAATCCCAAGAGACTACTGTTGTAGCCGTTTATGGTAATGGTGTTGGTCTTCATAACGCGAATGGTAATAAGAACAAAATGTCAATAAACTGTTCTGTGAAAACGAACTACAACAAGTAGTGTTTAAACTGTTCACTCGATGGTAGTACATAAGTCGGTTTACTGTACATATAGTTTATTCAACATGGCACATACGAAGGAACGATACGATCATAGTTACAGATTATAGGTACAAAATGTCATACTTTGAAGTTGCTGATCATTCTTAGTGATTCTTCAAGAATTAAGTCTTATAAACATCCACAACAATCTATTCAGGTTCGAGTTCTGAATCGGCTAACCTCTCTTTACATCCATGCCACGACTTTGGCATTGAAGCATGTACGGCATTTAAAATATGAAGCATACGAATAAATAAACTGGTTTACACGTAGGTATTATTCCTCTACGGTAATCTAATATGACCACCGACTCCGTCTGTCCATTCTAGGAAATAACATGCTAAGATGACTTCCCGCTAGACTACAACTGGGAGCGGCCTGATACTTTAGTTTACGGCAAAAAAATATACAAATATAACCGGGGCGACACTTACATGATCCTTCCATCATTGGCTTCGTCAAGAATACCAATTGAATCAATATAACATACTGGCTTATACAAAACTGCCAGAAAATTCCAATAATATATATCTCGGACATAACAAAGTCCGCACTGCCCCGTTCAAAACATGACGTCACAATCCCCAAACTAGGTTACCCGTGCGTCCAAAGCAACTCACACTGCATTGTGCACGTCAGTGCGTGAATCAATCGAACGCACAAATAATAAAATATATAAAGACTGGTGCGTACATTTGGCAGGACCGAAGACTACCCCCTTAGGTAATAAATGTACGTAACAGCTCCCTTATCACCTCCCCTTAAAAAAATTAATTCTATTAATTTTTTTTTTTTAACTTAGTACCCGAGAGAGGTGAGTCAAAACTACAACAAGATATATGAAATGCATAAAGTTATATCATATTAAGAAAAGAATATTAAACGAAATGAATATAACTAAATGATAGTATGCATTAAAGCACACATCCACAAACGACCTACTTTGGAACGATGTGGTAAAACAAGTTTGAAAATGAAAAATGAAAAAAAACCATAAAAAAAAAAGATGATAATAAAATTCAACTAAGTTTTCAACAAAATTTGAAACATATGATTTCAAAAATGAAAATGAACAGCAACACTGATGATGATCAATGACAAGAGAATCAATGAAACAGAAAAATTGAAAATACAATGTGCAAAAATGAAGCAATGCAAAATTAAACACTTTAAGAATCAACACACTTAATGTTTTCTAACACTAGTACGGTTGACTAGTGATCTAACAGTGAGATATCATAACTAAGACCCGTGAATGTAGGTATTACCTGACAACTAAGAAAGTTAGTTTGTGTGTGATCCATAATCAATTAAATATATTAAATTGAATTAATCTAATTTATATATTCCTTAATTACTAACAAATAACTAGTTAACAATATATTCTAAGTAATTTCAATATCACTATCAATATGTCACTGTTCCGTTACAACTAGTTAGTAATCGACGAGATAATGTTCTCAATGTTCCATACACGATATAATATATTCTCTAACACGTTATGTAGTGTAATATGTTCCATAGGAATAACAAATGTATATTTGTCGCTCTTAACAATGTTGCCATATTAATAAAAAGTTACTGTAGTACCAATGTTCCCGTTCTAATAAAACGTTAATATAGTATCAATAACAATGTACAAAGTTATTCATGTTATCGGTGAGGATGTTCCAACATCTGGAAGTGGCTTAGTTTCGACAAGTTCGCTTGGGCATCTTGACAGACAGTCTGCGAACACATTCTGCACTCCAGGAATAGCTCGTATCTCAAAATGGAACGGTTGAAGCGCTATAGCGTAACGCGCTGACTTTGATGACTTAACGTTCCCTGTATTCAGTGCGGTAAGAGCTTTCTGGTCAGACTCCACCACAAAGTGTGAGCCGAGAAGGTAACGTTCCAGTTTTGTGATTGCCCACACCAATGCGAGGAGCTCTTTATCGAGAACGGAGTATTTGAGTTCGCTCTCCGTAAGTTTTCTGGACACGTACATCACCGGAAATAAGGTGCCGTTATATTCCTGCATCAAAACTGCAGCGATAGCGTAAGAAGAAGCATCACTGCGAAGAATGAAATTGAGATTTTTGTCAGGCAACCTCAAAAAAGGTTCATTTGAAAAAAAATGTTTTATATAGTCTAACGCCGTTTGGTGATCCTGCGACCACTTTATTACATTAGATGTGCCTTTCTTCAGTAGAGAAGAAAAAGGTGCAGTTATAGTAGACAAATGAGGGATGAATTTTGAATAGAACTGTATTAGTCCTAACAGCGACCTAACTTGTTTTTTTGTCTTAGGTGCCGAGATGTTTAAAATTTTAGAGACGTTACTGTCTTCTGTATACATGAAACCATGTCCTATGCGGTGACCCAGAAATGAGATGTCATGAAAACCGACAAAAGCCTTTGAAGGTTTCGCTGTTAAGTTATAATCCCGTAAGGTAGAAAGTAAAGATTTTAAACCCTGAATATGTTCATCCCAAGAGTCACTGAAAAGACAGATGTCATCTATATAAGTAATGACATCGGGACGATGAGACAATATGCGGCGCATCATGCGTACAAAGGTAGCTGGCGCATTCATTAATCCGAATGGCATAAAATTCCATTGGAAAAGTTCATGAGAACTAGAAAAAGAACAAATAACTATTACAAGAAAGAGATGATGACTGCATAGGCTGAGTCATCAAAGAATGTGAAATCAAAATCCAATATAGTAGGTTACTATCTGCGTGATGCAGAATCAGGAACCAATTGTAATCGGAGAGAATGGTGGTGGAAATACACACCATTGTCCCGCTCGATAGCCATGCGAGCATCTCGATTGGTCCTAAAAGTAACCACGGCGTCACCATACCTGTTATTGGTATGAGGTAACAGACGCACGAACCTAACGTCTGCCGTGTGGTTGAGAAAATCTCCTAGTGCTTGCCAACTAGTTCGCTGTGGCAGATTTTGCACAAGGATGGTGCGAGAAGATGCACCTCTACCAATATAAGTGGTACCGTAGTCACAAGAATGTGAACAAGGTTGATGGGTAACATTAGTCCTCTTAGGTACATTATAATATTTATTATTTATACGTTTAGGATTATTCTGAAATGTACCATACTTTTGTACTTGATTATTATGACTTATGCCAGACAAAGGTGTAGGTGTACGGCATGTCGTAGACACCTGCTTGCTGGGCAAAGTTAAAATCTTACTGGCAACCTTATTGGTATTAATTTTCCCATAAGAGTTACAACTCTTATTTTTATTAGGAACATCCTTTCCCTTTTTTTCAAACGTAACCTTTTTTTTACGATCAGTTGCCTGCTGATCAGGTCGAGGGAAGGTATATATCCCCCGGAATGACTTACTAGTCTTCACAGGTTGCGTTGAAACCTTAATATCATTCTTAAGAATGGAAGCATGTCGTAAAGGTTGTAATGCATTAGCCACAGTGGCGTAATGAACCATGGAATCATTTTCACTACTAGATTCCGATACATTAGCATTACCCAACATGTTAATAGCATGTGCATGTGACACAACTCTAGGTATAGACTTAAATGCATAGGCATCCTGTATATGCTGCTTTTCCCATTCAGCAATTTGCTGAGGGGTACACTCTTTTATACCGTGTATACGACCCAATATGACATCACTAATTGGATTCGGAAGAAGACAGGCGTGGATCTTTCCTGAAAAAAATGGTGTAGTTAACTCAATAACAGCCGTGGGAAATGTTTCCACGGTTCCACCAAAAGTCACACACTGGATGGTCTCTCCAGTTGCACAGGCGGGGTCGACCAAAGAGTTCCGCACTCCTACAGTGCTGCAGCCTGAATCAAATAAAAGAGAGCATGGAATGTTGTTGACAAATCCCTTGTTAAACTTAAGAGAGCCCTGTCCCTGGTGTACTGACGCAGCAGTGGCCGTACAGACTGCAGGTAGACTAGGCAAGGTATGTCCGCAACGCAGCGTCGTGATCGCCTTAGGCTGGAAAAGAGTCGAGCATTCTGGACAGTCTTTCACCTGGGTACAATCAAGAGAACAAGACATAGCATTGTGAGTTTCAGTTACTCTACCCTGTTCAATGTTAGCCTGTGTATCACTTAAAGCGAAATTAGAATGTCTACCCGTATTACTTGACGATCTATCTCTAAGACGCGATCGATTTTGATTATTTGCTTTAAAATTGCCAAAATTGTCGTTTCTGCTAGAGTTAAAATTTGGATGAGTCCGATAATTTGTATAATTAAAGTTATGCTGTTCTTTAAAATTTTTATTCCAAGAACCTTGTCTGTTTTGTGGACCCTGAGATCTTGATCTCCAGTTTTGTTTATTATAATGTCCTTGATTATTTTTAAAATTATTGTTACCAAAATCTTGCGATCTGTGAGTTTGGTTCCAAGAAACATTAAATGGAGCAGATTGTTGAAATTGCTTCCCTTTGTAAAAGTTATCATTGTTAAAATTGTAATTATTTCCCTTATTGACATACCTGTCAGCACTAAAGGAACGATTTCGTGAAAAATTGTTTTGTTGTGCTGCAAAAGCAACAGGCAATTCATTCTTAATCTGTGCGTTACTTAGATCCATGTTTGGGTGAGCAGTACAAAAATTTTTTTGCATGTTCTTCTAAGTCTTTTATTGATAAAGGTTTCCGTTCTTGCAAAAATGCGAGAAATGTAGGATTTACAGACGATATTACCTTATCGCGCATCAGTAAATCGAAGAGACCTTCATATGACTTTTCAATTTTGGATAATTCAATCCATCTTTCTAGTGTTAGTCGTATTTGTGACAGAAAATCATTGAAATTTCTGCTAGATTGAGGTAGTAATGTATGAAATCTTAATCGATATTCGTCTTCTGTCATTTGGAATTTTTGCAGAAGTGCCGCTCTAAGAGCATTATAGTCATTTTTCTCACCAATACTGGTAGTATGATAAACTGCCAAAGCATCCCCAGTAAGTAACCTGGATAAATATGTGCAATACAGTGTTTTATCCACGTTGTAAGACCTACAAGTGGCCTCAAATCTATCTAGGAAAAATATTACGTCATCCGACGGGGGATTAAATTTAGGTAATTTAAGGTTAATTTCCTTAAAATGATCATGTCTGGATGAAGTTTGGCTTTCAAAAGTTCTCTGAGAATTAGCTTCCTGAGTTAACCTAAGTCTCTCATATTCTGACTCTGCTAATTTCAGTTCATGCTGTCGTTTTCTATCATTCTCTTCCATCTCAAGCTGAAGTCGTTTTGTGTTTTGTTCAGCTATTAATCTCCTTTCTTCTATTTCTTTTTGTTTCTGTTCCATTTCCTTTTGTTTAACTTCCATCTCAATTTTAAGTCTTTCTTCAGCCTCTCTTTGCTTCTGTTCTGCCTCTCGCTGAAATCGTTTATCTTCTAATTCAGAGGCTAATCTCATTTTTTTCTCCTCTTCCTCAGCTATAAATTTCCTCTTCTTTTCATGTTCCTCAGCATCAATCCGTTTTTGATCTGCCTCAAATTTCATCTTCTTCTCTTGTTCCTCAGCCTCAAATTTCATCTTCTTCTCTTGTTCCTCAGCCTCAAATTTCATCTTCTTCTCTTGTTCCTCAGCCTCAATCCATTTTTGATCTGCCTCAAATTTCAAATTTTCCAATCTTAACTTTTCAGCTTCCAATCTTTGAGCTTCCAACCTTTGAGCCTCTTTATATTCTGACATAGCGAATTGTCTTACCTCTTCAGCAGGTATTTGCAAAGCTTTTGCTTGCTTAATGAAATAATCGAGTGAATACATTATTCTATATAAGTAGTCACAGTACTCTAGATATTTAAAATGATAATTAATCAATATAAATTAGTTAACCTTGTTACTATAACAAGTGTTCTTAGTTCCTGTCCTTAGAACGGTATAATGTTATCATATAATTATTAAATATGTTATTAATCAATAAATTTATGTAATCAAATGTCATGAAATGAACAACGAGAAAGACAATAGAAACATAACAGACAAGACATGATAAACTGGACGGGTGAACACAATCGTAGAAATCAAAAAAAAATAAAAATGTATAACTAAAATAGAATATCGTAAAAATATACGACGATAACTACGATCAGATAATTAACAGTACAATTGACAACACAGTGTAAAAACATAGGTTTTGTAAAAAACTGAACGACAGGAAAGGTGAGATGGACGCAAAATACAAACAAAATTCATCATAAAACTAAATTACGAATAAAAATAAATACGAAAACAACAATTAAAACTTGACACTACAGCTAAACAGTCAGGTGTCACAGACCACCAGACACAGTGGACCTAGAATCCTTCTACGCTCACGCGTAGGAACATTCCACTGAGGGAAGTCTGCAAAACAATTCCTAAAGAACAGTCACGAAGGCCCTGGTGTGAAACTGGGATGTATCCTCTGTGAGTCTCCAAACCCTACCTCCCACAAAGAATACACAACATATAACACATAACACGGAAAATATAAAGGTGGACATAAGCAATTAAGGCACAGCTAATAATAATAAAATGTATAACGGATACAAGTTATACTTAGCTCGCGTGTGCCGGGAAAAAACAATGTGCCTCGTCTCCGTGGATGTACGTTTGAAGCTAAAATAATTCGATCTGCGAATACAGCATCAGCTCGCACGAAATGATAATGAAGGCAGTCAGTCCCTGTACAACCCGAAGTGAAGGTTGATAGATGACCTTGAGAATCTCGTAACGGTCAGTTGATTAAGATTCATTTTGACAACAAGTTCCAACTTGACGATGATGTCGCCTTGAAAGTACACATTCTATTTTCAAACGATTAATTTGATTGAGTAAGATCCTTTGAAATGATAAATTTCAGACCACGCTGGCGCACCAATTACTGTTGTAGCCGTTTATGGTAATGGTGTTGGTCTTCATAACGCGAATGGTAATAAGAACAAAATGTCAATAAACTGTTCTGTGAAAACGAACTACAACAAGTAGTGTTTAAACTGTTCACTCGATGGTAGTACATAAGTCGGTTTACTGTACATATAGTTTATTCAACATGGCACATACGAAGGAACGATACGATCATAGTTACAGATTATAGGTACAAAATGTCATACTTTGAAGTTGCTGATCATTCTTAGTGATTCTTCAAGAATTAAGTCTTATAAACATCCACAACAATCTATTCAGGTTCGAGTTCTGAATCGGCTAACCTCTCTTTACATCCATGCCACGACTTTGGCATTGAAGCATGTACGGCATTTAAAATATGAAGCATACGAATAAATAAACTGGTTTACACGTAGGTATTATTCCTCTACGGTAATCTAATATGACCACCGACTCCGTCTGTCCATTCTAGGAAATAACATGCTAAGATGACTTCCCGCTAGACTACAACTGGGAGCGGCCTGATACTTTAGTTTACGGCAATAAATATACAAATATAACCGGGGCGACACTTACATGATCCTTCCATCATTGGCTTCGTCAAGAATACCAATTGAATCAATATAACATACTGGCTTATACAAAACTGCCAGAAAATTCCAATAATATATATCTCGGACATAACAAAGTCCGCACTGCCCCGTTCAAAACATGACGTCACAATCCCCAAACTAGGTTACCCGTGCGTCCAAAGCAACTCACACTGCATTGTGCACGTCAGTGCGTGAATCAATCGAACGCACAAATAATAAAATATATAAAGACTGGTGCGTACATTTGGCAGGACCGAAGACTACCCCCTTAGGTAATAAATGTACGTAACAACTACGTACTTGCTTTTTTGTCTTCGGAACCGAGATATTTAATATCTTCGAAATGTTTTGGTCCTCTGTCTTCAACAGACCATGACCAACCCGATGACCTAGGAAAGAGATTTCACTAAACCCAACAAAGGCTTTAGAGGGTTTTGCTGTTAACTTATGCTCGCGTAGAGTAGATAGTAACTCGTTTAAACCCGAATAGTGTTCTTCCCAAGTATCACTGAACAGACAGATGTCGTCCAAATATGCGATGACATCTGTACGATACAATAGAATTCGTCGCATCATGTGCACGAAAGTTGCTGGGGCGTTCATAAGCCCGAAAGGCATAAAATTCCACTGAAATAAACCCCTAGGTGTCTGATAAACGCCTTTTTTCCTTGTGGTAATAGTGATAATGATAAAGGCTGTTATTCTTGGATGCGGTATACTGTGTTTTATCAGTGTACGTTGTAAAGATGTACTGGGACTGAATAGTCAACTCAAACAACCGAGCACAGTGTCAGGTATACATGTCACCTTGTCCTGGGACACAATGAGGCCCTGACAAGAATACAGTGTTGACAATGAGTGTTGTAATAAATGTCAATACGCGAATGTGTGACTGTTCTGTGGAGTTGACTGAAGGTTCAAACACTCATTCATGCGTATCTAGAAGTTACTTATGCAGACCACTGTAGATGTTTCAATAGTTTAATTTGACGCATACACTTGACAGAATGGGTACAGTTACAGGAACACAGGTCGACATCAATAGCATATTGTTGACCCACGGTGTACAATTATAAATTGGCATTCATGTTGAGGAAAATCACAATGGAACGTCAGTATACAAACGTTCAGAGTTCCATATCTCATCTAAATATTCATCAGGCCTTACTGACTGATCATGTCAGTTAATATATAATGTTTAACAAATCTTCGTCAGGCCTTACTGACTAGTCATGTCAGTTAATCAATAATGTTTACGGTGACTCCTGGACAGAACCTCCTTTAGCATAAGTGTAGCTTGCACCCTAGCGGAGATTTCTTTAAATAGCATTCAGCAAATATCTTCTGAGCGAATGTTAAATCACCCAAGAATAGATTTTCCTTTCATAAGCGTGATCTCTTGATCATCATCGGATAATAAGGGCATCCCTGTTCTCTGGTAAATGATCAACAATAAATAGCATTCCAAAATGGCTTCTCGTCTTGTAAACATCGCTCACCCTAACGATGTACGACAAAGCTTCAATAAAGATTCAATTCTTGAATATCAAAGTTTCCACAAGCATCAGCATAATCTGTCCTCATAATTGCTGTATAGAAACATAACCAGTGCTGCTAGATAATATGTCGTTCTGACATACTGACATAGGTAGATTCATGTAAACGTCTGCCCATCTTAAGCCTAGGAATGAACGAAGTCAGCAAAAGTACGTTTACCTTGACATAGGAATACACTAGCAAGCACAAACGCTCTTCTCCTGGCGTTATGGAATGAACACTAGGGAACTCATGGATTTAACAATCCCAGAAGAAACTATCTTCGTTCCCATAATCAAAAAGAGATCACAAACTTTGGGCAGGTCTACGACATGACTCCCGCCATAGGCTTCATCACCGAAGAACTCTCTAACGTATCTTCATCCGCCGAAAAGCCCCTGACCCCTAAAGTACAGTACAAAAAAAATAGTTCCTCTTAACCATACTAAGATATCAAGATATAAGACATACTCGTCCTACATAGACAAGAACTACACATAGATTCGGGCCATAGACATTCTGAAGCAATAACAATCTATTCCTAACCAAACACAGAATAGATCAAAGTAAATCTAAATTCCTCCGCCGAGTTCGACTTTCAGGAACGAACAAGGAGCGACAACTCACAGAATGAATACCCAACGCCTAATCTGAGTTCTGTCCCTCAAGACCGAAAAACATGCATTCAAAGATAAATATATTTTTATCAGACAAATAAATACATTTTACTTTTGTATGCGTAATCTGTGCGCCAAAAAATATGTGCGCAACAGTGTCAAAAAAGCAGTGAGAGGTTTGGCGTGTTCCGTCAGTGGGACTTGCCAATAACCTTTCGACAAGTCTAGTTTAGTAAAGAATTTAGCTTTAGAAAGTCTAATAAGCAGATCATCTAATAAAGGCATAGGTTCAGCATCGAACTTCGTAACTTGATTTAATTTGCGATAATCAACGCAAAGATGTATGTTATTGTCTTTCTTTCGAACAATAACCATCGACGAAGAATAAGCTGAAGTGGATGGTTCAATTATTTTCAATTGAATCATTTCATCCAATTCTTTCTCGACTTGTGCTTGAAAATGAATAGGTATTGGGTATGGTCTTACTCTGATCGGGTTACGATCAGTAAGTATGATGTCATGTTCTATGACATCTGTGTGTCCAGGAATGTCGGTAAGGACATCCTGATATGATTGTAGCGTAGAGGATACTTGACGTTGCTCCTCAAAAGACAAGTTCGAAGAGACGGTAACGTTTTTCCATGATTCCGTAGAATTAAGTGGAACAACAGGAAGAGGTAAAATAACGTCAGAAAAAGTAGTTTCCTCATCCTGTATAACAGACAGGGATGAGATATGACCATGTTGGACTCGAGAATCGTCCGTCGCCTGGAAAATAGGCTGTAAATAGTCTGGTCGTTCAATAAATTCAGTAAGCATATTTATATGGAAGGTTTTATGCCTTCCATCAACATCGACAATATAGTCGACATCTGAAATTTTAGAGACTATAGTGTATGGACCTTTCCAAGAAATGAGAAGTCTGTTTTCCCTCGTGGGAAGTAAGACAAATGCTTTGTCTCCAGGACAAAGTTGACGTAGGCGTCTTTTCTTATTAGCGAATCGCCTAGCCTTTTCTTTAGCGAATTCTGATGATGAAGTAGCTAACCTGCATGATTCGATAATTTTCTCCCTAAGAGCAATGACATATTCATATGATGATTGTGTATCATCGTCAATATTATCGGCAGTGATCAGATCGTGTAGCAAGGACATAGGACCACGCGGTTGCGCGCCAAAGACAAGTTCAAAAGGAGAAAATCCTGTATGCTCATTGGGAACCTCTCTATAGGCAAAGAGAGCTGCAGGTAGGACCCTGTCCCAATCATCAGGATGATCCTCCGTTATCTTGCCTAGTAAGTTCTTTAGTGTCCTATTAAGACGTTCAACCAATCCATTGGACATTGGATGATAAATACTACTGAGAGATCTTTTAATGTCCAGAGTAGCCATCACCTGAGACATAGTGTCCGATATCAATTGAGTGCCGTGGTCTGATAGTATTTCTCCGGGAAATCCCAGCCGAGAAAATATGAGCCAAAGAGCATCTGCGATATCGACAGTTGATATGCTTTTAAGAGGAATAGCCTCTGGCCAACGAGTGCACATGTCAACGCAAGTAAGGATAAATTGATGTCCTCTGGCTGACTTAATCTTAAACGGGCCAATAATGTCTATTGCCATTTTCTGAAACGGCTGAATAGGAATATCTGCGGCCTGAATAGGTGCAGCATGTCTTGGACCTCTAGACTTGACCTCTTGGCAAATTTTGCAAGACCGGCAATAAATTTGTATGTCTTTGTTCACGAATGGCCAAAAGAAAGACGCAAGGACTCTAGTCTTAGTTCTGGAAAAACCCATATGTCCAGCACACTGAGAATCGTGTGCATGTTGAAGAATTAAGGCTCTCATACACTTAGGCACAAGAATTTGCGAATGCATAGACTTGTCCGAGTGTTGTACCATTCGTACCAATATACCATTCTTCATAGTGATATATGATCTGTGATTCGTATTCTGATTAGGATTACCTTTCTTTGCGAGAAGAACATGTCATGCGAAATCACCAAGTGATCATCTTGGCTATCAACTCCATTACTATCATCAGATGAAGTTGGAGGGATAAGAGCTTGGGCTCTTGTTACCACTGCATTGACCACTTGGATATTTTGTTCCTCCCAAATAGAAATTTGTTGCGGGGTGCATTCCTTAACCCCATGAATACGACCAATTATAAGATCCGAAATAGGATTAGGAAGAAGACACGCGTGGACATCTCCTGTAAAGAAAGGAGTGTCAATGCTAATGATAGCAGTAGGATATTTTTCCATGGTACCACCAAACGTAACACATTTGACCACCTTTCCCGAGTAACAGCGAGGATCTATCAGAGACTGCCTAACCCCGACAGTAGTGCAACCAGAATCAAAAAGCACTGAGACTAGCCTATCATTCACTAGACCTTTATGCAAGATGAGAGATCCTCTCCCATCATGCGCAACTGTAGCAGGAAGAGCGGGAAGAGGGTGACCACAAATTAAGGTAGATAAAGACGATGGCTCGAACAATGTTGAGCATTGGGGGCATTCAGTTGCTCTCCCAAAATCGAAAGCACAACCAGTGATAGCATTAGAGTTCCCACTATCATTTACTTGATTACAGGCTCCATTAAACTCTTGTTGTGCAGAGTTTGCCTGTTGGAAAGCTTTTCTTTTGTTATATCTAAGTCTACCGCGATTATCATTTCCCCTGTAATTGTTATCATATTGTCTATTGTAATTATCATTCCGGTTTGAATCCCGGTTTGTATATTCACCATCGTCATATTCTTGACGTCGAGAATGGTTATCCCGAGCAGAAAAGCTTGGGTAGTTTTTATTGTGATAACCTTTGCGAAAGTGTCTAAAATTATTACCACCAAAATTACGAGAACTCCCATCTCGTCTCCAATTCTTAGAAGAAGAACCATCATATGTTGGATTACTCTGCTTATGAGTGTAATTCTGATTACTTTTCCTATTCCAGTTTTGTTGAGCACCCTGAAATTTCTTATTGAAATTAAGGCCATATGGTGCTGCCGAAGCAACTGGCAACCCTTCTTTCACTTTAGAATTGCTAACTGTAGCATGGGGATGCGCGGTGGCATACTGACAACAACATTCCTCCATGTCTTTTAAGTTTTTAGGCTTACGCTCATGAAGAAATGCAAGGAAAGAATCATTAACAGATGACAAAAACTTTGTCTCTAAGTAATAAGTCCATTAGACCTTCATATGTTTTCTCAGTTTGAGACAACTCAACCCATCGTGTAAATGTACGACGTATCTTTGTAACAAAATCAGATAAATCTACTCCATTTTCTGGCAACATTGTCCTAAAACGAAGACGATAATCTTCTTCTTTTAGTTGATATTTTTTTAATAATGCTGCTCTGACAACATCATAATTAGTTCTATTATGCTCTTCTATTGTCATAAGAGTAGTCACAGTTTCACCTGTAAAAAATTCCATCAGTTGTTCAACATAGTTTTCCTTTTTTATCTTATGCGTACCACATAAAAATTCGAATCTATCAAGATAATCAGTTATATCGTCCTTCAAAGGATTGAAATGAGGCAATTTGATCTTACTAGACCTCTCCTTTGTTGTATCCGAAGTTACTTGATGAGCACCCATATTTGTTACTTTCTATTTCTCTAATTCCAAAGTCGCGAGTTTTTCCTCATGTTCCATTTTATGTTTCTCTTTCCTTTCCTCGGCTTCCCTATCTAATCTTCTATTCTCCGCCTCTGCTTGAAGTTTTCTTTCTTCTGCAGCAGCTTGAAGTTTTCTTTCTTCTGCTTGAAGTTTTCTTTCCTCTGCAGCAGCTTGAAGTTTTCTTTCTTCAGCAGCAGCTTCATTTTTTTTGTTTTTCCATTTCCATCTGGAATTTTCTTTCATCAGCTTGCATTTGCAACCTTAAATTCTCAGCATCTATCTTCTTGTGTTCAGCTTGCATCTGCAATCTTAAATTCTCAGCATCTATCTTCTTTAGTTCAGCTTGCATCTGCAATCTTAAATTCTCAGCATCTATCTTCTTTTGCTCAACTTCTGCTTTCAATTTATTTTCCTCTTTTTGTCTCTTTTCTTCTGACTTCAATGCTATGGCGAATTGAGCAGTTGCGAATTCTTCTAACTTGTCACCTGTCTTCCCAAGGACTTTCCCTTGTTTAATGAAGAAGTCTAGTGTAGACATTGTCTAATGAGATCAGTAACCTGAAAAAATTAAATAAATTACCTTATCCCACTTTAATGGGAGACAAGTCTTCAATGTTAGACTTGTATACTCAGTTCAGTTTATTTCACTCTCTTTGAGAGTCAAGTCTTAATCAAAGACCTTGTATGGTTACCTTATTTCTTTATAATAATTTTCTATCAATACTCCCAATATGAATAGTGTATCATATTAATAACGACAACAATAATACATGACCAAGTATATGTATGTAGACTGTGTATGACAATAATGTATTACAATCATAAATACAAAGACAAAGATACAGAACAATGACTGAAAACGTTCGCAGAAGTCAAATAAACAATACAGCAGAAAGTAAAGAAAATGTTACACAAATGTGTAATGATGACCGCGAAAAGTAAACAAGACAAATAGCAACACTGTTATAAACAAAAAGGTGTAAAGAAATAAACGGAAGGAAGGAGAGAAGAACAGATACAAACAAAACAAATCGAAAATCAAAGAATGAAAAAATAACGAAAACAACACTAACTCATGTCGTCACAGCTAAACGTAAACAGCAACAATTGTCGCTAGCAAATTCCAATTAAGGAAATTTGCAGTCCCTAATGACACGCTCTCAATAGATAACCTCTATTACGTGGTATTTATCTAAAGGAGTCACCTTACCCAACCAGCCTGCTGAAAAACACAAGAAAAATACACAACAATAGTACAAGTAACATAAACAGCAATTGAATGTGTTGCAAAATAAAGCTTAGTCACACATGATGTTACAGTAACTATCCTGCTCCTTGCGAACACAGAAACAAAATGTCAAGCGCGCACTGATTGTCAGATCCACTGTAGCATGAAGTGGTCTTCCAGAACATAAAGTTACTATGACCTTCTCGACTTAGGACTTGCACATTGAATGTTGACGATTTCACGTACTGTTTACAAACACTTGACCTCGAAAAATGTAACTTGAATGCTCGGACGTAGGAAAGTCTGTTGTTGACTGAGACGTGTAAATGACCAGCGGTACCATTTACAAAAAGGGACTTGACTTGTATGCAGCTGTGGTCCACGTAACAAACGCCTCGATGCTAACTTCAGGACTTGTCATGTTGTGGTTTATGTAGCATTATAACAAAAATGCTAACACTGTTTATACTGTCCTGTGTAGTCAAAACTTGGAAGTGTTGAGTATGTGTGTTATTCTCAGATGTCCACCTTGTTTATCAAAACATGTAGCACAAAGTCCACGGAAATGTTAATTTCTCGCTCTGTCCAGCTTAGACCCACAGATCTGGCCTACCAGAAATGTAACTGTTTTTTTTTCGTTCTTGAGGTGATCACTTGCACAAGACAGTAAACATCACGTTGTTAGATGTGTGGTACTTGTAAGATGATGTGCTGAGTGTGGGAGCGGATGGAGGCGCGAATGTGTTTAGGCTCGTATATATGTAGACAATGCAACCCATACACTCACATGCAGTAGTCAAGGATGCTTGGACACTGCTGGCACGTTTCAAAACATTTATTGACGGAAACACACAGTAGCATCAACAGGAACAGTCAGTGTAAACATGGTCATGATAACAGGAAATCGTTTGGTATACATCAGGCATTCAAAAGGCTTGTAAACATTCAAATATTCGTACATGGACAATAGTAGTATGTTCATGTATATACAGTTCTCAATGCCGCTTTGGTACCTCTGACTGAACGCGTCACATACCTTAATCACTTTGACATACAGGTACAACTTGGCATCCCCGCCAATTGCACATTAGCCGTAACACAGGCCCCAAAATGGCGTCATCTGTGTACTTCTTCTAAGCAGGTTAACATCAACCCTGCGGTAATGCTTATGTAGATATAACCACCGCCAATCTGCGGTTCGAACAATATAACTTCGTCACTGGACTTCTGGATAACTTAAAGACTAATAGTCTTGGATGGCTCCCTTGAGCACAAAATATAAGTTCTGAAATTTAGGATCGGTGAGCTGTAGTTCACAGTCTTGGTAAGCCTTTAACATGTTCTGCCACCGAACGTGTAATAATGTAAAAAGGGTCGGTGTTACCTTGCACAGAATCCTCAGAACACAATAACGAACTCTGTCGTCATTCCGACGTACAGAGAATCACTGGGGAGAACTGCCAACGCAGTCACTTCGAAGATTTTCCCCAAAAACACAATGGACATCATGTCCCACAGAAGCCAGCTTACATCCCGGCCCGACGGAAGTAACTCAACTTAGCGCTTAAAATCTGCGCATGAGCACAAGCTCCGAATTGTTTACCTTTGACCCTGTCTTCATACAGGTCAAACACAATGAAGAACAAACAGGGAAGATAACCCCTAATCAACCTGACATCGCAAAGTAAAGACACAATTATTCACCTTTGACTAGGGTGAAAAAAATACGACAAATAACTTGACATATGAAACTCCGTCGAAAATGACAGCAACACACTGCCATTTGTCCCCATAGAGAAAGCTGACACCACTGCAGTTTGTCCCCATAGAGAAAGCTGACACCACTGCAGTTTGTCCCCATAGAGAAAGCCGACACCACTGCAGTTTGTCCCCATAGAGAAAGCCGACACCACTGCAGTTTATCCCCATAGAGAAAGCTGACACCACTGCAGTTTGTCCCCATAGAGAAAGCTGACACCACTGCCGTTTGTCCCCATAGAGAAAGCTGACACCACTGCAGTTTGTCCCCATAGAGAAAGCTGACACCACTGCAGTTTGTCCCCATAGAGAAAGCTGACATCACTGCCGTTTGTCCCCATAGAGAAAGCTGATACCACTACAGTTTGTACCCATAGAGAAAGCTGACACCACTGCAGTTTGTCCCCATAGAGAAAGCTGACACCACTGCAGTTTGTACCCATAGAGAAAGCTGACACCACTGCAGTTTGTACCCATAGAGAAAGCTGACACTACTGCTGTTTGTCCCCATAGAGAAAGCTGACACCACTGCCGTTTGTCCCCATAGAGAAAGCTGACACCACTGCAGTTTGTCCCCATAGAGAAAGCTGACACCACTGCATTAATGTGCTTCTGAAATAGTGGTTTCTGTAGCAATTTATTTTACAAGAAGAGGTTGCTAGTATCATGCACAACCTCATATGTCAGACATGACTGAGGGAGCAGTATCCTATTCTTTGCTTTTCCCCCTAGACACCCCCTGGGGAACTACACAGCACAGTGAGTAATGTTTCAATTTCATTCCTAAATACGTTCTTTGGGCCTCTGGGATGGGAAAAAAAGAACAGAATACAGCATCCTGACAAAAACACCATAAAAAGTGACAACAGACAGCTTGATTCATACATACGATTGCTTTTTGTATAACAGTCACAACTGTAACTGTTGCGTTACAAGCATTATTGTAACTGTATGTAAAAAAAATAAAAAAATAAATAAATGAGTTTGAGGTTAGATTATCACCATCACCACAAACGGAATTCCAGTTACATCATCATCACCATCACAGGCACTACCAATCATTCAACATCACCACAAAATGAACCACCAGTCATTTATCAATACCAGAAACAGAACCCCGGCCATTCTTCACCACCATAAAACAGTCCTGGTCATTCAACGCCTTCACAAACAGAAAACTGGTTATTCCCCACCATGACAAAACAGACCTCACACCTTTCAAAACCACCACAAGCTGAACCCTGGTCACCCATTACCATGACAAATCTGACCACATACCTTTCAAAATCACCACAAGCTGAACCCTGGTCATTCATTACCATGATAAATCAGACCTCACACCTTTCAAAATCACCACAAGCTGAACCCTGGTCACCCAGTACCATGAAAAATCTGACCTCATACCTTTCAGAATCACTACAAGCTGAACCCTGGTCATCCATTACCATGATAAATCAGACCTCACACCTTTCAACACCACCACAAAGTGAACCCTGGTCATACATTATCACCATGAGTGAACCCTGGTCATACATCTTCACCACAAGTGAACACTGGTCATACATCATCACCACAAAGTGAACTCTGGTCATACATCATCACCAAAAAGTGAACTCTGGTCATACATCATCACCACAAGTGAACCATGGTCATACATCATCACCACAAAGGGAACCATGGTCATTCATCATCACCACAAAGTGAACCCTGGTCATACATAAACACCACAAGTGAACCCTGGTCACACATAAACACCACACAGTGAACCCTGGTCATATATCATCACCACAAGTGAACCCTGGTCATACATTATCACAAGTGAACCCTAGTCATCCATCACCACACACAGGATCCCAATCATTCAACACTTCATGAATACAGAACCCATGCCTTTCATCACCACAGCAACCTGAACACTGGTAATTCATCACCATCACAAAACAGAACCCCAGTCCTTCATTACCACTGAAAACAGAATCCCAAAAATCCATCATCACTAACAGAACCCTGGCCATTCACCATCATCATCCCAACAATATGAACCACCAATTATCTATAACCACAAAGAGAACTACCAGCTATTCATCACTCTACTATTACCACCCCAAACAGACCCAAGAGCCACCAACCACCAATCAACAAGCACAGCAACTATTTCTCACCGCTGCTCTCTTTGTGTAGTTCAAGCAAAAAGCCCTCATCAAACTCTGGCTCCACGGCACAAGGAACAGGCCGTGACCTGTAGCGCTGGTTGCGGAAGTACACATGTAACGTGAAGAAAGCTGTCACCTTCTGTCCAAGCATGGAGTCTGATTCTTCCAGATGCTCCAAGAATGCTTTACCTCCCTGTACCAGAAGGTACAAATGACGGCGTGATGGATCAATATTAGCTGTGAAAAAGATTCAAAAGTAGACAACTTCAAAGATGCAAACATGGGACATAATGACATGTTTGTGTTTCATATGTAAACAACAAAATAAAGGTAGTCCAATAGCAGATACTGCTGTAGGGGAGTGAAGTGTTAGAGACCTCACCATACTAGGTCCAGCATTGACAGGTGGGGTGACCAGTTCCTTTCCTCGCTGCCTTTTCCTCCCCTAACTCAAAGAGTCAGGTACCATTTACAGCTCAGTAGACTGGAGCGTGTCGGAACCATGATTCGAACTCGGCACCTTTACCACGAGAGACCAGCACCCTAACCACTGTCAATCAGATACTCGGTTCATATGTAGCAGTGTCAATTCTATGGCATGAAGAAACAGAATAGTAAAAGGAAACAGTAAAGGTAGTCCTACAGCCAATACGGCCACAGGGGCAGTGAAGCATTAGAGACTTTATCTATAACAGGTCATGGAGGTAGTATGACTAGTTCCCTTTCCTCAATGCCTTTGTTTTCCCTTACTCATGAGCAATCAGCTGCCTATTTTTAAAGCTGGTACAACCTGGTTTTGAACCCAGTCCCTTCATTTTCCTATTCGACCCATATGCAGGAAGCCTGTACCAAGCAGTCTTGTGCTTTAGCAGTAGTGGGTTCTGTAGCAGTGTGTTTTACAAGATGATTTGTATTTTTTTTTTTTTTTTTTTAATCGTACTTTTTTTTATTACTCGAGGTGAAACCTCAGGTTAATATCTAA
Source organism: Oreohelix idahoensis (assembly GCA_024509875.1). NCBI lineage: Eukaryota > Metazoa > Mollusca > Gastropoda > Stylommatophora > Oreohelicidae > Oreohelix > Oreohelix idahoensis. The sequence goes on from JAMPIV010007738.1 coordinate 283,207, forward strand.
CCTGAGACGGATTTTACGTGAGTATCCCTTTTTCCCTGTACACTGACAGGTGTCCTCTCGCCATTCAGGCAGATACTTGCCAATTTCGGAGGTATAAAGTAGAGCTGGGTCGGCTCAGGAGCCGTTCAGGTTATTCCAGTCCCTGGTCAATTACACTACTTCAAATGTCTTCACCAGGGCTCAAATTATTCCAGTCCAAGTCCCGGTCGAAGACACTGCTTCAAATGTTCTCGCCAGGGCTCGAACCTGGATCACCCGATCGCCAGCACAGTGTGGTAACCATAACACCAGCGCGGCTCCCTACAAGACGATAAAACCTAAAACACTACTTGGGATAAAAATAGTTAAGATTAAACATGATTTACATAACTTTTGAAAATAAAATGACTAACAAACCTTTCTTAGATAAAGGATGACTGATGTGACTCGTGGTATCTGCAAAGTGGGTTGCAGGCTTTCCATTCCGTGCTCCGTCCACCTGTATATGCCTCATGACTTCATCCACCACTCCTTGCTGCCGCAGGTGATTCATAATGTCAGCCTCATTCAGGGCATTATTATGACCACTGCTTTCACTCATTATGTTTGATATGACATTTCGTATCTGATGCTGAATGTCCATCTGAAGACATAAAAAAAAAAACCAGACTCATTTTTGTCTGTGAAGTAGAATGTCTTGCGAATATATAGGGTGATTGAAAATTGTTACTCATTTACTCCTATCCGACTAATTTATATGAAACAAATGTCAGACTAAAGAGAATTAACTGCTAATTACAAAAAAAGGCTACGCTACATTAATATTACAGCTCTACATGACATCTGACCCGTTCAACATAAGACCTCACAGAGGGCAACAATTTTGTGTGCTTTTTTGTGACATCAGCTTATTAGTCATTTTATATTTTATTTTATTTTGTTTCTAGAAATACAAAATTTAACTTATTACACACATGTCAAATGGCAGTTATTGCTCCTTGGTTTGCCATTTGTTCATGTATATCCAATCAATACAAATAAGGATATATCCAACAGATACAAGGATATATCCAATTGATACAAGTAAGATATATCCAACAGATACAAGTTGTTGTTGATGATTAACTAGGGCAACTGAGCTTGTCTTTCTTTAGCAGTCAATGCCTTACTTACTTAGTCATTCCCCTTCTACCGTGAGGTGTAGAGGTTTGGAAGAGAGAGCGCCAGACTATCCTATCGGCTGTCTTCCTCCTGGCCTGGTTCCATTCTAGTCCTCGATCCTTCAAAGATTGTCTAATGTTGTCCTCCCAGCGGACTCTGGGTCGTCCTCGGGGTCTGGATCCTTGGCTCTTTGTTTCCCATGCTTGTCGTGGTATCCGATCTTCTCCTATTCTGCAGACATGGCCAAACCATCTTAATTGGGACTGTTCTACTTGGGTCTGCAGGGGGTAGGATTTAAGGCCTTGACGTATCGTCTGGTTGCGTACCATGTCTCTTCTTGTTACTTCAACCACCTTCCTCAGATACCTCATTTCTGAGGTTTGGATCTGGCTTTTATGGGTTGTAGTCATTGCCCATGACTCGCATCCGTATGTCAAGACTGGGACATAGGTGGAGCGGTATACAGCCATCTTCGTTTTCTTACCAACCTCTCTCTTGCTGAGGAATCCTCGATTTATGGCCTGAAAAAGTCTCCCAGCTGCTGCTTTTCGAGTGGCCAACTCTTCTTTGATGCCTCCCTTTCGGTCTATAATAGCTCCGAGGTATTTAAAGTGGTCGACCTGCTCCAGGACCTGTTCTCCCAGCTTAATCTGATGTTTTCTTTCTTCTTGTGATATCACCATGGATTTTGTTTTAGAGCTGCTTATGACCATCCCTCTCTTCTCCAGCTCTTCCTTCCAGACTTGCAGGTTGGATTGGAGATGTGCCTCTGATTTAGCAATCAGGGCAACATCATCAGCAAATGCCAGCTCCAAAATATAGACCTGTCTCATCTTCCAGTACCCCACTGAATACTTTCTTGTTCTCTCCTTACGTGCCTTGATGACATCGTCCATAAGGAGTATGAAGAGGTAAGGTGATAGGATATCACCTTGTCTTACACCAGTGGTGTCCTGAACTCTTCCGACTTATGGTTTGCTGTCCTCACATAATTTCTGCAAGACCTATAGAAGCTCTGTATAGCATGAATCAGAGGTGCTGGAATATTCTTCCTTGCCAAACAGTCCCAAAGTTTGCTCCAGGGGACCCTGTCAAACGCCTTTTCCAGATCTATGAAACAAAGATGCATCTCACTCTTATACTCAAGGGCCTTTTCACTCAGCTGTCTGAGTGTGAAGATTAGGTCTTGAGTACTTCGGTTTGCTCGGAATCCGCACTGGACCTCATCCAATTGTGGCTCAGCTAGGCGTCGGAGTCTCTGCTCTAGGATTCTAGAGTAGATTTTACCAGGGACACTGAGAAGGGATATGCCTCTATGGTTTCCACACTGTCGATTGTCACCTTTTTTGAAAATTGGTGTTATGATGGCAATCTCCCAATCCTTTGGTATTGTCTTGTTGTACCACGCTGCCTGTAAAACCCTTAAGAGTAATAGGTCGCCTGATGCTCCCATGAACTTAACCATTTCTGGTGTTATACCATCATGCCCTGCTGCTTTGCCCATCTTGATTTTCTCCAGTGCTGCCTTCAGTTCTTCCATCTTTATGTCATCTTCACCATCATTGGTTTTCTCTTCTGTGCTAGTGTTTATCATTTCTGATGCTTCACCATGCTCACCATCCAGGAGTTCTGAGAAATATTCTTTCCATCTTCCCATTACTTCCTTCGGGGCAGTAAGCAATTTGCCTTGCTTGTCCTTTATAAATTTGAGAGGGCATTGTTTTTTCCTTCCTCATGTTCTTTAGGGTCTTATAGAACAATTTCTGGTTTTCTTGTGCATCTTTTTCTAGCTTTTCTCCAAATTCTTCCCAGGACTTCTGTTTTGCTGCTAGCACTTTATTCTTTGCTTCTGTTCTGAGTGTCACATATTCTCTATATTTTTCCATTTGTCCTGTTGTGTTTTTAGCTCCTAAGTATTGTTTCCATGCCATTTTCTTCTCTCTTATTTTCTCTTTGACTTCCTCTGTCCACCAAGGTGTCCTCTTTCTCTTGTTCCCAAGTCGGACTTCACCGCATGCTTCTGCAGCAGCTGTCTTTATGATATCCTTGAATTTAATCCAGAGGGTTTCCAAGTCATCAGGTCGTTCTTCTGTGTTGCTCACCGCTGCAGCAATAAGCCCCTGATATCTGGTCTTAATTTCTGGCTCTCTCAGCTTGTAGGTCCTAATGCTCATTTCTCCTGCTCGTTTACTTGGTTTCTTGCGTGATGTTGGGCAGTTCCTAGGCTGAGCAACTCTTTCAGTTGTTCTTTTGATTGTTAGCAGGTAGTGATCACTTCCAATCTCTGGCCCCCTCCAGACTCTAGCATCTCGGACATATTTGAATGAGCTTCTCCGAACAATGGCATAGTCGATCACTGACTTCTCATTCTTTGTTGGTTCACATCTAGTGTATGCATGTATGCGCTTATGGGGGAACTTTGTGTTTGTAATGATCAGATTCTGCTCACTGCAGAATCTAAGGAGTCGCTTTCCATTGTCATTGAGAGTATCTTCTCCATATCTTCCGATAACTCCACCCCATCTAGCATGGTCATTTCCAACTCTGGCATTAAAATCTCCGAGCATGATAACTTCATCTAGGCAGTCATCCACTGTCCTTTGAAGCAGCTCGAAGAATTCCTCCTTGACCTCTGCTCTCTCATCCTCATTTAGCCCATACACTATGACCAGGTTGACTATGGTTTCTCCTTCTTTTAGTTTAACAACCATAATGCGCTCCGAGACAAAGTTCCATCCCTTGATACTATCTTTTTGATTTTGGGCCACAATGCAACCCACGCCCCCTTTAGCTCTTTCAGACATGGGTACACCACTGTAGAGAAGCGTGTTGCCATCGAGATCCATAACTCCTTGTCCTTTTTTTCTTTGTTTCCGTTATAGCCAGGATTTCTAGTTTTGCTTTCCTCATCTCTTCCACCAGCTCCTCTTCCTTCCCATTTATACTTCTTGTGTTCCAAGTTCCATAAGTCGTAGTCCGTAGTCCGTTCCAGTTCGTCGCCTTTAGAATCCGTCCGGTTTTCTCTCTTGTGTTGCTAGTAATCGTGATTTAAAGCAAACAGGTGATTGGCCTGTTGTGTCTTTGCATGGTGGAGGGGCTGCCTCCTTACGGCCTCCATGCAGGCCGCCCTCCTCCTTTTTCATCCGGGCTTGGGACCGGCATTGGCGGAGTTAGCAGTCAATGCCAAGCTGAAGAATTTGCATGTAATCTGCAGCTGTTGAGTGGTGCTGAATAGAGTGTTTGGGATTGTGGAGGAGCCCGGCAATAGCTGTTGTCTCTCTGTGGAGAGTCCAGGGCAAGTGAGCAGCACATGCTGAACTGTCTCATACGGATGGGTACAGTTGCGGCAATTAGGCTCATGTGTGGGGTTTAATTTGTTTAAGTGCTTGTTGAGTCTGGTGTGTTCTGTTCTTAGTTGGAAGATTGTGCTCTGCTCCTTGCGTCGTAGGTTATTAATGTTGTCATTTTTGTTGGGATGGGCCATTTCTTTATACAAGGCACGTCCAGTAGACCCTTTTGCCCATCAGTTCAGCCATTCCTCTTTGAAGTTGTTTTGGATATTTGTTTAGCTGTCTGCATGTTTGCTGGAGTGTTTGTTTGAGCCACGCTTGCTCCTAGTTTTGCTAGTCTGTCTGCTTTATCGTTGTCTGGTATGTCTGTGTGCCCTGGTATCCACTGGAGAGTGACTCTGATGTTGTATTTTGTTAGCAGAAACAGATACAAGTAAGGGTATATCCAATCGACACAAGTAAGGATATAAACATTTAAAAATAGGAAGTGACCTTTCAATTACCCTGTATAATAAAAAAAGGTTAGGCCTAATGTTTTCAAATCACCGAAATGAAGACTAGATGACTAATGTGGAACTAATGGAAAGAACAGATAAACACCAATGGAGCAAGGGGTGAGGAGAAGATGCCAGTGATGGATAGGACACACATAAAGAAAGCCAGACGATAGCATTACATGGCAGTCCTTGTTTTGAATTGGGACCTCAAGACGCAGCAATAGAGACCGCAGTCAGCGACTCATAGCTTGATTGCCTGCGTCAGGACCAGCGAACCAGAGCTGGTCAAGACCGTGCTCCACCTCCACGTGGTGGTCCTGGAAACAGTCTGCAGCAGTGCAGGCTGGCTGAGCGAGCACGGATCGCAATGGGAAGGCAAACCCGGTCCTAAAAAATGCCGTGCAGAAGTCGGATGTGTCGACCGAAAGGTGCAGATATCACAGCTACGGCGTAAACAGACACAACGCAACCACCGTCCTTTTCAGGGCGAACGAAAAAGAAGAAATCCTCAGGGTTAGAAAAAAATAAAGGGAAACCACACACACACAAAGGAAAAGATACCAGGAGACAGACAAGAAAGGAATTTTTAAAAAAGACACAAGTCTATTGATCAAGGAGCCAATTACGTTGAATGCATTTATGTGGACTTAAATCAGAATTCAGAGACGCTGTAGTAGCCTAATGGGTAAGGGTTAGGATTTGAAACCCTAACCTATAACGCTACCAACGTGGACAACTTAACTGGCAGCCGAAACGATAGACATTTAGGCGAAATTGGCACTCATGTCCCACTATTACTCAATGTTGTTTGTCTAACACTACCTAATTTGGCTATACTAATAATATATAAAAAAACCACCATCTTGCAACATTTTCCTTATATAAACAGCGTCTTCTTGTTATCTCAAGTCCGCCATCTTGCCACATTTTCCTTATATTAACATCGTCTTCTTGTTATATAAAAGTCTAAAAATAACCTCCCCTTGTTAGCTCAAGTCCAATTCAACCAAACGGGTCTAAATAACGCGTTATTTAATGACGGACAATGGACAGAACACAAATAACAGTATGGGAAATAAGCAGAAGACACTGAGTATTGTTTCAGTTAGGACGTTCATGCCTTCATTCAAATGATTCAGTCACCATAAATAGATATTGGGCAGTCATGATAATATCCGTGAAAAGTGCATTTGCGGAGATGCTGGACAGCAAGAAACTACTAAACTAACCATAATAATAATAAATTCTTTAAGCACCAAACACGGCGCATAAGGCAGAAACCAGTGCTCTCCAGGTTGTTCGTTGTGACGCCACTCCTCTTAGCTCTTGCACATTATTTTAGGCCCAACGTTCTTCCTTCTACCAACGGGCTGATCACCCGTTTGCCAGTCACTTCGATTACGGAAACAACAGCAAATGGATTGATTTGCCGTTGCCCTAAAGACGCCAATAGGCGTGATGGGAAACAATGGCAAAGAAAACCTATCTGCTGTTGCCCTAAGACGCCACTAGGCGTAATGGTCACTGACTGCTTTGACGGTCGGTGGCTAAGGACGGAAGAAGAAAGAAGAAGAAGTTCTTCCTTCTCTTATTATTGTTCTTCTGAGTGTTTCTTTTGGTCTTCCTTTTTTCCTCTTATCCTCAGGAACTAACCATAGGCCCAATCAAAATCCTGATTCAAAAGTTTAAACAGAGACTGGGCTAATAAAATTACTACCGCTAGTAAATAAATAGCTTAATGCTCACTGTTTCTACACTAGAACATGTAGGCCTAAGCTGAAAAAAAAAACAAGTTTCATCTTGCTTTACGGTTTACGACTCGACAACAAACCTGTGAAACTTGAGAATGGATTATCTGCTTTAGCTCGGCGATTTTCTCTGGTGGAAGCGCCATTCTTACATTTAAAACAGACCTAATCAATTGTACACTTTGATAGTAACAGTCACAATACGTGATCGTGCAGGTTAAGAATGAACTACCGACACATGTCAACATTTACAATTAACTTCTTTCCCAAATCCCGGGAATTACCGTGGATGGAATCGAATCTGCTGTTCCAAAATTGAGGCAGAATCGAGTATTAACTGTGTTACGAATTCTAACTATTATTTTCTTCTTAACATTGTAGGTTCCTGTGTAGCATATACCTTCATAATATAGAGCATTTCCTACTAAATTGTAGGAAGTATGAACAACAGAGAAAACCAATATTAGACATAATCGAAATAATAATTAGATAATTGAAATAATCAATCAATCACTACCCTTTAGCTTCCCGAGGAGCATAGGCCTTCAACAAACACATGCCAAGTCTTCCTTCCTGTGCCATCCGCTCAAGTTCTTTCCGTGTTTTCCTCATCATTTTCACCTCTGTATCCAGTTCTCTTCTCCATGTGGTTTTGGTCTACCTCTGCCTCTCTTTACCTGTGGATTCCAGAACAAGGACTGCCTTGTAATGCTATCAACAGGTCTCCTCAATGTGTATCCTATCCATCGCCAGCGTCTTCTTCTCAGCTCTTGTTCCACTGGCACTTGTCTGTTTCTTGTCATCAATTCCACATTTGTGATTTTATCATACCATTTCAGTCTTTCTATTCTACGCAAGCACCCGTTTATAAAAGTATGTAGCTTTTTTGGCTATTGTTTTTTGTTGCTCTCCGTGTCTCAGAGCCTTACAATAGGACTGCGACATTTGAGTTGAATATTCTTATTTTCGTGTTGTACTAGATGTCTCTTGTTCTCCATATGTTTCCCAATGCAATGATAGCTCCTCTTGCTTTTTGTATTCTTATTTTGATATCATTGTCTGTAACTCTAACTCTGACTATATTACTGCCAAGATATGTGTACGATTCAACATCTTCTAGTGGTGTTTCTTCAACTTTGTTATCATTTCTTGCATTTATTCTCGTAATCTTTGTCTTTTCCCTGTGTATTTTCAGGCCCACTTTGTTGTGACCTCTCATCGAGAATTTTCATTTTCTCTTGCATCTGATTATCGTTATGGAACAGAAGAGCCAAGTCATCTGCAAAATCCAGATCATCCAGCTGTTTAGTCAGATTCAACTGGATTCCATTTCTCTTGTGTGATGTCAATGTTTTCGTAACCCAATCTATTGATGCAAAAGAAAAGAAATTGAGACAAGAGGTATCCCTGTCTCACTCCCGTTCTAATCCTAAACGGTTCTGTAAGTTGTCCTTCATGAAGAGCTCTGCATGTCATGTCTTCTTAGGTCTTCCTTATTAAGTTAATGATCTTCAAGTGAACTCCGTAATTCCTCATCAATTTCCAAAATGATTCACTGTCTACACTGTCAAATGCCTTTTCATAGTCCACGAATCCGATGTAAAGCGGTGAATTCCATTCCAGACTTTGTTCCACTATTATTCTCAATGTGGTTATCTGGTCTGTACAGGATCTGTTTTGTCGAACACCTGCTTGTTCATCTCTCAGTTGCTTGTCTATTGACTCTTTTAATCCCTCAAGGATGATTCTGTTTAATACTTTTGCTGGCACTGATAGTAACACTATTCCTCTATAATTTGTGCACTCTTGTAAATTTCCCTTCTTATGCAACTTGACTCGATAACATTCCTTCAATTCTGCTCGTATTTCCTCTCTCTCCCAGACTTTGCCAAGTAGTTTGTATAATATCTCTGTGGAGGAATCAATATGTTTTGATGGCCTCTGCTGGAATTCCATATGGACCAGCTGCTTTTCCATCTTTCAGAAGCTTTATGGCTTTCTTTATTTCTTCTCTACTTGGTCGTTCACAGCTGATTAGTAGCTCCTCTTCTGTTGGCAGGATGTCTGGGGGATTAGTTGGAGCTGATCTATTGAGAAGTTCCTCAACATGTTCTGTCCATCTCTTCATTTGTTCTTGTATATTACTAAGCAATTTTCCATTCTTATCTTTTATGAGGCCATTTGCTTGCTTATATTTCCCTGTTAGCATCTTTGTGTTGTTGTACAGGTCCCTCATATTTCCTTTGGCTGCAGCTTCCTCTGCCTCCTTTGCCAGCTCTTCAGTACACTTCCTCTTGTCTCTTTTAATGTTTCTTCTTACTTCTTTGTTTGCCTCTGTGTACACTTCATGAGCCTTGGCTTTGGAGCGTCTGGTTTTGCTTCTGTTTAAATCTGTTTTCTTGTTTTTCCTGTCTTCTATCTTGCTAATGGTTTCTGTTGTTATCCATCCTTTGTGCTGATGTTCTCTTTTTCTCAGTACTTCTTCACATGTCTCGTTCCATATATTTTTTACTTGTTGCCAGCGGTCTTCCATATCTACTTCATCTTCCAGCTGTTGGAGTACTTGGTATTTGTTGGATACTGTGATTGAAAATTTTTCTCTTATTTCCTGATTTCTTAGATATCCCACATTATACTGTTGTCTATAGCTATATGCTGTTGAAAATTTCTTGAGTTTTAATTTTGTTTTAGCCAACAGAAGATGGTGGTCTGGTACAACTGTAGCGAAAGGTTTTCCTATTATGATAATAGTGGTAGAGCAGAAGTAGAATCTCTCTCCAGAAAGTATGAAGTTCCATTGCCCGAGAAGTACACTGGTATCACAAGTGAGTTACAGCTGTGAATACTCCGAGCTGGACAATAGATTTAGGCTTCAGAAGTATAAGTTGCTACTTTCGCTATCGTAACCCTATGTGATAATATAATTAAATTTGAAAAGGTAACTCAAAATTTTAACAGTTAAAAATTTAACAAGTCAAATGAGTACAATTATCCAATTTATTATGTACATCTATATATTCTTGTAATGAGAAATGGTTGTTGTAAGATGGTAAAATGTATGATTATTTACAGTTACAAATCAAATAAACAAGCTAAAAAGTCTTGGATTTATCTTCCACTGAACTTATAAAACAAGTTTGTCACATTATCTCTTGCCATCTAGTTGTCATCATTAAACAGTCGTTTTAGAAACTGCTCACAGGATTTGTTGGATGGATACACAGAAACTCAACTTTAGCCACGTCTGCTCGAGGTTCCTCCGACACACTGGAGTACGGAAGACTTTCCTTCAGCCCGCCCTATAACTACGGGGGACTAAGGTGTTGAAGATTGGTTGACCTCTAGGCTTCAGTGAGCTGGATCAACTTCTTCAAGTCTTTAGTTTCTCGATCAGGAATGATCATAAACATTGATCATAAAAACCTGGAACAAAAGGTAATAGGTGGCCATTGTTCCAACAATCTCACCACCCACTGCTGTTCATGATGCGACCATGTCTTCAGTGTTTGTATATAAATGAATGAATCATGGTAGTATGTTACAGAGATAGCATGATAAGATAATGTATACTGCGCAGAATTAACAATATACATGAATAAATCACATGTTATGATACATGGGTACGATATAACCTTTGCCTTCCACTTATGGATGTCAAGTCACTTATGTACTTGCTGGTATGTCGTAAGCTTCCAGGCAAGAACTAGCCATGATATATGTGGTTAACCAATTAATGGTTATGCTTCCTGACAATGCCGGTGAAGGTTATCTCTGGTTAGCGTCATTCCCTTTTTTATTATATCTGCTACAATCAATCAGAAATAAAATCTGAAATAAAATGATATTAGTAATACATATATTTTTAATAAACTTACATACCCTCTTAGGATTAATAAGCTCACGGTGAGACTGTATTGGCTTAATTTAATCTGCCCTGCATGCAGCGTGAAAATAGAACTTTTCTTGCAGATGCTGTCTTCCAGTTTCTCACTCTGACTTCTGGATTTGGTGTGTGTGATTTCCAATGCGCCGCTCTGTCCTTATATTTCAGTCTCTCGCCCGTACGAGAAAGCACCTCCCAAATTCCCCAAAAGATTTTAGTTTCATCTCCTGATTTGAGGCGATTTGAAGCAATCTGTGTTTTTCTTGTACTTGTTTTTCTCTTCTGTTCACTACACACTTATATTCTTCCGTCCTTCCTATGTATCATTCCCTTTTCCCCATATGAGGCTTTCATTCCATATAAGTTTTATCCAAATCCGTTGAGGCTTGTTAGTGTAATAAATTTTTAAAGATTATTAGCTAACTTTTAGCCGATGTGATGAAGGTGAAAAATATTAATTATCTTTAAAACTATTTATATTTGAATAATATCCTTTTGGATATAATTCCTAGTCTATCTCCTTTGTTGAGTTATATTTATTTAATATTATTCCAACCGGGCGTTCTCCGGTAGTTAATAATTTAATTTTCAGTAAATGCATACTTTTAAAGTCCGCCATACATTCCTATATAGCTATTTCCTCATTCTTTAGTAATATTGTCTGGCTTCAATCGTAAGTCACATTTCCCGTCCTTAAACTTCAAAGAAAGACCCGCCGAGCCGACCTTGCACTGTGTGTGTGGGTGTCGCGTGGGCATGTGTCGCGCTACAACCAAGCAAGTGTTAACAAATCTCGCTACAGAGCCCTCTTCTTTAAAACAGTGCCTGCACGGTTAACTTTTTGGTAACACATGCTGCAGTTCCTCCTTAATTTTCTGTTTCTCTATATCTCCTTTGATAGGATGCCTACTTAAAAAATCGGGTCCAAGATTGTCCCGTCCTGGTATGTATCTCACATTGAACGAATATGGAGACAACAGTAAACTCCACCTTAAAAGTCGTGAATTTAATTTTTTAGACACTGCTAAAAACATCAAAGGCTGGTGATCACTTTCCACAATGAAGTGTTTCCCGTAAAGAAAAGGGGCGAATTTGTTGATCGACCAGACCAAAGCGAGGCATTCACGTTCAACGGTAGAATAATTTCTCTCAGCTGTATTTAACTTTCTACTGGCAAAAGCTACTGGTAATAGCATATGTGGCGGTGTGTCTGCCCGCTGTAGTAATGTTGCTCCGATGCCTACATTGCTAGCATCCGTTCTTAGTACGAATTCTTGTGTGAGATCGGGAAGGGCAAGGATAGGTTTATTTGTCAGCTTATTTTTCAACTCTGTATAAGCCTGTTCACACTCCGCAGTCCATTGTATTTTATCCGGCTGACCTTTTTTGGTTAAGTCGGTTAATGGCGCGCACAATGAGTTAAAATGGGGTATATATTTCTGATAAAACCCGCACAGTGACACAAAGGATCTTACATCCTTCTTAGTTTGTGGTCTTGGTGCTTTTCTCATTTTCTCTACATTCTTTGGGTCCGGAGACATTTGCCCTGTAGAGATAGTGTGACCTAAAAATTCCAATGTCTCACATCCAATATGACACTTAGTTGGACGTGCTGTCAATCCCGTTTCTCTCAATCTATCCAACAACATGGAGAGTGCTACTACGTGTTCCTCGAAGGTAGTGGTAGCAATCAGAATATCATCCATGAAGTTGGTGATATGAGGATTTTGTAATGGTTCCAACAATTTCCTCATCATTCTGGTGAAGATACTTGGAGCATTCTTTAAACCAAATGGGAGTACATTGAACTCGTAATGTCCATCCGGTGTACTAAAGGCTAACAGTTTCCTAACTTCTGGTTTCACTGGTATTTGGTAGTATCCCTTGCTTAGATCTACTTTTGAAAAATACCGAGCCTTACTCAATGTAGCAAACAACTGATTGGTGTCAGGTAATGGGTCTACCTGAGATTCAGTGATAGCATTTAGTTTCCTATAATCAATGCATAACCTGTGTTCACCACTAGGCTTCCTTAGTAGCACTACACTTGAGCTGTAGGGAGATTCAGACTTTGAAATAATTTTCTCTTTTAAGAGATAATCAATCTCATCCTTGAGTGCCTGTCCTTTAGCATAAGGTATAGGGTATGTCCGCATACAAACTGGTGTAGGGTCAGTAATCGTCATGTCATACTCTAACAGATTAGTACACCCCGGCTTATCTGTGAGTACATCAGCATGGATTTCCAACACCTCCTGAACCTTTTTCCTCTGCTCAAGAGTTAAATGTTCACTTACATTAACCTGAGCATAACTTTCTGTAGTTGTTAGGGGGTATTCCATGGAGGAAATTGGTTCATCCTGCATTTCTGTTGCAAGGGACAGGGTCATGATATGTGCAACTTCTGATGCTTCCCTGTCATAATACTTTTTAAGAAGGTTGACATGATATATCTTCTCCTTTCCTTTCTTGTCAATCTTATAATTGGTCCTGGAAAGTTTTTCCAATATGACGTAAGTGTCACGAAATGGATTTAAGACTAGAGACTGTCTACCTATAGTGACAAGACACTAGTGAGAAGAAAGACTGAAAAGATAGATTTTGAAGAAAATGATAGTGAAATATGAACAGTTGACACTATTGGCTCCGAGGTTAAGAATCGAGGTTGATTCTTTCCTCGCCACTTCGGACGTCTTATGTGCTATAGTTATCAACGACCTCTAGCTACCCTAAGGGGATAAGGTTATATCAAGATTCACAAACACCAAGATACCGACAACATATAGCTACTGTACTTAAATGAAATGACTGATGCCAGCTACAATTTATACAAGTTTATTATACACCTATAAACAAACAAACATATGCATGTCCCATACATAAAGTGCGAGGATGAACACCTGAAAACAACAATCAAGCACAGTTAAAATGCATCAACCCCAACCCTTCTCCCTCAAAAAGGCAACCTGTATGGGGACAGAAGTTAGGATTAAACAAAATAAACCTCAATGCCCTAGGTGGGGTCTCAGATGTCAATTCTCCACTTCAACAATTATTCTAAATTAAATGTTAAGTGCACAGTCCGCTGGAACAACTACAAAGTGTCTACACCAACTCTGCGCAGACTCTGTTTCTACACAGCCTATCCTGAAATCTCTTGCACACTGCTACACAATTAACTCGTCAAAAAAACGTCAGCAGCTGTCATCTGCTATACTTGGGACAACACTGCGACGACTTCTGTGGAGAGTATGGTCACCCTCTCTCTCTCCACCATTCTGGAACTGATGACTAAGGTTTTAAAAAGAACCCCACTGGATTCTGGAAATTGGAATAGGTAGCTGGTTTCTCCAAACACCTCTGGGGTTACCTGCCCTCTCCCTCCTATGGGTTCAGGCCTTCGGCGTTATTATGGCCGGGATGAAGTGAAATAATTACGACAACGCTGGCAGCATGCCAATTTTGCGTGTGTAACAGAACGAGCTTAGCGCTCATGGATTTTCCCACGAATGCTATTTCCACTAGAGAAATGTCTTCCCCTGCCTGGAAAAACGGGTTTTTCTCTTTTCTTCGTCCTTCTCTGGCAAGATCTCAAACCCTGCGTCTGAGATGCCAATCTTTTTGCCGGGAGGAAGTTATTGCAACTTCCGCTCTGCCCCTCAAAAAAGCCGCGCTACCTGCTGTTAGACAAAAAAACACAACAGCTAAACAACACGTAAATAATACATTTCTAATAACATATAACTCCCCTACTCTCTCCCGTTAGCCTATTACCATACAAAATCATGCCAACAAAGTCCGCTCCCCCACTGAGCTCCCTTCTCTCCCTGAGCCCAAAATAAACAATGGCTGACCCAGATCGTCTGACCTAGGGTTCTGCCTGACTGGTTACAACCACAACCGTTTTTACGGAGGCCTATCTACCTGTCCAAAATACTTTGGCCCACTTCTTGCTGACACTACATGCAGCAAATTATTAACACAAAATAAAATATCTCTAGGCATCAATATCCCGTTCAGAAAAATTAGATCACATAAAATGTAATACAAAATAATTCCCTTTAAAATTACATTTCACGTCGTCTGACTACACAGACCAACAATGCACCCACAATAACATATAACCAGTTTACGCCAGCATCTGCTTGCCGTCAAAAGTTATACAATGAAAACCCCGTAATTCAGCCACGTGGTGCCGCAGTATCGCAACCACGCGCTCCTGCATAAATATTAATTAACTGATAGCACCCACGTGCTCCACTCTCTCTCTCCCCTCTAAACATCGTATCAAATAAATATACAGTAATGAACGCACCCTTACTTACTTACTTAGTCGTTCCCCTTCTACCGTGAGGTGTAGAGGTTTGGAAGAGAGAGCGCCAGACCATTCTATCAGCTGTCTTCTTCCTGGCCTGGTTCCATTCTAGTCCTCGGTCCTTCAAAGATTGTCTAATGTTGTCCTCCCAGCGACTCTGGGTCGTCCTGGAGGTCTGGATCCCTGGCTCTTTGTTTCCCATGCTTGTCGTGGTAGCCGATCTTCTCCCATTCTGCAGACATGGCCAAACCATCTTAGTTGGGACTGTTCTATTTGGGTCTGCAGCGGATGGGATTTTAGGCCTTGACGGATCGTCTGGTTGCGGACCATGTCTCTTCTTGTTACTTCAACCACTTTCCTCAGATACCTCATTTCTGAGGTTTGGATCTGGCTTTTGTGGGTTGTAGTCATTGCCCACGACTCGCATCCATATGTCAAGACTGGGACATAGGTGGAGCGGTATACAGCCATCTTCGTTTTCTTACCAACCTCTTTCTTGCTGAGGAATCCACGATTTATGGCCTGAAAAAGTCTCCCAGCCGCTGCTTTCCGAGTGGCCAACTCTTCTTTGATGCCTCCCTTTCGGTCTATAATAGCTCCGAGATATTTAAAGTGGTCGACCTGCTCCAGGACCTGTTCTCCCAGCTTAATCTGATGTCTTCTTTCTTCTCGTGATATCACCATGGATTTTGTTTTTTAGCTGCTTATGACCATCCCTCTCTTCTCCAGCTCTTCCTTCCAGACTTGCAGGTTGGATTGGAGATGTGCCTCTGATTTAGCAATCAGGGCAACATCATCAGCAAATGCCAGCTCTGAAATATAGACCTGTCTCATCTTCCAGTACCCCACTGAATACTTTCTTGTTCTCTCCTTACATGCCTTGATGACATCGTCCATAAGGAGTATGAAGAGGTAAGGTGATAGGATATCACCTTGTCTTACACCAGTGGTGGTCCTGAACTCTTCTGACTTATGGTTTGCTGTCCTCGCATAATTTCTGCAAGACTTGTAGAAGCTCTGTATAGCATGAATCAGAGGTGCTGGAATATTCTTCCTTGCCAAACAGTCCCAAAGTTTGCTCCAGGGGACCCTGTCAAACGCCTTTTCCAGATCTATGAAACAAAGATGGATCTCACTCTTATACTCAAGGGCCTTTTCACTCAGCTGTCTGAGTGTGAAGATTAGGTCTTGAGTACTTCGGTTTGCTCGGAATCCGCACTGGACCTCATCCAATTGTGGCTCAGCTAGGCGTCGGAGTCTCTGCTCTAGGATTCTAGAGTAGATTTTACCAGGGACACTGAGAAGGGATATGCCTCTATGGTTTCCACATCGTCGATTGTCACCCTTTTTGAAAATTGGTGTTATGATGGCAATCTCCCAATCCTTTGGTATGGTCTTGTTGCACCATGCTGCCTGTAGGACCTTTAAGAGTAATAGGTCGCCTGATGCTCCCATTTACTTAACCATTTCTGGTGTTATACCATCATGCCCTGCTGCTTTGCCCATCTTGATTTTCTCTAGTGCTGCCCTCAGTTCTTCCATCTTTATGTCATCTTCACCATCATTGGTTTCCTCTTCTGTGTCAGTGGTTATCATTTCTGATGCTTCATCATGCTCACCATCCAGGAGTTCTGAGAAATATTCTTTCCATCTTTCCATTACTTCCTTCGGGGCAGTAAGCAATTTGCCTTGCTTGTCCTTTATAAATTTGAGAGGACATTGTTTTTCTTTCCTCATGTTCTTTAGGGTCTTATAGAACAATTTCTGGTTTTCTTGTGCATCTTTTTCTAGCTTTACTCCAAATTCTTCCCAGGACTTCTGTTTTGCTGCTAGCACTTTGTTCTTTGCTTCTGTTCTGAGTGTCACATATTCTCTATATTTTTCCATTTGTCCTGTTGTGTTTTTAGCTCCTAAGTAGTGTTTCCATGCCATTTTCTTCTCTCTTATTTTCTCTTTGACTTCCTCTGTCCACCAAGGTGTCCTCTTTCTCTGGTTCCCAAGTCGGACTTCACCGCATGCTTCTGCAGCAGCTGTCTTTATGATATCCTTGAATTTATTCCAGAGGGTTTCCAAGTCATCAGGTCGTTCTTCTGTGTTGCTCACTGCTGTAGCAATAAGCCCCTGATATCTGGTCTTAATTTCTGGCTCTCTCAGCTTGTAGGTCCTAATGCTCATTTCTCCTGCTCGTTTACTTGGTTTTTTGCGTGATGTTGGGCAGTTCCTAGGCTGAGCAACTCTTTCAGTTGTTCGTTTGATTGTTAGCAGGTAGTGATCACTTCCAATCTCTGGCCCCCTCCAGACTCTTGCATCTCGGACATATCTGAATGAGCTTCTCCGAACAATGGCATAGTCGATCACTGACTTCTCATTCTTGGTTGGTTCACATCTAGTGTATGCATGTATGCGCTTATGGGGGAACTTTGCGTTTGTAATGATCAGATTCTGCTCACTGCAGAATCTAAGGAGTCGCTTTCCATTGTCATTGAGAGTATCTTCTCCATATCTTCCGATAACTCCACCCCATCTAGCATGGTCATTTCCAACTCTGGCATTAAAATCTCCGGGCATAATAACTTCAACTAGGCAGTCATCCACTGTCCTTTGAAGCAGCTCGAAGAATTCCTCCTTGACCTCTGCTCTCTCATCCTCATTTGGCCCATACACTATGACCAGGTTGACTATGGTTTCTCCTTCTTTTAGTTTTACAACCATAATGCGCTCCGAGACAAAGTTCCATCCCTTGATACTATCTTTTTGATTTTGGGCCACAATGCAACCCACGCCCCCTTTAGCTCTTTCAGATATGGGTACACCACTGTAGAGCAACGTGTTGCCATCGAGATCCATGACTCCTTGTCCTTTTTTCTTCGTTTCCGTTATAGCCAGGATTTCTAGTTTTGCTTTCCTCATCTCTTCCACCAGCTCCTCTTCCTTCCCATTTATACTTCTTGTGTTCCAAGTTCCATAAGTCGTAGTCCGTAGTCCGTTCCAGTTCGTCGCCTTTAGAATCAGTCCGGTTTTCTCTCTTGTAGTTCGCGTAATCATGATTTAAAGCAAACAGGTGATTGGCCTGTTGTGCCTTTGCATTGTGGAGGGGCTGCCTCCTTACGGCCTCCATGCAGGCCGCCCTCCTCCTTTTTCATCCGGGCTTGGGACCGGCATTGGCGGAGTTATGAACACACCCACGTGCTCCAATTAATACCTCTATCACTCCCGTGCTTACAGATAGATGGGTAACTATATAATATAATTAACTTGTAGCATTACATTCTCAATAAAATCACAAATACACAGACTCCCGACTATTCTGTAAATAAATAAAATTCGCAGATGCGGGTTTCTCTGCAGACCTATTTTTAAAATAAATCCAAGCATGGCCGTAACCTCGCAACATCTAAACCATCTAGACAACGCTATTCCTTCAATAAGGAAATTAACTGGACCTATTAGGTCTCTCAAGTCTTATCACCAGGATAGTATTGATGGCTCTGGAGTTAAGAATTAAATTAAACTAAAACTTCCCAAGAAACTTTACTGATCGGCCTAGGCTTAGACAAAATTAAATAAAGTTACCACGAAAATTCTGCTTACCAAATTTCGAATTTTCCCACTGAAGGCAATCGATAATTTGAATCAGGAACGTGGCTTGGCAATTAATTTTTAGAGACCGAACTTATGAAATTCGGGCGTACTTATTATCAAGACCCACGCGCCGACTTCATGACGTCATATGCGCGGCGTGGTTCTAAGCCAATGGGAGCTCTGCATTTCAACTGCAGTTAGCTCTCAGCCAATCAGAACCTTAGATCATTCTGATGCAACGTGCATGGGTTTTAGACAAAGAAACGGAATTAAGCCCTACCCTCTAATAGCAAATGAAGCAACAATGTCGGAATTATATATATATATATATATAAAATCCCGAAAAAACCGTCTAGCCGCATGCCATATCTTTAAAAAGACTAAAACTGGTGCCAATCTGATCTAGGCTCTAAAGTCCTTCGTCTAGAATAATAATGCAACAGTTCCCTACACACCAACACTAAACAAGACTACTAGTCATAGGGAAGGAACATAGATGTAGATGAGATGAAACTCCACCGTAATCTCTCTGAAAAACGTAAATAAATAGAAGGAGAAGAAACATGGGGAAGAATTTTTCTGTAATCCCTCCTAGAAATAGTGAACAAAATGCAAGGAGAAAAAGACATGGGCCATTTGAAAGACAGAATCTCAGTACTTTTGTCACATCACTCCCACCTTCGAAGATTGAGCAACGATCTCATTACTGAAATCTCTGTGTTTCACACTGGCCCTTAACTCTGTCTACAAGGCTGTCTGTCCTTACCCCTCCTATTCAGTGTTCTTCGACCTTCCTCTTTTGCGTTTCCTCCTTCTTCCTCTCCTAGAATGAGCTCCTATGCTCCGTTGGAGAGTTGATCTCTCTTCGGACCTGTGCCGTCTAATGGCGGGTCTGAACTTTCCCTTGCTATGACCGTCAAAAGGCTGTCCTGGTCAGCTGATGTGACCGGCGGGCGCTGTGGCGACCTGGTGATGGCGACTTCCTCGCTGCGCGTCAGCGGGTTTGTGACCGCTGGTACAGTGCGAGAACGATGCAACGTCTCGGGTTCCTCTGGTGTAGAGCCTCCGATTTCTTACTGGGTTTCTATTGAGTCCTCACTGATCTCTTCAACCTTGCCCTCCCCTGTGAGAGTTACTGGCGTCAGTTGGAATGTGTCCTGCAGTGACACTTGACGGTTTAAGATCCCGTTAGATCGCGGAGAATCTGAGATAAAGCTCTCAGTGACTGGTTCCAATGTTCCTTGAAACAAATTGGAAAATATAGCCATTTTTTCAGGCTCCTCGTTACAAGAGTCGTTTCCTGTAAACGAGATACGAGAGTTGTGGGGCCCATCTCCGTTTATCGGCAAACGGATACTCAGATCACTGTCCTCCTCCGTTTGAGTAAAGTGCTGGTCGAATGGGGCTCCAGGGCTGGTTGGAACTATATGCTCGCTCAGACAGCTATCTTGTGCCCTATGAAGATGGCGCTGGTCGTTGACATATGTAATACCGCTCTTGTCAGTATGTCCCTCACTTGAAGGAGCTAATACCATCGGGGTCCTAATTCCCGACTACAAAGAGTGTACTTCCTGAATCAGAGGCGTTACCACTGTTTGGCCGTTTGGCTGAACAGGGCTGGCAGGCGAATTTGCCTCTGCAAATAACATACCCCTGTCGTCGGAGGCATTGAACCTCTCCTTAGCACGACAGCTATGTTCGAGCTCCCTCAGGGCTTCGTGAATTAGGGGTTCTCCTTTTTCACGTATCTGGCCTGCAGTAGACCCCCTTGCCTCAGCAAGGATCGGTGCGGATGGGTTTCCCAAAACTAAATATGAGTTTCCAAGAATGAAGTCATAGGCGAGCTGTGCCATCACAGCTGCCTTGATCGTGCCAGACACAAACTTACATTTCACTTCAATGTTGGCGACCGGAAAGCACTGTGAGGTCCCTTTCCTTAAAATTCCACCAATATTCACTTTTTCTCTGGTCATCTGCCAGGGCTTCACCAGATGTCGGGCGACTATGCTGGGGTATGTAAGCCCGCTGTCGAATAAACATGTAGTCTCAGTCCCGTTCACTTCGGCTGGTCCACTGTTGGAGAACAACTTCTCTGACTGGAAGGGTTTCCACTTCTTCCCCTGTTTCACCCTCACAGGCCTTAAACAAGCCACCTGATGAGCGGGTTGTTTGTTTGGGCACCGTGTTGTCCAATGAGAGGTAGTCCGACAGAACCTACAATATCTCTCGTTATCTCCCCGGTTCCTGGCGGGTTCATGAGAAGTCGGCCCCTGTGTTCTGTTATGCGGCTGGGAGCGCATGTTATGACTGGGAGGGGGCTCCTTTCGAGACGGCCCTTGCTGCTGGTGAGCTGAAGAGGAAGGCGAATGCGATGAAGATGCTCCTTTGTCCGGGGCTGGCAGGTCAGGGTGTTTTCATTTCTGGCCCAGTACTTCGGCCTGTGCCGTCTGGAACCTTTCTGCAAATAGAATTATCTGGTCCAGTTGCTGGGCGCCCTGCTCCGCCAGGTACTTCCTTAAGTCCGGAGACATGTTGGCCTTTATCTGTTCGCACAGAACTAATTCTTCCAATCCTTCAAAAGATTTAGCCAAACCCGACAACTCTCTCCAGCGAGTGAGGTAATTCCTCAGCCTCTCTGCGAACTGGGGAAAACTTTCTCCTTTCTCCAGACGACTTTCCCGAAACATTGTTTGGCACTTCCGGGGAGTCCATTGGAATCGCTGTAACAGGGCGTTCCGCAGTGCCTCAAAGTTATTCTGGTCACCCACTAGCATCTTGCTATAGACATCATACCCATGTCCTCTTAGTGATTGAGATAATTTGAGGCACCAAAGACTATCATCCAGCCCGTATGCCTTTGCCATCCTTTCAAATTTTTCCAAAAATACCTCAATTTTCTCATTCCCGTTTGGAAAAGGGTCCATCGGAAAATTCATGGCTGCCATCCGGGCCCCTCCGTTTCCTGAGGTGTCTGTCGCCCCTGCTCCGGGAGAATCTCCGTTAGCCGAACTGCCTTCCGAAGATCGGTACTGCAGTTCCAGTGAACGCAGGGCAAGTTCATGCTGTCTCTCTGCTGCCTTCTCCTGTTTCGCTGCTTCTGCTGCTGCAGCCCTTTCCTGCGCCTCCCTCTCTGCCTTTCTCTCCTCTGCCTGTCGGGCCCTCTCTTCTTTCTCCACTTCCAATTTACGCAGGTCCATCTCTGCCAGTCGGGCCCTCTCTTCTTTCTCCACTTCCAATTTACGCAGGTCCATCTCTGCCAGTCGGGCCCTCTCTTCTTTCTCCGTCTGCCGGTCCTGTTCCCTCATAATGTAAGCCCTAGTCTCGGCCTCATCCATTCCCATGCTTTTAGCTGCGTCCTTCCATGCAGTAAGTAGCTTGACCAATTCAGCCATCTTACCTGACAAATCAGCAGTACTCACAACGAGGGGAAATGACAAAAAAGGAACAAGAAAAATTTACTGTTACCTACTAGGAATATGCTGTCGCAAAAACCCGCACTCAGACTAGCACCAAGTCTGACTAATAACTACCTGAAAAAAAATTCAAGTTATCCAGCTACCCAAAACCCGAATTTACTTTCCTGTCAAGAAAAAAATTCGATTAGCCATCAATTACTTCTAAGTCATAAACAACCTTACTACAACTAACATCTAAACTGACTACAACCTGTGGAAAAAACTTATAGCTGGATCAGTCTTAATATAGCTCAAGTCTAGGGGATTTTTAAGAAATCTATTTCCAGAACTTTCTTCAGAGACAGATTATGAATGTAGATACAATCACAGACTTTATCCCAAGGACGTAGCCACCCACTTTGTCACGAAATGGATTTAAGACTAGAGACTGTCTACCTATAGTGACAAGACACTAGTGAGAAGAAAGACTGAAAAGATAGATTTTGAAGAAAATGATAGTGAAATGTGAACAGTTGACACTATTGGCTCCGAGGTTAAGAACCGAGGTTGATTCTTTCCTCGCCACTTCGGACGTCTTATGTGCTATAGTTGTCAACGACCTCTAGCTACCCTAAGGGGATAAGGTTATATCAAGATTCACAAACACCAAGATACAGACAACATATAGCTACTGTACTTAAATGAAATGACTGATGCCAGCTACAATTTATACAAGTTTATTATACACCTATAAACAAACAAACATATGCATGTTCCATACATAAAGTGCGAGGATGAACACCTGAAAACAACAATCAAGCACAGTTAAAATGCATCAACCCCAACCCTTCTCCCTCAAAAAGGCAACCTGTATGGGGACAGAAGTTAGGATTAAACAAAATAAACCTCAATGTCCTAGGTGGGGTCTCAGATGTCAATTCTCCACTTCAACAACTATTCTAAATTAAATGTTAAGTGCACAGTCCGCTGGAACAACTACAAAGTGTCTACACCAACTCTGCGCAGACTCTGTTTCTACACAGCCTATCCTGAAATCTCTTGCACACTGCTATACAATTAACTCGTCAAAATAAAACGTCAGCAGCTGTCATCTGCTATACTTGGGACAACACAGCGACGACTTCTGTGGAGAGTATGGTCACCCTCTCTCTCTCCACCATTCTGGAACTGATGACTAAGGTTTTAAAAAAGAACCCCACTGGATTCTGGAAATTGGAATAGGTAGCTGGTTTCTCCAAACACCTCTGGAGTTACCTGCCCTCTCCCTCCTATGGGTTCAGGCCTTCGGCGTTATTATGGCCGGGACGAAGTGAAATAATTACGACAACGCTGGCAGCATGCCAATTTTGCGTGTGTAACAGAACGAGCTTAGCGCTCATGGATTTTCCCACGAATGCTATTTCCACTAGAGAAATATCTTCCCCTGCCTGGAAAAACGGGTTTTTCTCTTTTCTTCGTCCTTCTCTGGCAAGATCTCAAACCCTGCGTCTGAGATGCCAATCTTTTTGCCGGGAGGAAGTTATTGCAACTTCCGCTCTGCCCCTCAAAAAAGCCGCGCTACCTGCTGTTAGACAAAAAAAAACACAACAGCTAAACAACACGTAAATAATACATTTCTAATAACATATAACTCCCCTACTCTCTCCCGTTAGCCTATTACCATACAAAATCATGCCAACAAAGTCCGCTCCCCCACTGAGCTCCCTTCTCTCCCTGAGCCCAAAATAAACAATGGCTGACCCAGATCGTCTGACCTAGGGTTCTGCCTGACTGGTTACAACCACAACCGTTTTTACGGAGGCCTATCTACCTGTCCAAAATACTTTGGCCCACTTCTTGCTGACACTACATGCAGCAAATTATTAACACAAAATAAAATATCTCTAGGCATCAATATCCCGTTCAGAAAAATTAGATCACATAAAATGTAATACAAAATAATTCCCTTTAAAATTACATTTCACGTCGTCTGACTACACAGACCAACAATGCACCCACAATAACATATAACCAGTTTACGCCAGCATCTGCTTGCCGTCAAAAGTTATACAATGAAAACCCCGTAATTCAGCCACGTGGTGCCGCAGTATCGCAACCACGCGCTCCTGCATAAATATTAATTAACTGATAGCACCCACGTGCTCCACTCTCTCTCTCTCCCTCTAAACATCGTATCAAATAAATATACAGTAATGAACGCACCCACGTGCTCCAATTAATACCTCTATCACTCCCGTGCTTACAGATAGATGGGTAACTATATAATATAATTAACTTGTAGCATTACATTCTCAAATGAAAAATCACAAATACACAGACTCCCGACTATTCTGTAAATAAATAAAATTCGCAGATGCGGGTTTCTCTGCAGACCTGTTTTTGAAATAAATCCAAGCATGGCCGTAACCTCGCAACATCTAAACCATCTAGACAACGCTATTCCTTCAATAAGGAAATTAACTGGACCTATTAGGTCTCTCAAGTCTTATCACCAGGATAGTATTGATGGCTCTGGAGTTAAGAATTAAATTAAACTAAAACTTCCCAAGAAACTTTACTGATCGGCCTAGGCTTAGACAAAATTAAATAAAGTTACCACGAAAATTCTGCTTACCAAATTTCGAATTTTCCCACTGAAGGCAATCGATAATTTGAAGCAGGAACGCGGCTTGGCAATTAATTTTTAGAGACCGAACTTATGAAATTCGGGCGTACTTATTATCAAGACCCCACGCGCCGACTTCATGACGTCATATGCGCGGCGTGGTTCTAAGCCAATGGGAGCTCTGCATTTCAACTGCAGTTAGCTCTCAGCCAATCAGAACCTTAGATCATTCTGATGCAACGTGCATGGGTTTTAGACAAAGAAACGGAATTAAGCCCTACCCTCTAGTAGCAAATGAAGCAACAATGCCGGAATTTTATATATATATATATATATATATATATATATATATATATATATATATATATATATATATATATATATATATAAAAATCCCGAAAAAACCGTCTAGCCGCATGCCATATCTTTAAAAAGACTAAAACTGGTGCCAATCTGATCTAGGCTCTAAAGTCCTTCGTCTAGAATAATAATGCAACAGTTCCCTACACACCAACACTAAACAAGACTACTAGTCATAGAGAAGGAACATAGATGTAGATGAGATGAAACTCCACCGTAATCTCTCTGAAAAACGTAAATAAATAGAAGGAGAAGAACCATGGGGAAGGATTTTTCTGTAATCCCTCCTAGAAATAGTGAACAAAATGCAAGGAGAAAAAGACATGGGCCATTTGAAAGACAGAATCTCAGTACTTTTGTCACAGTAAGGTCCCTGCCATCCAATTTGCAATTTATTATTGCTGCTGGGCAACAGTAACAGAACCTTTTCTCCCACCTCAAGTTCCCTATCTTTTGCTGTTTTATTGTAGTAAGCAGCCTGCTTCCTCCTGGCCTGTCTCAAGTTATCATTTGCCAGTTTCCAACTTGTTTTCAATCGAGATGTCAACTCGTTGACGTATTGGTATGAAGAAGTCACGGTTTCTTCTGCTTTTTCATCAGTCCATGTCTGCAACAATGCTTCCAGTGGACCTTTGACTGGTCGTCCAAACAACAACGTAGCTGGAGCCAATCCTGTGGAGTTATGTGGGACTTCCCTATAGGCAAATAGTGCTGAGGGTAAGTATGTGTCCCAAGTTTCAGGTTTCTCACTAGCCAACTTTCTAAGGATTGAAATGAGCGTGCCATTGAACCGCTCTACTTGACCATTCCCTTGGGCGTGGTACGGGCTACAGTGATAATGTCTAGCTTGAAATAACCTGAATACTTCTTGTGTTAGCTTTCCCCTAAACTGAGAACCATTGTCAATCAATATTTGATGTGGGAAACCTAATCGGGTAAATATTGTTAACAGTGCCTCTGCCACATGTTTCGAATCTATCGATGACATTGCTACTGCCTCTCCCCACATAGAGCAAGTATCGACCAAGGTTAAGATATATGCATTTCTCTTCTTGGTCCTACTGATGGGTCCAACAATATCCACGGCAACACGTTCGAAGGGCGTTCCCATGATGGGCATTTCTCCCAGTGTTGCTGGTGCAGTCCTATGTTTAGGAGCTACTCTTTGGCATTCTGGACAGGATCTCACATACCTCTTTATGTCCTCTGTGATCCCTGGCCAAAAGTAGTGACAGGCTATCCGTTGTCCAGTGGCCCCTATTCCCATATGTCCACTGAAGGGTATAGCATGTCCTAGCTTCATAACCTGCTCCCTGTATGATTTTGGCACTACAAGCTGTCCATGTCCTTTAGGTCCTGTTCCAGCTTTTCTATATAATAGGCCATTTTTTCATATATAAGTCTCCTTTCTCTGGAGGGTTATGGCTTTTAGGTAATTTGCCAAAGCAAGGCTTCAATGTACTGTCAGCAGTTTGAGCCTTTCTCATCTCTTCTGGATGAGTATTGATGATAGTGTCCTCCTCTTTCTTAGAGCTTGCCCTGGTCTGGACTGTTGCCATCACTATGGGTCTTATAGGTTCTCCTAGAAAGACATATCTACATCCCAGTATTAATGGGTAGATAGGGTTATCCATCACTGCTGCTTTGATCTCTCCTTCCACATAGCGAGATCTTATGTTGATTCGGGCTATGGGCAGTGTCATGGTTCCTGCTCCCTTGACTGGTCCTCTGATTTCCACTGTTTCTGTGGTTATCTGTTCCGGACTCACCAGAGAAGAGCACACTACTGAGTCAAAGTCCAAGCCTGTATCATATAAGCACAGTACTTGGGTGCCATTCAAGGTCACTTCCTCACAGACAGGGGGATGATGGAGGTCCTTCTGACTATCTGCCAGGTCCTTCCTTCCCTTGTTCTCTGTTGTAAGACATGCAGCGTGATGAGGAGGGTTTTTCCGTCTGCATTCCGCAGTATTGTGGTTACTCATTTGGCAAGATTTACACCACTTTCCTTCCTTTCTTGGAGGTTTCTTTTCTGATCCTAGAGGGTTTTTGTCTTTATAATCAGTTCTGTGTTTGTTCTTGTTGGAATTGTCCCTGTGTTCATAGTTGGTAAAGTTTTGTGAAGGTTTGAAGTTCTCACCCTGCTTCTTCTTATTTCCTGACACTTCTGACTGAGCTGCTTGATATCTTTCAGCCATGGTTAAAATATCTTCCAATCTCTCTGCTCCTTTAGGAGCCGCGGTAGCATAGTGGTTAGTGCACTGGCTTCCTAGCGCAGTGGTCTATGGTTCGATCCCCAGATGAGGCGGAAAAATTTTTAGGCCACAAACGGCTCCTGGGTCGACCCAGCCCCAAATGGGTACCAGAGCTACTCTGGGAAGGTTAAGGCGGCCGGCGTGATGCCGACCACATCACCCCTAGTGTGCCGACGGTCAAGATAATATGGGCCTAACACCATATTCCCAATATGCCTAAATGGGCGTGTAACGGGTTCCTTTACCTCTTTTTTTTCTCTGCTCCTTGCTCCATAAGAAATTTTCTCATTTCTTGAGGCATGGATTCTCTCAGTTGTTCCATCATGACCATTTCTTTTATATCTTGACATTTTCCTAAGCTAATCCATTTTGTCAGATATGTTTCCAATCTGGCAGAAAACTGGTGATAGTTTTCTCCTGGAAGTAGCTTAGCAGTTCGGAATCTCTTTCTATAAGATTCAGAATTCTTTTCGTACCTGACCAGTAAAGCTTGTTTTAAGATTTCATAATCTTCCTGGTCTTCTTTCGAGAGTTTTAAATAAACATCGTATGAAACTCCCCTCAACCCCTGAGATAGCTTAAGGCTCCATTTTTCCTTTTCCAATCCATAGGTAGAGGCCAGTCTCTCATATCTATCCAGGTACGACTCAATGGCGTCCTCTTTTTCAATAAATGGATCCAGGTGGAAACTCATGGCTCCATTTGCCGCGCTATGGTTGGAGCTACTTTCAGAGTGAGGTGAGCTAGCACCATGATTGCTAGCTGCTCCATGGAGTTCAAGTTCCTTTAAACTTAACTCATGAGCTCTTTGTAACCTTCTTTCTTCAGCTTCAGCTTCCAACATTAGTCTCTTCTCTTCTCTTTCTGCTTCTAATTTCTTACCTTCTGCTTCCATTCTTTTGGCTTCTCTCTCTGCTTCAGCTTCCATTCTTTTAGTCTCTCTTTCAGCTTCAGCTTCCATTCTTTTAGTCTCTCTCTCTAAATATTTATCCACTTCAGTTTTTTTTTTTTTTGCGTACGCCCGCTAATACTCGAGGCGAAATCTCAGGTTATTATTTATGTCTAACCTGACATTGATTTTACGTGAGTATCCCTTTATTTCTTGTACAGAGACAGGTGTCCCTCGCCATTCAGGCAAATACTCGCCGATTTCTGAGGTACCCATTGCAGCTGGGTCGGCTCAGGAGCCGCCAGTCCCTGGTCGACGACACTCCTTCAAATGTGCTCGCCAGATCTCGAGTTAATCCAGTCAAAATCCCGGTCGACGAAAAATCCTCAAATGCCGTCGCCCGGGTTTGATCCTGTATCATTCGGTCGCCAGAGCGGTGTTGTAACCACTACGCTAGCGCGGCTCCACTTCAGTTGTGATATGCCGAATTAGAGTATCTCCTGTCATACCCAAGTCTTTTCCTTCCTGCATAATCGCAGCTCTAAACTTCACCAATTCAGCCATGATGCTTACTTACCAGAGGGTATATAATTTTATCTTCACTAACCAACTAACTTAATTAAAATCAATTAATTACTTTGAACAAGACAAATCCTTAAAACCTTGTGAGCGTTTCCTATTTACTTCGTACTCAATGGTACTACTATTACGAAAAAAAATTTCTAAGTTTTAGAATTTTCTCAAAAAAATTTATTTTTACAAACTATTTGTGGCTCAAGATAGAAGAATACACAGATAGTGGCTCAGGATAAAAAACAATATCCCGCGAAAGAGCCCCCAGTGTAGCGAAAGGTTTTCCTATTATGATAATAGTGGTAGAGCAGAAGTAGAATCTCTCTCCAGAAAGTATGAAGTTCCAGTGCCCGAGAAGTACACTGGTATCACAGGTGAGTTACAGCTGTGAATACTCTGAGCTGGACAATAGATTTAGGCTTCAGAAGTATAAGTTGCTACTTTCGCTATCGTAACCCTATGTGATAATATAATTAAATTTGAAAAAGTAACTCAAAATTTTAACAGTTAAAAATTTAACAAGTCAAATGAGTACAATTATCCAATTTATTATGTACATCTATATATTCTTGTAATGAGAAATGGTTGTTGTAAGATGGTAAAATGTATGATTATTTACAGTTACAAATCAAATAAACAAGCTAAAAAAGTCTTGGATTTATCTTCCACTGAACTTATAAAACAAGTTTGTCACATTATCTCTTGCCATCTAGTTGTCATCATTAAACAGTTGTTTTAGAAACTGCTCACAGGATTTGTTGGATGGATACACAGAAACTCAACTTTAGCCACGTCTGCTCGAGGTTCCTCCGACACACTGGAGTACGGAAGACTTTCCTTCAGCCCGCCCTATAACTACGGGGGACTAAGGTGTTGAAGATTGGTTGACCTCTAGGACTAAGGTGTTGAAGATTGTCATTGACCTCAGTCATTCAGTGAGCTGGATCAACTTCTTCAAGTCTTTAGTTTCTCGATCAGGAATGATCATAAACATTGATCATAAAAACCTGGAACAAAAGGTAATAGGTGGCCATTGTTCCAACAATCTCACCACCCACTGCTGTTCATGATGCGACCATGTCTTCAGTGTTTGTATATAAATGAATGAATCATGGTAGTATGTTACAGAGATAGCATGATAAGATAATGTATACTGCGCAGAATTAACAATATACATGAATAAATCACATGTTATGATACATGGGTACGATATAACCTTTGCCTTCCACTTATGGATGTCAAGTCACTTATGTACTTGCTGGTATGTCGTAAGCTTCCAGGCAAGAACTAACCATGATATATGTGGTTAACCAATTAATGGTTATGCTTCCTGACAATGCCGGTGAAGGTTATCTCTGGTTAGCGTCATTCCCTTTTTTATTATATCTGCTACAATCAATCAGAAATAAAATCTGAAATAAAATGATATGACCCTTTAGTCAAGGGGATTTTTATCTTTGTGTGATAAAATCAGGGCTTACGAAATGATATTAGTAATACATATATTTTTAATAAACTTACATACCCTCTTAGGATTAATAAGCTCACGGTGAGACTGTATTGGCTTAATTTAATCTGCCCTGCATGCAGCGTGAAAATAGAACTTTTCTTGCAGATGCTGTCTTCCAGTTTCTCACTCTGACTTCTGGATTTGGTGTGTGTGATTTCCAATGCGCCGCTCTGTCCTTATATTTCAGTCTCTCGCCCGTACGAGAAAGCACCTCCCAAATTCCCCAAAAGATTTTAGTTTCGTCTCCTGATTTGAGGCGATTTGAAGCAATCTGTGTTTTTCTTGTACTTGTTTTTCTCTTCTGTTCACTACACACTTATATTCTTCCGTCCTTCCTATGTATCATTCCCTTTTCCCCATATGAGGCTTTCATTCCATATAAGTTTTATCCAAATCCGTTGAGGCTTGTTAGTGTAATAAATTTTTAAAGATTATTAGCTAACTTTTAGCCGATGTGATGAAGGTGAAAAATATTAATTATCTTTAAAACTATTTATATTTGAATAATATCCTTTTGGATATAATTCCTAGTCTATCTCCTTTGTTGAGTTATATTTATTTAATATTATTCCAACCGGGCGTTCTCCTGTAGTTAATAATTTAATTCTCAGTAAATGCATACTTTTAAAGTCCGCCATACATTCCTATATAGCTATTTCCTCATTCTTTAGTAATATTGTCTGGCTTCAACCGTAAGTCACATTTCCCGTCCTTAAACTTCAAAGAAAGACCCGCCGAGCCGACCTTGCACTGTGTGTGTGGGTGTCGCGTGGGCGTGTGTCGCGCTACAACCAAGCAAGTGTTAACAAATCTCGCTACAACAACATCCGCTCCTCTACATACTTTTACATCATGCAATGATGACCTAAACTCCTTACTTATGCATATGTGATCAATCTGATTCTCAGTTCTGTGGTCTGGTGATATCCATGTTGCTTTATGTATTCTTTTATGTGGAAATATGCTTCCTCCTATAGCTAGTTATGAACATCAGTTGGAAAGAATTCAAGACTAATCGACAAATAAGAGAAGACTCTAGGCAGAAATATGTCTCCGACTATATAAGGAAAAGACGATGGTCATATATCGGTCATGTCCTACGAATGCAAAACAACAGAATACCTCTACAGGCGCTCACTTGGGTTCCTGAGGGTAAGCGGAAAAAAGGAAGACCAAAAGAAACACTCAGAAGAACAATAATAAGAGAAGGAAGAACGTTGGGCCTAAATAATGTGCAAGAGCTAAGAGGAGTGGCGTCACAACGAACAACCTGGAGAGCACTGGTTTCTGCCTTATGCGCCGTGTTTGGCGCTTAAAGAATTTATTATTATTATTATTATAGCTAGTTGATTTGAGGCACAGAAGTTAGCTAATAGATAATAGTTCCCCATTCTCGTTCATCATACCTAATCCATGCTTTCCCATGATTTCTTCAAAGCCGGTGTTGTCGCGTTTAGGTCCCCTATCAAAATTGTGATGTCTTTCTTTTCTTACTGTCCAAGACATTTTGTAGTCTGGTGTAAAAGTCTTCTTTCTCAGATTCTTCTTTATCGTTTGTTGGTGCATAACACTGAATGATGTTTATATTTACTTTCTTTTTGGCTGATTTAAACCTTTCTGTTATAATTCGGGGTCCCATTGCTTCCCATTCTATAAGTGCCTTCTGTGCTTCCCTAGACAGCATTATAGCCACCCCTTCACTGTGGTAGGCTCTTTCCTCCTCATGTCCTGAGGACAACACGATTTCTCCTGTGATCAATCTCCTCCTCTATATGCCCTTCCACCGTGTCTCGCAGAGACCCAGGATATCAATCCTGTAATTTGTCATTTCCGCTGATACCTTCACATAGCGAACATTCCAGGTGCCAATCCTGGAGATTTTCCTAAACGAAAAAAGCTTAGTCGACAACCCAGTTAGGCTTTCTCTGGGTTGCTTCATGCGTCTCCTTTCCAGAGGACCTTCTTCTGTCTAGGGCGGCTGAGTTGATTTATATTCTGTATTTGACTTGTCCATGTTTGTTCAAGTTTTTTGGTAACAAGTTTTTTTACGGTATGGGGTAACTGCCTCATGCCCAACCCTCCTTAGTTGCTTTTTACGATATGCATGGTAGGGTACAGTGTTACTATTCTTTGCTCCCCTTTCGGGCCCCGGTAGCACATTAGATTATTTTCAGGTATGCAATTCATCCAAAAATGTGGAACAGGTGTTGAGAATAGACAGACCTAGAGAATTGTACAATTTAGTAAAACAGTATATAGGAAGGAAGGGAAAGATCCCGTTACACGCCTATTGAGGTATATTGGGAATACGGTCTTAGGCCCATGTTTTCTTGACCATCAGCATACTAGGGGTGATGTGGTCAGCACCACGCCGGCCGCCTTAACCTTCCCAGAGTTGTTCTGGTACCCAATTCATGAGGCTCGGTCGACCCCGGAGCCGTTTGCGGTCTAAAAAATCCCACCTCAACTGGGGATCAAACCATGGACCACCGAGCTAGGGAGCCAGTGCCCTAACCACTGCGCTTCCTTGACTCAAAATGCTCGTCTCGTCATACATGTCATGATGTGACACAACAACAATTAAGAAAAACAAAACAAACAAACCAACAAACACAAAACAAACAAATAAATGTAAAAAGGGAGTCAGGTCGAGAAGTTTCGAAGCTTAAGGTGTTTGGTTTAATTTTTAGCCGACTTTCATTTGTCGTAAGTAACATGTTTTATGAGAACTCAACTAGATCTTTACTTTCGCCACCATATCCCCACAAATAACTCTACATTAATTTTTGCTCTTGAAATTCCGTTTATCTATACTGTGCAGTCTCCCACATCTGCTTCTTCTTTGATCATTAGCCACCAGCTGTCAAAGCAGTCTGTGGCAATCACGCCTGGTGGTGTCTTGTAGGGAAGCAACAAACTGCTTCCACTTTGTTCAGTCGGCGGACATCCTTCATTAAGTGCCCCAGCTCTGGTTCATTCTATGCATCTCGGTCTCCACAGTTCTCTGCCAAGTTGTTTTTTTGGGCGGCCTCTCTTTTGCTTCCCTTCAGAAGTCCATAGCATAGCACAGAAAGTACACAGCTCTCGTAAAATCTTAATTTTGTGTTTGTGCTGTACCGGGAAGATCTCCAGATGTTGTTTAGACTAGCAAAGTCTGTTTTCGCTTTATTCATTCTATTGCTTATGTCTTTGCTTGTTCCGCCGTCTGGTGTTACTATGCATCCTAGGTATGTGTCTTCTCCATCTGTTTATTCTTAACTTCTGTTCTATGGTTGAAAGTGAAAATGATGCTTGTTGTCGGTTTCTGTTATGGGTTATAAAAGCAAAGTCATCTGCAAATTTCAAGTTCTGGAGCTGTTTTGTCAGAGTGCTTTGAGATACGATTATTTAGATCACATGACAGCAGCGTCCATAGTAGCACCGCATAGCTGAAGAAAAGCCAACTCTAGTTATCGTTGGGATTGCTTTCATTATCTCCTTTGACGCGTTCTGAGCATGAGCATTTAAATATATTTTTTCCAGCGTTGTGAAGTCAAAGTTTGTTAAACGTAACCTTCGTCAAAAAATTTATTATAATTTTTGGGGATTGTCTGTGTCATCCCCAAGTTTAGAGAGGTTAGAAAAATAATGCCCGCGCATTAAGGAAGTAAGAATGGGATGAAGTAGCAGAGAGAGATTGGTGTAAAAGATACCTTGAGTAGTATTCAGTGTAGAATCATAGCTGTTGTACCAAATCAACGGAGACTTGTTATTTGTCACTACTGAAACAAACATGAAAAGGAGTTGTTTTTTTTTCAAAGTTCAGGTGGGATGGACTCCATTATCCCCTTAACTGGCTAGGGCTATGCATTTTCCACAATGTCGCCAAACCTTTTATGCGTATGCGCCCTGTTCATTCAGACCCCAGTTGCTTCAATGGAGCATACTCAGGCAGCCACTTGACCTTTTGCATCCATTTCTACAGCTAAGACTTTTGCTGTTAACCGCTCTTGTCTCATTTCCGTGAGCAGATCATTATTTTGGCCATTTTGAATGCGAGCTTCTCTTCTAATCTGGATTAAAATGTTTAAAGAAGTACATAGCCCAGCGGATACCAGCCTATTGCAACATTCCAGGCAACGAAGAGACAGACAAACTTGATAAAGAAGGGGGAGCATTACAACAAAATGATACGGGGACAACTTATGAAATGGCTAAAACAACCCAAAGCCACTGGACACAACAGGTTGAGGTACCATCTATACCACAAGCACAGGATTGGTACAACAGATTCCTGCACCAGTGGCACCAGCCCCATGACAGCCGAACATCTGCTGCAGTCCTGCCCAACATACAGCAGTGAACGGAGTGGCATATGGCAACAACTTATTTCTCTCCGTAAAAAACTGTTTGGAGATGACAGGAACCTTGAGCTGATTACTACCATTAGAGTTATTAATGCAGAAGTTTGAGGGCGAACGAGGAAGAAGAAGATTAAATTGGCACTCTCAGCTTAATCATTAAATATGGAGCAACGACGTGGAGTATAGCATTATATTTGGACGTCTCTGAGACTTCCTAATGATTCCAGGGTTTGTCCCTCGTTCAAGCATATCTACTGCCACATCTCAGTCATTTACACCACACTGCCACAAAAGAATCGATCTTAAGCCTTTCGATATCCGATATGTATACTTAGTAACCAACATTTCGACTACGATACTCGATGCCTAGTCGTCAATTCGTAATTGAAAATCTTTATTTAAAAAATTGTATTGGTTACAAATGAACAATACAGTAGACTTGAAACACGTTTATATATTTTGTTTCATATTTGGGTAATCTTAGGCTGAATTATTTGTAACTCGACATGATAGGCTAATATTTTGGCCTTCACCCCATTTTCACTATAGCATTTCTAGTTCAACTTTAGATTCGTCAAGCAGACAATTGGTATTTGGTACCGCCCACCCATTTTATAAGTAGTGCAGCACACGGCGAACGAAAACGAAAGTAGACTTTTTGAAAGGGTGCGATGAAATGTCATCCTTCTATAAGCGCATAATTTCCCAAAAGGTATATCTGAGCTAGATGTTTCCCCCCAATTGCTTGTGAAATTATTAGGATACCAGTAGTTGAAATATCTTTACAGTAGAAACCTTTGATAATGCATAGGTTATTCTCATCCTTAATACCGGCTAATCAAATATCTAATCATGGCTTGGATTTTTTTTTTACATTAACGTTGATGAAAGAATGTAGCGCATCTGGTAATCTTTACCTCTAGTGCCGTCGAGTATGTATACCCTTCAAAAGAAGTTAAGGACCATTTTTATTAAGGGTGCAAAGTGAAATGAAAACGAACAATAAAAACACAGCACTTCAAAATATAACATGACAATCTTATCAGTGACAATCAACACTATTTTCATGCAAGCCTCTGAGCGACATTTTGGACAGTAAGACCTTCCTGCAATCACGCAATGGCTCTTCCTTTATCCACAACACTCAGCTTTCGTCGTTGAGGCATATTGTTGTGCAATGGTTATGCAGCACTTGTGTTGTTTATAAAGACAATTTTGTGAGTACAGCTCAAGACCAGCACTATAGTCTCCCACATGCATCACGCATTTTTGGAATAGCAGGTATTTTTTTCATGCTCAGACATTTAAAATACCCACATTTTGGTGTCTCAGCAGCATTTTTTCAGCGTGCATGCTGAGCTAAACCTAGCCACACGGTACGCTGGTGGCCCACGCAGCACGTGTTGAATGTTTGTTGTTCGAGAAAAATCAATGTCATATTAATTGCTTATGAAATATAATTTTTATAATGTTTATTATTTTTGGGTCATTTTCACCTACTGGTCCTTAACTTCTTTTGAAGGGTATATAATATGTGTATTTTCGTACCATTTAGAGTTAGGTTTGGGTTAGGGTTAACACTAACTCAATATACATATTATACATACTTGACGGCACTAAAGGTAAAGATTACCACATACCCATATGATATATCACTTAAGTTGCCATCTCCACTTAGAAGGTCGGCTGCAGTGAATCTCCACCGTCTTATGTCACTTGCCTTGATGGCACATTGACAGGCTTATTCCAGATTGTCACTTGCTGTTATTGTCCCACTTATATAATATTTTACCATGACAAATAATTTTGTACTCAATTATTTGATGTATCTGTCTGGTGTCACAGCACAACAGGCAAACATCGGCGGCACACAGTGTGCCATGGCACGCCTGTTGCAGAGCACTGCTGTAGAGGACTAACTAACATGCTAAGATATTTGAAAGGTCATGGATGGGGTGCAGGCACTGAGACAATGATCATGTTCTAGAAATCTTTCATTAGAGGCAAAATTGATAATGAAAGCATAGTATATGACTGCAGCACATAGTCACAAGATTAAATTAGATAGAATTCAGCACCAAGCATTATGTACAATTGCAGGTGCAATTAGATCAACATCGAGGAGTGCTCTGGAGTTGGCCTTAGGAGTCCTCCCTTTGGAACTTCGGAGAAAAGAGCTAAGACTAAATTACATGACTAAAATAATGTTGGACAAGACTCATCCAGCATTTACTAGGTATCAGTTAACAACAAATCAGAACAGGTTCTTGAATATTTGTAGATACAGATACCCGACAGGTTGGAAATGCATGGAGGAACTAGTACATTTGAATGCCTTAAATGCATCAATTAATAACGGTAGTATGTACAAGCCGGTGGTACCACCATGGAAGCTCAAGAAGCCATATAAAAGCAAATGATATGGCTACTATAAAAAACATAGCCAGGAAATATATTGAACAAATATCAAAAGACAGTATTACAGTGTACACAGATGGATCTGAGGGAGATAATATCAAATTGGGGATAGAACTTTATGTTCCCATGTTGCAAATGATGAAATGATATAGTATAACAGATAATACATCTATTTTCACAGCAAAAATGGTTGCATTTCTGAAAGCTCTGGAAATCTTCTCTAACAACCCTCCTCATAAATTGACAGTATTTACAGACTCACTTTCGGCTGTTCAGACCATAAAAAACTTCCGAGAATGCAGTAGACCTGATATAGCAGAAGAGATTATACTGACAAATACATACCTATACTCCAGAGGATGTTCAGTTCTAATAGCTTGGATACCTTCACATGTTGGCATAATAAGAAATGAAAAAGCGGATAAAGTAGCTAAGAAAAGTAGAAATAATTGAAACCAAATAAATGTGGGGATGAGTAAAACAGAGATCAAAAGACTAATTAAAAGAATAATGACTGAGGAATGGACAGTAGAGTGGGATGGAAGTCTGAAGGGCAGACGTGCATATAAATTGTTCAAGGCTCCAACAAGAACGTGTCAAGTATCTAGAGAACTAAAAATTCCTAGCAATAAGAAACTTCTTAGACTGCAACTAGAATGGGCTATTTCAGAATAGAAGAGCCATACTGTGCAAAGTGTTTAGAAAAAAATACTATAGAGCATTTCCTACTAAAATGTAGGAGGTTTGAACAACAGAAAAAAACCAATATTAGATTATTTACAGGCATGCAATTCATCCATAACTGTGGAACAGGTGTTGAGAATAGATAGACCTAGATAATTGCACAATATAGTAAAACAGTATATAACAAAAACTAAGATTAACATATAAGGATCAATGATGGTGTTAGGATAGGGGAAGTCTGATGGGATGCTCATGTGGATGATGGCAGATAATTGGTGTAATCTCAAACACCCCTGGGCTTTCTCACTCCTTTTCACATTGTTAACACCAGGGCAGTTATGCCAGACTTTACTTTGTTTTGTTTTTTTTCCGTTCATTTTTTGTTTGTTTTTTATTTTTATTGTTTGTTTGTTGCCTGGAAAGGGGAAAGGGTAGGTTGTTTGTTTCTTGGAAAGGGTAGATCATACACTCATACACAATTTTATGTTTTAATTTACTCTATTTGGACTGAGTGGAGGGGGAAGAAGTTACTATATTGTCTTGAATTTATTACGCTATATATCCCAATTATAACCCATCGAGGGTGAAGAGGAAATTTGTTTTAAAAAAATTATAAATTGTAGAGCTAATGGTAACCTGCAGACTGCTTCAACAGTGCAGATTAAAAACACATTGTTTGGTTGATTTCCAAAGAAAATGGTTTACTATTGTTATATTGCAGATTATCTCAAGCATTCTTGGTAACCATGGGACAGCAAGTGCTCATCAACTTGAGAAGCAGCTGAGGCGGATTATTAGAGTGCTGCCTGTGAGGAAAGATCCACTCAGGTACGGCTTTGGAGAATTATAACATTGTTATGGGTGAATTTGCCCCGTGTAGTTCCGGGGGGTCTCTGAAGAAACAAAGAAAAAAATAGGACTACTGCATGCTCCGGTATGTCGTACCATGTGACTAATATGAGGTTGTGTATGTGGCTGGCAGCCTCAATATGTAAAAACATTGCCACAGAAACCACGGCAGCAAGAGCATGTGACTGCTTGGCGTAATCTTCCTGCAAGAGGACCAGTTGCAATGGTGGCTCCATGCTCCGTAATGCTAACACCTAAAGGGGTCGGAGTGGCTCAGAGGTATGGCGTCCGCCTCTAATTTTTTAAGTTCGCTCCCAGCACAGGGAATATAATTGACGGAAATGTTTGTTCAGAACCAGTGTTTCCAGGGCAGTGAGATCAGATGCCTAGCCCTCTCGGATAATGAAGAAAAAAAAAAAGTCACATATGTAAGTTGTGCATGTTAAAAATTCTTCAGCAGTTGGAAATCGTAAAGAGTAGGCCATACGGTCGCTGCCCCGGCAAAATTTAGAAATCAGGAAACCTACGGAGTTCGTGCACTGGGCTGAGATCCTCCTTGTGTGATCTAAGGGAGGGGATCGG
The DNA here is from genome assembly GCA_024509875.1 of Oreohelix idahoensis. Taxonomy (NCBI): domain Eukaryota; kingdom Metazoa; phylum Mollusca; class Gastropoda; order Stylommatophora; family Oreohelicidae; genus Oreohelix; species Oreohelix idahoensis. Next base: position 322,146 of record JAMPIV010007738.1, read on the forward strand.
AGCACTGACGGAGTTATCCGTGTGCAATGAAGATGGTGGTCCTTAAAACCAGAATCAAACCAACACCTACATTTTTAAAAAAATTACCTTTCAACTCCCTGTGAAGCACAAGCCATCAACAAATGCATAACAAGCTTCTCTGTCCTGTGCTGTTTGTTCAAGATCTTTCCATGTCTTCTTTCTCCTTCAAATAAAAAAACAATACACATAAAGGTATGCTTCAGACACTTGTGTCAAATAAAGAAGTAGAAAACTAGACAACATGAAAACAACAGAAGTGATAGGCTTACCGAAGACTCAAACCCAGGCTCTTCCAAACAACAATGCTGCCTCACCACAGGAGCGAATCATTATTATCCTCCCTGCCCATTAGGCACCACACAAAATTTGTGCTTCATTGTCTCGGAAGAATCTGGGTTCGAGTTTCCTGTAAGGCTATCGCTACTGTTGTTTTTCTGTTGTCTAGTTTTCTATGTCTTTATTTCTCACAAGTGCCTGAAACATACCTTTATGTGTATTATTTATTTATTTTCTGTTTATAGGCCTCCTTACTTATTTAAATTCTTTATCCTCTTCTTGTCTAATTCCGATGGATGGGTGTGAAAAAAAATCGAAAAAAGGTAATTCGTCTTACGAGGACAAAAGACAAAGAAAATAGCCAACGTTACGACCACAAGGCCTTCGTCAGGGAAAGGAAAGAAAGTAAAGGCTAGATAGGACACATAAGAACCTAAATAAATATAAAAATTAATATAAAAATTGAACCATGGTATTTCCCTGAAGGAAACTTCCCGCAAATCTTGTCTAATTCCCTGCCACATGTATATTTTGGTCGTCCTGTGTTCACTTGTTTTGAACAGCCTAATTTATTTTCCTGGGAAAACTCTGTGGAGCTTCAAACTGGTTTTGTGTTTTTCTTAAATTTTGCATTTTCATTTATTGAAAGACTTACAGTTACCTTAATTTTTTTGGATGATGTAGTTTCATGGTATCTATGTCCATGAAAATTGAATAAGGTAAACTTATCTTTCATTTGGTGTTAATTCTTCTTTTGGTGTTATTTCATTTCAAATTCTGTTGCTTTGAATTAGATGTATTGTTTCATATTTTTAATGCAATGTATTCTGATATGTTTGTATGTATATTTCTAAATCTAATCTCCTACATGATGTTACATTTAATATATCACACAATTGTTGTATCTAATGTATCACACCACAATATGTCAATATTTTTTATGAAGAATAAAGATCATGGTATTTATATTTAAGATATGAACATATTTGATGTAAAACACACACAACACCATCAGTATTGAACTACATGAGACGTATTCCACACTGTTGTGAATTCTAATGATTCTCATACTTGGTATGTTGTTTTTATTATATCACATCAGTATATGTCAATGTACTTAAAGGAGAACAAAGATTCTGATACGTATGCAGGTATATATGTATGAATGCATGTCAGTTTCCTGGGACAGAAAAGAGTTAATGCATTACGCCTTTTCAGAAGAGAAGTGTATATGTGTATGTGCGTGAGTGAGAGAGAGAGAGGGGAGGATCATATTTGTGGAAAGCCCCAAGCAGTTCCCTTTAGTCACTTAGGAGGCAAACAAAGAATAGGAAAACAGCCTCATGCGTGTTGTGAAAGACGACTAATGTGAGGTTCTCAAAGAGAAGTTGATGTAGAAACTGAAGTCTGGAAGAGGAAATATAGAAAGAGGAAATATAGAAAGAGTAAATATAGAAAGAGTAAATAAGACAAATAAGGCCTTCAGCAAACACATGCCAAGTCTACCTGTCACGTGCCATCAGCTCAAGGTCTTCATTATTTTCACTTCTGTCTCCAGTTCTCTTCTCCATGTGTTATTTTGGTCTACCTCTGCCTCTCTTTCCCTGGGGATTCCAGAACAATGACTGCCTTTTTAAATGCTATCAAAGAAAGAGTAAATAAAGATAGAAAAATAGAGGAAATTAACAGAATAAAGTGATATATATATATATATATATATATATATATATATATATATATATATATATATATATATATATATATATATATATATATATATATATATATATATATATATATATATATATATAATATATATGTAATAGAGCTGAGATAGGGCCATAGAAGAAGAAAGTAAAGAAAGAAATAGACCGGGAGAAAATCTGCAGTCATTGTTGTGTTTTACCTTGCAGCGGCTCTCAGCTGGTTATACAGTTATCAGCCCTGAAGGAGTGCTTACGTGGCAGGTCATTTGACCTGGACCAGGTGAGTGAATTGTTTTGGGTAACTTTTTCAAAGTTGTTTGTTTTTCCTTTTTTTAATAGGTTTTCAATTTTTGGCTAGTCCTGTTGTGTGACTGTGAAACATGAAGGATAAGCATGTGTATACAGACACCCAACTGTGTGTGCGCCTACAGAGAGAGAGAGAGAGAGAGAGAGAGAGAGAGAGAGATATGTTTGTTGTTCATAAATGAGGACCCCCACCCCCCTTCCCTTTCCACATAGCATTGCATCACCCGCCAGTTAGTGAGTTTTTTTTGTTGTTTTTTTATTGTTGTTTAACTAGGGCTGTTGAGTTTTTTGCTCGTTTGCAGCCAATACCAAGTCTAAGAGTTCTTAGTATTAACTACACTGTGGATCTAGGCTTTTCCTGTGGTTTTCCTGCCATTCCGAAACGTGTTGAGTTGAAGTCATGAGCTCCAGTTTCTCCAAATTGGCTTGCATTTAAAGGATCATCACATCTGGTCCCAAGCTAGGAGGAAGAAGCGTGTGGCATGCTGTACATTTCAAGGGGGCTCTTCAAATATGCAGAGCTAAAATACGGTGTTCTGGTTCAAGGCTCTCACAAAGAATGGTCACGCCCTACACATAGCCACTTCTCAGCTCCCCCTGCCTATCACAGGGTCCATAGTGAGATCCTCCTGCATGCAGGCAACCAGGTCAAAGCCAGAGTTATGTCGGGGGCTCAAGTGACTCCTCCAAGCTTAGTGTGCATTGCTGGGTTCTCAACATGTTTCACCACAGGGGGAATCCCTGGAAGTGTGTGGATGATTTCAAGAATCAAAGAGGGTGTAATTAGCCTCACAGACAGAGGTTCACTTCCACATATGTATATTTCAGCATTGTGCATAGCTGGTGATCATATAAGGATGACTCTACATATGCATCCAGTTAGTGGGTCTGTTGTGACCTCCACAAGCAGAGCCCGCTGAGTTGGGGAAATTCTATGGGGTTTCTTGAAAGCCCAAAACCTCATCCCCATTTACCGAAAGTGAAAGAAGAGTGAAAACTCAAATACCTGGCGTTTGAAAGAAGAAAAAAGAAGAAGATAAGGAGGATAGGACAAATATTGAAGAAGTCATCACTTAACATCACAAGGCAGTCCTTATTCTGAAATTTCCAGAGTAGAAGAAACAAAGGGAAACTTTAAAAAGTGTGTTGTAGAATGGAACTGGAGATAAATTTAAGAGAGAGCATGGACAGAACAGATTACCTGGGTCAGGAGAGCTTGTGGAGAACAGGTTGAAGACCTGTACATCACAGGGAGGTGATGAGCTGTCACTGAATTTTGGGTTTGATCCCTTCTCCACTACGACAGTACTCATTTTCAGTTGAAGTGAGGACTCATTACGAGAAATTTCCGGGTCGACACATTTCTTTCTCTTCAGCTAATCAAACAGATATTTGGTATTTACAACCATTTGACACTCCTGTGATAATTCATCACATTCGCTCTGCGCTTCTCAGCTTTGAGGAGATTAATATAACACAGGTAAAACCCATATGGGCCTGATCAGTTTTCGGATAGTTTTGTTTGTTTAAGCCGTGCCAGGCGATATAATTACTCGCCCGCAGACGGATTTTGTGTGCCCAAGCGACGGATAAAGAAATTACTTGTCTATGCAACACATTTTGGACAGACATGAATGACATAATCGTTTCCTGTCCGACTTTTATGAACAGATTATTTTAGATAAAAGTAAGATGTTACATCTGAAACACATTGTCGAAAGAGTGTACGGACGTGTCACTTCCATATATGGGAGACGTGACCTTTTGCATCAAGCACATAATTTTTCCTACGTGGAAATATTTGAATTTATTCCAGAGGGTTTCCAAGTCATCAGGTCGTTCTTCTGTATTGCTCACTGCTGTAGCAATAAGCCCCTGATATCTGGTCTTAATTTCTGGCTCTCTCAGCTTGTAGGTCCTAATGCTCGCTGTTCTATTTGGGTCTGCAGCGGATGGGATTTTAGGCCTTGACGGATCGTCTGGTTGCGGACCATGTCTCTTCTTGTTACTTCAACCACTTTCCTCAGATACCTCATTTCTGAGGTTTGGATCTGGCTTTTGCATGGAAACAATACTTAGGAGCTAAAAACACAACAGGACAAATGGAAAAATATAGAGAATATGTGACACTCAGAACAGAAGCAAAGAACAAAGTGCTAGCAGCAAAACAGAAGTCCTGGGAAGAATTTGGAGAAAAGCTAGAAAAAGATGCACAAGAAAACCAGAAATTGTTCTATAAGACCCTAAAGAACATGAGGAAAGAAAAACAATGCCCTCTCAAATTTATAAAGGACAAGCAAGGCAAATTGCTTACTGCCCCGAAGGAAGTAATGGAAAGATGGAAAGAATATTTCTCAGAACTCCTGGATGGTGAGCATGATGAAGCATCAGAAATGATAACCACTGACACAGAAGAGGAAACCAATGATGGTGAAGATGACATAAAGATGGAAGAACTGAGGGCAGCACTAGAGAAAATCAAGATGGGCAAAGCAGCAGGGCATGATGGTATAACACCAGAAATGGTTAAGTACATCAGGCGACCTATTACTCTTAAAGGATCTACAGGCAGCATGGTGCAACAAGACCATACCAAAGGATTGGGAGATTGCCATCATAACACCAATTTTCAAAAAGGGTGACAATCGACAATGTGGAAACCATAGAGGCATATCCCTTCTCAGTGTCCCTGGTAAAATCTACTCTAGAATCCTAGACAGAGACATCCGACGCCTAGCTGAGCCACAATTGGATGAGGTCCATGCGGTTTCCTGTCCTTTTGTTTCATAGATCTGGAAAAGGCATTTGACAGGGTCCCCTGGAGCAAACTTTGGGACTGTTTGGCAAGGAAGAATATTCCAGCACCTCTGATTCATGCTATACAGAGCTTCTACAAGTCGAGGAAGAGTCAGTGGTGTAAGACAAGGTGATATCCTATCACCTTACCTCTTCATACTCCTTATGGACGATGTCATCAAGGCATGTAAGGAGAGAACAAGAAAGTATTCAGTGGGGTACTGGAAGATGAGACAGGTCTATATTTCGGAGAGCATTTGCTGATGATGTTGCCCTGATTGCTAAATCAGAGGCACATTCCAATCCAACCTGCAAGTCTGGAAGGAAGAGCTGGAGAAGAGAGGGATGGTCATAAGCAGCTCTAAAACAAAATCCATGGTGATATCACGAGAAGAAAGAAAACATCAGATTAAGTTGGGAGAACAGGTCCTGGAGCAGGTCGACCACTTTAGATATCTCGGAGCTATTATAGACCGAAAGGGAGGCATCAAAGAAGAGTTGGCCACTCGAAAAGCAGCGGCTGGGAGACTTTTTCAGGCCATAAATCGTGGATTCCTCAGCAAGAAAGAGGTTGGTAAGAAAACGAAGATGGCTGTATACCGCTCCACCTATGTCCCAGTCTTGACATATGGATGCGAGTCGTGGGCAATGACTACAACCCACAAAAGCCAGATCCAAACCTCAGAAATGAGGTATCTGAGGAAAGTGGTTGAGCCCTGCTTAGCATCCCATGCAGACCCAAATAGAACAAACAAATGCGAGGGAAGGCAGGGCCATATAACCTGACAAGTTTGCAGTTTTAAGACACTGTGAGAATCACTTGCCAAGATGACATCCAGACTGCCAGAGTTAGAATCAGAATTCCATTTATCAGACCGGACTTTGTTGGAGCATTTTGAAGTACTTAAACAGCCCAGGAAAACTCTATAATTTTAAAAAGGAAAACCGGGATCTGAGGAAACTGAAAACACAGAGTCAAAGTGGGAATTTATTGTTAAAGTAGCGACCCCTAAGTAAACGTGTAAGAGGCTTATTCAAGTGCCTTTATTTCTCTGAGCAAACAGTCTGTGAGCCAAGATTGGCTTGCTGGTACCAGTTGAGGGTACTATCTCTGGAACAAGAAGGGTCAAAGTGGCCTGTAGTTAAAGCTAGATACCATCATCAGAAGATGCTTTAAGACGAGGGACCAACTTCATAGATACTCCCTGAAACTTCTGGTAATGTGCTGCGCCCTACAACCTTGACCAGCGACGAGCGTGATCAACAATTCAGTCTACCAAGAACCAAACCATCAGAAGGAGCAGAACCGTCACTGACAGCTAAGTAACACATAAAAGCTGCCAAGTGACCTCCTTTACAAACTATCATTACATCACAACAGTGATGATAATTTTTCTGATAAATAATTATTCATGTTTTTAAAGCCTTGTTAAAACCTAAATGATTATTGAATGTGTAAAATGTAAATATACAAATTTAACATCGATTTAGTGGAGCCGCGCTAGCGTAGTGGTTACAACACCGCTCTGGCGACCGGGTGATTCAGGATCAAACCCGGGCGCCGGCATTTGAGGATTTTTCGTCGACCGGGAATTGGACTGGATTAACTCGAGACCTGGCGAGAACATTTGAAGGAGTGTCGTCGACCAGGGATTGGCAGCTCCTGAGCCGACCCAGCTCTAATGGGTACCTCCGAAATCGGCGAGTATCTGCCTGAATGGTGAGGGACACCTGTCTCTGCACAAGAAAAGGGATACTCACGTAAAATCAGTCAGGTTAGACATTAACAATAACCTGAGATTTCGCCTCGAGTATTAGTTGGCGTACGAAAAAAAAAAAAAACAAACAAACATCGATTTAGTCATTTTGAATGTACTGCATGTTTGTCTCTGTCAATTTACTAAATACACTCTAAACAGAGCTATACCATAATAAGAAGAATTCCACTGAGTAAATCAGGGTGGGGGCTTGAACGAGCTGAAATTAATCATTGCTTAATTCTTCATAAAAGGAGGCGGATCAGATTTAAGTTAACAATTGCCCTGCCCAATGCAGCATTGTTCTTGACTTCTGAAATATCTAATGAACACTCCCTTGAGATAGAAGCATCATTATCCTTCTATCTACAACTCTGCCAAGAGTAATCTTGTGCAAAGGTAGACACCTTTGAAGACCCATATTAGATACTCTTAAGTTTTGGCCACTGTTGGACCACTGCTGCAAAGCAGGGGAGGCAATTCTGTGACATGGACAAAGAAGAGATGATAAAGATGCATCTCAGAAGTGAAGAGCGGAATAACTCAGGGAAAAACAGCACTCCATAAAATGAAGAGTATTTTATGCAATGGTTTTTTGTTAATGGAAGTAAGAGAGTTTTTCAGTGTTATATAGAACTAATCCGGACATATGGGAGTGAGTCCTGGACAGTTAGTAAACAAGTAGGGAAAGCACTAGAGGCCACGGAGATGTGGTTTTACAGAAGAATGTTAGAAATACCATGGACAGCTGTTAGAGTCTTTTATTTGAAAGTGGGTTTATTGAATCTGTCTACTTTTGACATAACGCGAATGGATTCAATTTCTGAACAATGTAGTAATAAGTCAACTTGAACTTCCAACCAGGGGCACATCAACTAATGCCAAGACGGTATACAGTTCATTCAATTTATTTGACATCATACGGTTGACTAGACGAACATTTAATTCTGACGACGGACGGTTGACTTTCCACCAGACAGCACACAACGTAAGTTTCATATTTAAAATTACAGTTAATTCGTTCCGTAAGATAATCTCTTAGGTAACGTCAGACTAGTTATACAGTGTTCATAACATGGCATCCAAGTAAACAAATGAGGCGGTTATATACGATAGGTCAATCTTCCACTGTCCTATGACCTTGGCAATGACGGAGAACCTTGTCAGGTCTTCTCTATCATATAATGTTCCGATACTACGTATCTCCTTTTAGTACTGGCCTCTTACTTCAATCAATGTGAAATAACAATAATACAATTTCCTGCCAACGACCTTCGTGGCATCATAGCTTAGATATAGCAAATACTTGAGTCACCTCTGCTTTGCGTGGTACGTATTCGTAACGGCCGAATACTGATTCATATCATAAAAATATACCAAGCCAATCCTGGATAATCCTAACGTAGGAATCCGTCGGATTTAAAATTCACATAATAAGTTCAAGTAGGACTCCATTTTGAACCAATACGTCATTGGTACAACTAGATGTCTACATGAGAACGAAATACATTATTATCTAAATCATACTTGCTTCTCTTCCCAAGAAAAATCACCAGAATACTGTTGACCCGAGTCCTCATCTTCTTAACAGACGGACGGTCATACACAAGAATAAAATATACCCGCAACACGGGTTCGAACGCCCCAAATCAATGGACTGATACTTGGGCACTAAACTTCTCAACCCCAGCTATGACGTTGTAGCCTCGCTTTTACTGGGGTGTGAACCGCTGACTAAAGGATGTTGATGGTGTCGTAGTGACAACGGTCCAACACGGGCGATGCTATTTGGACTTGACAATAATAACGCGAATGTTTCTTTCTTGGAACGTGAAGGAAGGACTTCAATAACAAACAGGCACGTCAACGAGTGCCAATGTGTATAGGGACGAACTCGTTAGGTTTACTGACATCATAATTTATTTAGGACGAAATACGTTGACAACAACAGGTTACAGTACTTCAACATGGATTCCACAGTAAACGTACATGTAGCATATATATAGGCATGGTACAGGCATCAGAATAACTTCCTCACATAAGATCAGGGTTTGACCTTGCGTCAATGTCATGACCGTTAGGACTATTCAACCATAAAGATCTTGGAATAAATATATTGATTCTGTCCTACAATTCTGGTCGGGTACTTTAGTAGCTTGGTACCCCTGACATGGCAGATCCATACATGCTTGCATATAATATAAACAACGAAGGTTATGTCCTAGTGCTTGGCTAACCTCTCTTCGTCGCCATGATTCGTGTGACGGCAATCCACATAATATTACAAGCCAATAAACCGTAAAGGATGAAGCCTTGAATCCTTTATAATATTAAAATGCTTTCAGTGAAAGTCCCCGTTGATCCATTATAACACCCCTTTGCAGAAAGGTGCTAGCTAGATGCCAACGAAGAATGGTGACACGAAAGTTCAAGTAAACAATTCACTTCTTACCAAAACTGGTTCGGACTTACGTGTAGTGTAAGCCGACAATGGCTTCTACCAAGAAGTCATTGTACCAGAAGAATACCTAACCCAACACACTGGGTATATATAGGAATATAGGCAACAGACTCAATGTCTGGCTTGAGATGCTGGCTTTCATTTTTAACCTCTGACGTCATCTGCCTTGCTTGGACACAAACGCGCACGAATTCACCTACACCAAATTGTGCATATTCGTGCGTGACAGATGACATTTATAAAAAACAAACATCAACATAAGTTGGTGTGTACTCACTCAACCGGAGTAGAACCTGATGACTACCCGTGAGTGTTTAGAATACAATAAAGGAGGCATCAGCTTCCTTCACACCGTCCGCAAAAAATTTAATTCTATTAAATTTTTTTTTCTTTTAATTACCGCGGAGAGGTGAAACAAGCTTACAAATATGTATTATATACTAATAATACTAATAATGCAAGAGAGGCATATTAATCAATAAGAGGAGAGTGAACGAACAAAATCAAATTCAACTCAACTCAACAACAAATATGCATAAAAGCATATCATCACAATTGACCAACTTTGGAACAATGTGGAAGAGATGAAAGAAAATCAAAGCATAAAGGATGATTAATTGAAACCAAATGCAATAAGAAATAAAGAGATATGGTAATACATGAATTTAACTCTTAAAGGCCGGAACGACGCTGGTAGCGTACATCCGCAAAACCCCTCGAAGCCGAAACGACGTTGGGAACGTCACTTTTGTGTTCCGTGAAATTTGTTCCGTATTTTTGTTATGACTCATAACTGAATACTATATGTAGAATATCACTAAAAATCCTTCATATTCTAATTCTACATTCATTTATCTTTACTGTGATGTATAATATGTGTGTCTTTGTTGTGTAGTAATTCAGAAACTTTAGAATTTATAAAGGTACTGCTTTAAGGTACAAAAATAATTCTGGCAAAACTCGTGAAAAAATTCTGGCCTGCAAGAGTTAAAGGAAAAGATGAAAATGCATAAAAATTAAAAAATGAGAAGTGGCAAAAATCAAAGAATATGAATACAACACTTGAAGTTATCAACACACTTAACCGTGTCTAAGGATGAGTAGTATCATTAACTCTTTCAGTCCCAAGCAAAAAAGTGGGTTTGGCCCAAGCAAAAATGGCCACCCCAGTGCGTTTTTATTGTTGTTGTTTGGAAATAATTTTTTTAAATGTTCATATGCATAAATAACTTTGTTGTTGTATATGAAACTGAAGGTAATTGGATGTACTTTACTCTTGTGCTACAAGTATAAAAGCTTTCATTGAAAAATAATTAGTTATTCAAGGTAAAATGGAGGATATGCGCTTAAAAAAAATGATTAGTTATTCAAGGTAAAATGGAGGATATGCGCTTTAAAAAATCGCTTTAAAAATCTAAAATAAATATCTCAAAACAGAAACACGTTCACTCTTAAACACGTGCGGTATTAAAAGAATGTACTTGCAGTCGGAAATGACTTTGTGGGTAGTTATAATTAGAAACAGTCTCAAACAGAGGCACATATACTAAAGGCTTTTTAAAGTCGATTGGGCCAAGCGCGTCTAACCCCTGAGCCTTTATAAAGTCGATTGGGACTTAAAGAGTTAAATAACTACCAATGACGTATCACTATCTAAAATGAGTGATAGTTACCCGATGTAATCATTAGGATTAAAATATTTATAGTTAATTATATTAAACTAATTAAATATGTTCATTAATCACAATGTACTGAATAATGTTTCAGTTCATTACACTGCTACAAGTTCAATAAGTTCCCGAAGGTTCTAAGTTAACCTCAAAACAGTTCATAAATACGAAGATCCTGTAAAAGTTTGAGTATGTTGAAATACCATAGATTCACCAAAATATTGTTAAATAGTTCACGATATACTAATGTTTATCTAAATACACAGTGTATCTTTACGCAGATAATGTCATAAATACTAAAAGTTATGTGATCCTCACTGTTATATATATAATTCACTGTTTTGTTTTTTTTTCGTTTTTTCCGCTTCAAGTAATTCAACGGAATGTTACAACTTTATTCACTTGACTAAGTATGTACAAAAAAAATTGTCACTGATTCACAAAGTAAAGTTCAAAGAACGTCATGTTTACAAATGTGATGTAGTATGTGTAGAGGCATCCACATTTGTAGGGCGTACCAAGTCGCATGATTCACTTGGGCAGCGGGATAAAATGTCAGCGAAAACATTCTGTGATCCAGGTATAGCCCGGATTGTGAAACAGTAGGATTGCAATGAAATTGCATATCTGGTGGACTTTGCAGATCTGACGTCTTTGGTGTTTAATGCAGTAAGTGCTTTCTGATCAGTCTCTACAAAGAAATGTGATCCCAGAAGATAACGTTGGAGTTTAGTTATAGACCACACGAGAGACAAAAGTTCCTTATCGAGAACGGAGTACTTTTGTTCAGCCGACGTAAGTTTCCTTGAGACGAACAGTACTGGGTGCAAGGTGCCCGCATACTCCTGTAGTAACACGCTTCCAATACCGTAGGCAGAGGCGTCACTGCGCAAGATGAAAGGGAGGTTCGCATTAGGCAATTGTAACATAGGAGGTTTAGAAAAGAATGCCTTAATTGGTGTCCAACGCGATTTGGTGTTCCTCCGACCACCGAATCACGTTAGCCGCGCCCTTTTTTAATAACGAAGAGAAAGGTGCAGTAATAGTGGGCAGATGAGGTATGAACTTAGCGTAGAACTGAACAAGACCCAATAATGACCTCACTTGTTTCTTAGTTTTGGGAGTAGAAATGTTGAGGATCTTAGAGACATTACTGTCCTCAGTATATAACCGACCGTGACCAACGCGGTGACCTAAAAATGAAATTTCGTGAAAACCCACGAAAGCTTTAAAAGGCTTAGCCGTTAAATTACATGACCGTAAAGTGGACAGTAATGTTTTCAATCCAGTAATGTGTTCATCCCATGTGTCATTAAAGAGCATCGTGCTGATAACGCGAATGTCGTGGGTTCGATCCCCATACTGGCCACCATAGTTGTAGCCTCGCTTTTACTGGGGTGTGAACCGCTGACTAAAGGATGTTGATGGTGTCGTAGTGACAACGGTCCAACACGGGCGATGCTATTTGGACTTGACAATAATAACGCGAATGTTTCTTTCTTGGAACGTGAAGGAAGGACTTCAATAACAAACAGGCACGTCAACGAGTGCCAATGTGTATAGGGACGAACTCGTTAGGTTTACTGACATCATAATTTATTTAGGACGAAATACGTTGACAACAACAGGTTACAGTACTTCAACATGGATTCCACAGTAAACGTACATGTAGCATATATATAGGCATGGTACAGGCATCAGAATAACTTCCTCACATAAGATCAGTGTTTGACCTTGCGTCAATGTCATGACCGTTAGGACTATTCAACCATAAAGATCTTGGAATAAATATATTGATTCTGTCCTACAATTCTGGTCGGGTACTTTAGTAGCTTGGTACCCCTGACATGGCAGATCCATACATGCTTGCATATAATATAAACAACGAAGGTTATGTCCTAGTGCTTGGCTAACCTCTCTTCGTCGCCGTGACTCGTGCGACGGCAATCCACATAATATTACAAGCCAATAAACCGTAAAGGATGAAGCCTTGAATCCTTTATAATATTAAAATGCTTTCAGTGAAAGTCCCCGTTGATCCATCATAACACCCCTTTGCAGAAAGGTGCTAGCTAGATGCCAACGAAGGATGGTGACACGAAAGTTCAAGTAAACAATTCACTTCTTACCAAAACTGGTTCGGACTTACGTGTAGTGTAAGCCGACAATGGCTTCTACCAAGAAGTCATTGTACCAGAAGAATACCTAACCCAACACACTGGGTATATATAGGAATATAGGCAACAGACTCAATGTCTGGCTTGAGATGCTGGCTTTCATTTTTAACCTCTGACGTCATCTGCCTTGCTTGGACACAAGCGCGCACAAATTCACCTACACCAAATTGTGCATATTCGTGCGTGACAGATGACATTTATAAAAAACAAACATCAACATAAGTTGGTGTGTACTCACTCAACCGGAGTAGAACCTGATGACTACCCGTGAGTGTTTAGAATACAATAAAGGAGGCATCAGACGTAGACTGGTCTTTGACAACACATGCGGGCGGGGTAACCCAATACTCGCATAAGTGCACAATCGTGCGCTACGAAAATCAAACTCACCAATAATACTTACTATCCTGTAAGTCGGTGCGTAAAGTTTATTACAGAGGTAGGACCACATATTAATAAATATGCGACTACCCTCATCTGTAAACGACTGTAAAGGCCTACGAAAAGGGCTCTACAGATTCCTTACCAATCCCCCCAAAAAAATTAATTATATTAATTTTTTTTCTTTACTACTCGAAACTAGAGGTGATTCAAGTGTACATAATCATATAATATAGCATGACATAGAATCATCAAACATAAATATGAAATTTAAGTAAGCTCAAATAAACAAAAGGTATGCACAAAAGCATACATCCACAATTGACCACCTTTGGTACAATGTGGTAAATGAAATAAAATCGCATATAGAAATAATGAATTAAACCGAATAGAAACGCAAAATGAAAAGAAATGTAAAAACCAATGAATAAACCGAAAAGTGATGGATATGTCTAAAAAATGACAAGTGAAAAAAAAAAAAATGAAAGAATACAATTTAAACACGTGTAGAGATCAACACCCTTAACTGTGTCTAAAAGTTCATTTGTGGTACTAATAAAAGTGCAAATGTTAAATCACTGTCCTTACCGAGTGATAAATATTAAATGTTTACAATTAAATATTTCATAGTGATCCAAATTAATTCTTATACTCATTAACTAAGTATCAACGGTTACTAATCTACCGAATTATTTGTTTTAAAAAACAAATTAACAATGTCATTAAATTTCGTAGATTAAGAAAGTTCCATTGTCCTGTTAGGAAACCGTAAAATAATACTAGGTTCCGTTCCATGAAAAACCAACCAAGTGTTCGCAATGTTATTTCAGTGAGAAAATATAATCTGGTTTTATTCAACGTTATTCTCTCTTCAATATCCTGAGTGAGTAAATGTTATTTTCACAACGATAGTCATATATCTTAACGTTCCATGTTATTTTGATACATAAGCATTGTAGATTTCACTTGACTGAATGTTAATGACTCTTGTCATAGAGATATCACACGTAAAAAGTTGCAATTGACGAACTGTCAGTGTCGAAGTTCAGTTATCTGCAGTGCATAGCTGTTAATGTGATTCGTTAGGACATCTCGACAAAACGTCTGCGAGAACATTCTGTGTGCCAGGTATGGATCGAATCGTGAAACTATATGGTTGGAGAGCAATCGCATACCTAGTAGATTTGGCAGATTTCACGTCCTTTGTGTTAAGAGCAGTAAGCGCTTTTTGGTCTGATTCCACAATAAAGTGTGATCCAAGCAGATATCTCTGGAGTTTAGTTATTGATCAAACAAGTCCGAGCAGTTCCTTATCTAAAACTGAGTAATTTTGTTCAGTCGGAGTTAACTTCCGTGATACATAGAGAACTGGATGCAAGGTGCCATTATATTCTTGTAGTAAGACGCTTCCCACGCCGAAATTAGAAGCATCGCTGCGTAAGACAAATGGTAAATTCGCATTAGGCAACCTTAAAACAGGAGCATCCGAAAAAAATTTCTTTATGGTATCCAACGCGGTTTGATGTTCGTTTGACCACCGAATCACGTTAGCTGCACCTTTCCTAAGTAATGAAGAGAAAGGAGCAGTAATGGACGAAAGATGTGGTATGAATTTCCCATAGTATTGTACTAGTCCTAATAGAGATCGCACTTGTTTCTTTGTTTTAGGTGTGGAGATATTAAGGATTTTAGAGACATTACCGTCCTCTGTATATAACATACCACGACCAATACGGTGACCCAAAAAAGAAATATCGTGGAAACCCACAAATGCCTTTGATGGCTTAGCAGTTAAGTTATGATTTTGTAACGTGGACAGTAATGAGTTTAATCCTTCTATATGTTCTTCCCATGAGTCACTGAAAAGACAAATGTCATCTATGTACGCAATGACGTTGGGATGATGAGATAGAATTCGACGCATCATGCGTACGAACGTGGCAGGAGCGTTGACTAACCCGAAAGGCATAAAATTCCATTGGAATAGACCCCGGGGAGTCGAGAAAGCAGTGAGTGGCTTTGCCCTTTCTGTCAATGGTACTTGCCAATAGCCCTTTGACAGATCAAACTTAGAGAAGAAAGTAGAATGAGATAATTTTACTAATAAATCTTCTAAAAGTGGCAAAGGTTCTGCGTCAAATTGTGTGACTTTATTTAATTTTCTGTAATCTACACATAGACGAATGTTATTATCTTTCTTTCTAATTATCACCATAGATGAAGCATATGGTGACAACGATGGCTCAATTATATTTAATCGAAGCATCTCATCTAATTCCTTTTCGACCTTATCTCTAAAGTGTAAAGGTATGGGATATGGACGAATACGGATAGGTGTTTCATCAGTGAGAAGGATATCATGTTGAATAGCTGACGTATGACCTGGAATGTCAGTGAGAACCTTATCATACGTTTGGAGTAGTGATGAAACTTGCTGTCGTTGATCAGTCGAAAGAGAAGAAGAAATAGTGACATCATTCCAGTTTTCCGTGGAATGAAGAGGTACAACTGGTATGGGCAATTGTACATCTTGAAAAGAAGACTCTTCTTCTTGTATAACTGACAAATTAGTATAGTTGTGAATGTGAGGGGTAGGATCGTCAGTCGCTTGAAATACTGATTGTAAATAATCAGGACGTGAATAATACTCTTTCAACATGTTAATGTGAAAGGTTTTGTGTTTTCCGTTAATATCGACGATGTAGTCGACATCGGATATTCTTGAGATGATCCTAAAAGGACCTCTCCATGTGATAAGTAGACGATTGTTATGCGAAGGCAGTAAAACAAAAGCCTCGTCACCAGGAATAAGCTGGCGAAGACGTCTATACCTGTTTGCAAATAGACGAGCTTTTTCTTTAGACTCTTCGGATGATGCAGTAGCTAACCTACAGGCATCTATTATTCTCTTTCTTAAAGAGATGACATATTCATATGAGGATTGAGTTTCCTCAGGTATATTATCTTCAACCAATAAATCATGGATTAAAGACATAGGTCCGCTTGGTTGTATGCCAAAAACTAACTGGAAGGGAGAAAACCCTGTGGCTTGGTTTTGCACCTCGCGATACGCGAAGAGAGCAGCGGGTAGGACCTGGTCCCACTCCTGAGGGTGATCTTGAGTCATCTTACCCAACTGCTGCTTAAGTGTCCTATTCTGTCTCTCAATTAACCCATTGGACATTGCATGGTATATTGAACTGAGAGATCTATCTATACCCAATGTCTTCATAACCTGTGACATGGATTCGGAAATAAACTGGACACCATGATCCGATAGGATCTTACGCGGAAAACCAATGCGTGAAAAGATCAGCATTAAAGCTTCTGCAACACTGGCAGATGAGGTGTTCTTAAGAGGTATGGCCTCAGGCCAACGCGTACACATATCGATACAGGTAAGAATATGTGTATGTCCTCTTGCAGATGGCAATATAGGACCAATGATGTCGATCGCCATTTTATCAAATGGTCTAATAGGTATCTCCGCAGCTTGGATAGGAGCATCATGATATGGACCCCTTACTTTAACTTCCTGACATGTCACGCAGGAACGACAATAGAGATTAACATCCCTATGAACGCCAGGCCAATAGAATGCGGATAGCACTCTAGATTTGGTTCGCGAAAACCCCATGTGACCTGCACATTGAGAATCATGAGCATGTCGTAATATTCTAGGTCTCATAGAAGACGGGACCAGAATTTGTGAACGCACCAATGAATCTGTTTCTCTTATTAATCTAACTAAAATACCTTTTTTAAGAGCAAATTGGTGTCTAGACTTTGCAATTGTGTTGTTATTATTTCTCTTAGTCGCCAATTGAAAAAATCTCTGCAAAGAATTATCATTCTTTTGTAAATTAGCAAACAGCTCCCTTGAAATGGGAGAATCATCATCATTACTATTATGAACCGTAGGTTCAGAAGTTGATTCACGCGACAATTCAGTTGCTTGCGCTCTGGTAACCACTGCATTTGCAGCATGAATATGTCGCTTTTCCCATTCATTAATCTGCTCTGGTGTACACTCTTTTATACCGTGTATACAACCAAGGATCACATCGCTAACTGGATTCTGCAGAAGACAGGCATGGATCTTCCCTGAAAAGAAAGGTGTATGTAAGTTAATGATGGCTGTAGGGAAGGTTTCCACAGTTCCCCCGAATGTGACGCACTTGACCACGTTGCCAGTGGCCAAGGAGGGGTCGATCAGAGAGTTCCGCACTCCGACAGTACTGCAGCCTGAATCAAACAAAATAGAGCAAGGAATCGAGTTGACATATCCTTTGTTAAATCTTAAACAACCCTTTCCGTGGTGAACTGATGCAGAAGTAGCTGTACAAACTGCTGGTAGACTTGGTAGAATGTGTCCGCATCGCAGCGTCGTGATCGCCTTGGGCTGGAATAGCGTTGAGCATTCTTGACATGTCTTTACCTGCTCTAGATCGATACAAGACATAGCGTTATGTTGATTAACATTATTATCATTATCTTTGTTAGTTTGTGATTCAATTGAAGCAACATTGGAATGTTGTCGTGGCGTGCTCGACGATCTATCTCTAAGTCGCGATCGATTTTGACTATTGTCATTAAAATTGCTATAATTACTGTTTCTGCCATCATTAAAATTTGGATGAGTCCGCCATTGAAAGTTATCACTGTTGTGATGTTGGCGAAATGACTTATTCATAAATCTATTTCTATTTTCAGGATGATGTGATTGAGATCTCCAGTGTTGTTTATTATTATTACCTTGATTATATTTAGGATTGTTGTTAATAAAATCTCGAGATCTGTGAGACTGACCCCATGATACATTAAATGGAGCAGACTGTTGGTATTGTTTCCCCTTTTGAAAATGACCAAAGTTGAAATTATTATTACTTCCCCTTTGAAAATTTCTATCGCTACTCATTGAACGATTTCTAGGGAAATTGTTATGTTGCATAGCGAAAGCAACGGGTAAATCGTCCTTAAGCTGCGCATTGCTGACATCCATGTTAGGATGAGCGGTGCAGAAATTTTTACAATGTTCTGACATTTCTTTTATATTACCAGGCTTACGTTCATGTAGAAACGCAAGAAATGCAGGACTTACTGCCGATAAAACTTTATCTCGTAATAATAAGTCGAACATACCGTCATAAGATTTCTCTACCTTGGATAGTTCAATCCATCTTTCCAAGGTAAGACGTATTTGAGAAAGAAAATCATCAAAATTCTTGCTAGATTGTGGGAGCATAGACTTGAACTTCGTTCTGTATTGATCTTCTGTCATTTGAAATTTGTTTAGAAGAGCGGCCCTAAGAGCATCGTAATCATTTTTATCTATAGAGCTAGTAGTGTGATAAACAGCTATTGCCTCTCCTGTAAGTAATCTGGATAAGTGGGTGCAATATAATGATTTATCCAAGTTGTACGACCGACATGTAGCCTCAAATCTGTCAAAAAAAAATATCACATCGTCGGATGGTGGAGTAAACTTTGGCAATTTTAGATGAATCTCTCTAAAATTCTCATGTCTAGATGAAGACTGGCCTTCCTGAGTCTTTTGTGTATTACATTCACTTGACAATCTTATTCTATCAAATTCCAATTCGGCAAGTTTTAAATCATGCTGACGTTTCTTATCATTCTCTTCTGTCTCAAGCTGAAGTCTTTTTGCATTTTGTTCAGCTATTAATCTTTTTTCTTCCATTTCCTTTTGTTTAACTTCTATCTCCTTTTGTTTAACTTCAGCATCAAATCTAAATTTTTCTTCAGCCTCAAATTTTTTCTGTTCTGACTCACGCTGAAATCGTTTCTCTTCTAATTCAGCGGCCAATCTCATTTTTTTCTCATTTTCATCAGCCTCAAATCTCAAATTTTCCAATCTTAATTTCTCAGCTTCTAATCTTTGAGATTCCAACCTTTGAGACTCTTTGTATTCTGTCATAGCAAATGATCTAATCTCTTCAGAAGGTATATTAAGCGCCTTAGCCTGCTTAATAAAATAGTCTAAGGTAGACATTATTCAAAATTATTCTGAAATACTTCTACATAAAATGTTACTACACCAAGTGGTCTTCGTTCCTGTCCTAGAACGGTAAATTCAAGTCATATAATAGGCAATTATATTAATAATTAATAAAGTAATTTATGCAATGAAATGTTATGAAAGCAATAACGTGACAGACAATAGGCACAATACTGACAAGACACGATAATCAAAGACAAATGAAAACAGTCGCAGAAATCCAATAAAAATAAAATGTGAAACTAAAATGGAATGTCATAAAGAATTACGATGATAACTGCGATCAAATACTAAACAATACAATTGACAAGACAGTGTAAAAACATATGTTTTGTAAAAAACTGAACGAAAGTCAGGTAAGAAAGACGCATAATACTAACAAAATACATCATAAAACTAAAGTATGAATAAAATAACTACCAAAAACAACAATTAAAACTTGACGTTACAACTAAAACAGTCAGGTGTCACAGACTACCTGACACAGTGGACCAAAAATCCTTCTATGCTCATGCATAGGAACATTCCACTAAGGGAAGTCTGCAAAACAATTCCTATAGAACACTCAAGACGGACCTGTGGTGAAACTGGTATTTTTCCGTCCTAAGTCGCCATTCCCAACCTCCCACGATAAACATCAAACATAGAACATGCAACATGAATAACAAAGCAGTGGACATATTACTAAGCCAAGGCACAGCTAAACGTAAAACGGTGTAATAACAACACGACGTTTTTACTTATCTCAACCGGCTAAAAAAAGGATATCCCTCGCATCCGGGACTGTATGCATGAGCCTTGTAAAAACAATGTATGTAACACTATGACAGTGTCCGATGTTGCAGCTTAGAGATGATGTCCAACGTCGTCCTTGACCTTCAGATAACTGTCGTCTTGATTCCACGTGTATGTGGACGTTTCCTTTTGAAGATCAAGGTATTTCTATTCAACCGATTTATTTGACTTTGAGAACTGTCCCTTCTTGAAAATCGTAATTTCCAAATCATGCTGGTTCACCATTTCTGTTAGAGTCTTTTATTTGAAAGTGGGTTTATTGAATCTGTCTACTTTTGACATAACGCGAATGGATTCAATTTCTGAACAATGTAGTAATAAGTCAACTTGAACTTCCAACCAGGGGCACATCAACTAATGCCAAGACGGTATACAGTTCATTCAATTTATTTGACATCATACGGTTGACTAGACGAACATTTAATTCTGACGACGGACGGTTGACTTTCCACCAGACAGCACACAATGTAAGTTTCATATTTAAAATTACAGTTAATTCGTTCCGTAAGATAATCTCTTAGGTAACGTCAGACTAGTTATACAGTGTTCATAACATGGCATCCAAGTAAACAAATGAGGCAGTTATATACGATAGGTCAATCTTCCACTGTCTATGACCTTGGCAATGACGGAGAACCTTGTCAGGTCTTCTATATCATATAATGTTCCGATACTACGTATCTCCTTTTAGTACTGGCCTCTTACTTCAATCAATGTGAAATAACAATAATACAATTTCCTGCCAACGACCTTCGTGGCATCATAGCTTAGATATAGCAAATACTTGAGTCACCTCTGCTTTGCGTGGTACGTATTCGTAACGGCCGAATACTGATTCATATCATAAAAATATACCAAGCCAATCCTGGATAATCCTAACGTAGGAATCTGTCGGATTTAAAATTCACATAATAAGTTCAAGTAGGACTCCATTTTGAACCAATACGTCATTGGTACAACTAGACGTCTACATGAGAACGAAATACATTATTATCTAAATCATACTTGCTTCTCTTCCCAAGAAAAATCACCAGAATACTGTTGATCCGAGTCCTCATCTTCTTAACAGACGGACGGTCATACACAAGAATAAAATATACCCGCAACACGGGTTCGAACGCCCCAAATCAATGGACTGATACTTGGGCACTAAACTTCTCAACCCCAGCTATGACGTAGACTGGTCTTTGACAACACATGCGGGCGGGGTAACCCAATACTCGCATAAGTGCACAATCGTGCGCTACGAAAATCATACTCACCAATAATACTTACTATCCTGTAAGTCGGTGCATAAAGTTTATTACAGAGGTAGGACCACATATTAATAAATATGCGACTACCCTCATCTGTAAACGACTGTAAAGGCCTACGAAAAGGGCTCTACAACAGCCCAAAAGAGTAATGAGGATGTCCCGAAAGAAGCCAATGCACAAAGGAAACTTATTTCACAAGTTAGAAAGAAGCAATCCACTTTTTTTTGGGGCATGTTATGAGAAGAGGAAAGCTGGAATATATCATAACAACAGGTAAGATTGAAGGAAAAAGAGATTGAGTGAATATTGGTGAATATTGTTACAGTTATTGCTTTTAAAAATGTTTCGTAGGCTTCATTCATGTACGATGATAGTTGTTTGTACTTCTGCTAGGCGTCATAGCATGAAGTGGGCAGTACCTGAATTGTGAGATCCTAGAGCCTCTCCACTGTTGGAAGTAACCCCTGGTGTTATGCCCTATAGCAGTTGGGTGAGATGCTTATAACCGGTAATTGCTATTTCTGTTTGTGCTGACACCATAAGGTGAAGCTGGAGTGTCCTCTCCAGGGCTTGAGCTTCGGCACAGTTATATGGAAGTCAAGCCACCTCCCATGCAACATATTTCCCCTCTCCACGTAGCTAGTAGATCCTGCTACTACTTAGTCCTTCCTCTTCTACCTTGGGGTGTAGAGAGTACTATCTCATTGGCGGTCTTCCTACTGGTCTGGTTCCAGTCTCGTCCTCAGTCCTTCAGAGATTGTCTAATATTGTCCTCCCAGCGGACTCTAGGGGACTGGATCCATGGCTCTTAGTTTCCCATACTTGTCATGATAGTTGATCTTCTCCCATTCTTCAGACATGGTCAAACCATCTTAGTTGGGACTGTTCTACTTGGATCTGCAGGGGCTGGGTTTTGAGGCCTTGCTGTATCATCTGGTTGCGGAGCATGTCTCTTTTAGTTACTTCTACCACCTTCCTCAGATACGTCATTTCTGAGGTTTGGAGCTAGCTTTTGTGGGTTGTGGTCATTGCCCCTGGTAGATCCAAAGAACTGAAGTTGAATGCATATTACTGCCCATTGGGTCATATGTAAGTCAGTTCGTAAGTAGATGAATGCCTTTATAAATTCAGTTACGTTCTGATAAAAAAGCATAATAAAGTATAACATTTAGTGTGCAAATTTAAAAGATGGTATTTAATGGGTTAAGGATTGTTTTAAAGATGTTGTGATAAGACTTTTGGGGTTAGTGTCCAGTCCTCCACTTTCATTTAGGTACATTCTTCTCTGCTTATAGTCTTGCCCACTCTGGTTCTGTGCTGGTAAAGGTTTAAATAAGAATCTCCGATATCAAGTCAGTCCTATTGTATGGCTGTGGAGCATAGAGAATAACAAAACCAACAACAAAGAATGGACAGATTTTCATAAATGGGTTGCGTGAGTAGAATAGAAGGATTGAAATGGTGTGACAAGGTTCACCAAAGTGGAACTCATGACAAAAACCAGATCAGTGCCAATGGAACAAGAAATAAATATTAGACAAACATAAAGGTATGTTTTCAGGCACTTGTAAGAAATAAAGAAGTAGAACACTAGACAACAGAAAAACGTGAGTGGCTTACCCAGGACTCGAACCCAGGACCTTCCGTGCGACAACCCCCGCCTAGCTATGCAAGCGAATCACACTATCCTCCCTGCCATCTAGGCATCACCACTGGAACAAGAGTTGAGAAGAAGATGCTGACAGTAGATAGGACACATATTTAGGAGACTTGACGATAGCATTTCAAGCCGTCCTTGTTCTAGAGAACTGGTAGAAGAGAACTGGTAGATGAGAACTGGTAGAAGAGAACTGGTAGAAGAGAACTGGTAGATGAGAACTGGGGACAGAGATGAAAGGGATACAGAAGGCATGAAAAGACCTTGATTGTAGGCCAAATGACAGGATGAGTTGGCGTGGCCTATGTTTCTTGGGGAGCTGAAGGATAGTGAATCATTGATAAAGATGAGACGTGTCTTTACTGTATGTGTTGGGTGTTTTTTTTTTTTTGAAACGTGTTCTGTAGCCCTAATAGGAGTACTGCTTTGTCAGTTGAGATTTTGTACATTAGTTTAAAAAAAAAAAAAAAAAAAAAACAACTTATTCTCAGTTTTTTTTTTTTTTTGACTATCAGCTTCAGCTTGAGGATGGAGTGAAGGTACATGTGGAAAAGGATGGTGTCCACTTCAAAACAGATCCTGGCCAGTTTGCAAAAGTAAGGTCAAACATTGAGGTTGAAATCTTTAGTATGACACATAAGGAATAGTAACATAAAACAAACGTCAGCAAATGAAAAAAAACAAAAAAAAACATAATGAAGAAACTGAATTAGATATCATCATCGTCATCTTCATCACCATTTCTCTTTTTTGATTCTTGTGGACCATGAAGTCATTACTACAGCTGGTCCCCTTGTAGGTAGACAGCACCAAAGCATCCACGCGCTCTTGTAGCGGTTGTTCCAGTGGTGTCTGGGTACTCATTTTTACAGCTGAGTAGACTGGGGTGTTACATGACCTGGTTTCACCATGTCAAACAAATTGCTTCAGAAAATACCATTGGAAGAGCACATGAATGCTTTGGCGCAAACTTCCTGCTAAGAGACCAGTTGCAGTGGTGGCTCCATGCTCCATAAGGAACACCAGGGAAATGAATGAGTGGAGCAACTAAATGGTCACATGTTCAGAGTTAGCATCATATTAAAGTTAAGGGCTGCCCTGTTTAGGTCACTTGACCAAACCTTTGGATTCATCAAGATTGCCGACAATGGTTGAGAAAAAAGTGGCTCGGAATACATAGCCTTGACCACTGCAAGTGACATGAGTGACCTCTACCAAACATTTTGTAAATCAGTCTTCTTCGTTCGTTTTCAAATAACAACATTTATCTCACTAATAAAATTGGTGGGCTGTCTCAGGCTTTCAAATAACCACATCAATCTCACTAATAAAATTGGTGGGCTGTCTCAGGCTTTCAAATAACCACATCAATCTCACTAATAAAATTGGTGGGCTGTCTCAGGCTTTCAAATAACCACCACATCAATCTCACTAATAAAATTGATGGGCTGTCTCAGGCTTTCAAATAACCACATCTATCTCACTAATAAAATTGGTGGGCTGTCTCAGGCTTTCAAATAACCACCACATCTATCTCACTAATAAAATTGGTGGGCTGTCTCAGGCTTTCAAATAACCACATCAATCTCACTAATAAAATTGGTGGGCTGTCTCAGGCTTTCAAATAACCACATCTATCTCACTAATAAAATTGGTGGGCTGTCTCAGGCTTCTCTCGCCACGATGTACAGTTTGTCCCTCAACTGGCCAGATGATATATGAGTCAACAGTGCCAGGTTCTCCATCTGAATCAGTTAATATCTTCTTCCCATGGAATAATATGGTTCTGCTGTATCAGATTCTGGGCGATGTCATTTTTCTTTGAAGCTATTTTTTTATTATTGATTGTATCTCTTTATATGTAGCCCTGTCTTCAGGTTGGATTTTGTTTCCTCCGCCTTCAGCAATTCTTCTGCCTTCTCATTTCCCTATATCTTGCAGTAGACTGCCTTGAAATGCTATCAACAGGTTTCCTAGGTGTGTGTCATATCCATCTCCAGTGTCTTCTTCTCATCTCTTGTTCCACTGGCACGTGTCTGGTTTTTGTCATCAGTTCCACATTAGTGATCTTGTCATACCATTTCAATCCTTCTATTCTATGCAAGCATCCATTTATGAAGGTCTGTAGCATACATGCCACACCTCAGACATGAAAAACCTGTACAAAAAATCCAAAAAACCTGTACAAAGACTGAAAAACGTAACAACAGAGTTAATTAATGTACAAATATATTCAATTAGATGTGCTGTAAACTCAGGCTGGGCAGCATGGTTCTCTTGTCTCCTTCATGACTTACGTTTGCATCTACATTATTTTCTTCCCCTGCCTCTGGTTACCAATGTCTTTTAGGTGACGTTCTTCCTCATCAATTTTTTTTAAAATTTTTTTATTCCAAGGTCTAGATCTCGACATTTTCTTTACTTGTTTAGGTGCAGATCTTGTTTTCACTGCCTTTCTTTTCATTGATGAATTATTTTGATCTAAACTGAGTGAACTAGATCTAGATCGAATGTTACTACTAACACTATCAATCACTTTCCTCGTTTTAGCAAGCCTTTCACTATCATTCACTTTCCTCGTTTTAGCAAGCCGTTCACTATCACTTTGCTCTAAATCTACATCAGTCTGATTCTGAACCAGACTACACATACTCTGAATCTGGGTAACCTTTATCTTTAGTGCCGTCGAGTATGTATAATATGTGTATGCCCTATTGAGTTAGGATTAGGTTTAGTGTAAACCTAACCCTAACTCTAAATGGTACGAAAATACACATATTATACATACTCGACGGCACTAAAGGTAAAAATTACGAGAATCTTACTAAAAAGAATCGTCAGAATCATTCAAGTTGAATAAATTCAACTCAAACAAGAATTTTCGTGCTTTTTTTTACACCAGATGTTTATGGTTCGGCAGCGTCCATGTTTGTGAACTTTTGCTTTTGTAAAATCGCTATTATCAGTTCTGTATTCGCTAGCATTAAAATATTTTGTTCGTTTCAAGCTTAGTAGGCCAGATTTTTCAATGCTGAATCCGATTATGCCCAGCAATTGCCGATACGCTTATAAACAGAAGAGTTCTGGTGCTTTTAAAATATGACGTACGGCGTACGTCTTATAGGTGTATGGGAACGAAATATCGCGCTACTTCCGTGACGTACTCCGTACGGCACAGCGACAAAATTTGTAAAGATTTATGGCGTACGTCATAATGGTGCTGAAAGGGTTTATAATTAGGTGAAAAAACCCGTACAGACGTTTGTACGGGCCGTACACATCCGAAAACGCAAACACCCCGTACAGATTATGGGTAAACCATAGCGTGTGGCATGTATGCTGTAGCTTTCTGGTTTTTCTTGTTCTCCATGTTTCAGAGCCATACAATAAGACTGACTTGACGTTTTAGTTGAAGTTCCTATCTTTAGCATTTATTTATATGTTAGGTGATATTTTAAAAATTTATTTTCCCAGAAAGTTCTGGAAGACATCAGGCTAGAAAAGTCAGACTATGGACATGTGGAAGAAGATGCTGTCAAAGAACATGTGGGTGTGGAGTACAGGTAACTTGTGTTGATCTTGTTATATCAGTTTTAAGAAGGGCAATAACTGTGTCAGACTCTCAGTCCATGCTTCGGAAGATCCAAAATAGATGGGTACGGCATGAATGGAAAACCTCAGTAGAAGCCTCGAATCTTCAAGAACTGGTGTCGATCTACTGTCATCCAGGGTTACACAGAAATTAAAGAGCTGGTAGACTAGCTTCAAGAGCACCTATAGTTGGTGCAATGGATATGGACAAGGGAGAGATACTGAGGACAATTAATGATCGCCTATTAGAAAATGACACTGCAATCGATGAATCATCAAGGCTAAGATTGCTGGAGTTTGGTATTAGGTGTAAGACGTTTGCTAAGGATGACTGAACACCTGTGGGTTTGCCCAGAGTGCAGTGATGTCAAATTTGAAGAGCGATAACAATATTAATTTTAGTACTGGTTAATCATGCCTTCCTTTTTTCCTTCTTTTTTTTTTTAAAACTTGTTAGGGAGACTGAAACCATCACAGCAGTCAGAAACCATCACAGCAGTAAGCCTGCTCAGAAATACTTCTTGTCGATTGCTTAACATGGGTGCCGGCAGTCATGCTGACCACATCACCTCTAGTGTGCCGATGGTCAAGAAAATATGGGCCTAACACCATATTCCCAATAGGCCTCAATGGGCATGTAACGGGATCCTTTACCCTTTTTTAACATGGGTGGGGGTACACACAGGCATAGCTTTTGTTGACTCGTCCTCGACAATATATAATTAATTTGTTTTATTTGTCCCATGTATTAGCTGGGTGTCTCTGAAGGGACAAAGAACAAAGAGGAACACTGCGCCTTCAGGCATGTTATACAAGTGACTAGTATTAGGTTATGCATGGGCCTGGCAATCTAATTCTTTCTTCTTTGATCCTTAACCACCGACCGTCAAAGCAGTCAGTGGCCATCACACCTAGTGACGTCTTGTAGGGCAACAACAAATTGATTCCACTTTGCTCGGTCGGCGGCCATCCTTCGTACAGTGCCCCAACTCTGGTTCATTCTTTGCATCTCAGCCTCCACAGTCCTCCGCCAAGTTGTTTTTTGGTCGGCCTCTCTTTCGTTTTCCTTCAGGGGTCCAAAGCATAGCTGTTCTTGTGATGGCATCGGGGTCTCTTCTGAGGACATGGCCAACCCAGCTCCAGCGTCTGCCAGCTATGATGGTGTGCATGTCCTCTTGCTTGCTCCGAGCAAGCAGATCTTGGTTGGTGATGGTATTCGGCCAAAAGATTAGGTGAATTTTCCTTAGGCAAGTTGTGTGAAAAGAGGACAATTTCGACATTTCCTTCTCTGTAACTCTCCAGCATTCTGCACCATAGAGAAGCACAGAAAGCACACAGCTCTGATATAATCTTAATTTTGTGCTTGTGCTGTATTGAGAGGACTTCCAGATGTTGTTTAGGTTAAAAAAGGCTGTTCTTGCCTTATTCATTCTGATGTTGATGTCTTTGCCTGCCCCGCCGTCTGGTGTTACAATGCATCCTAGGTATGTGAAGGTGTCTGTCTGTACCAGTTGCTGATTCCTTACTGATATGGGCTCAGGGTTGCTCACATTGAGCGTCATGACCTCTGACTTCTTTAAATTGATGTTCAAGCCCACCCGCTGGCTAAACTTATTAAGTCTATCCATTTTTTCCTGGATGTGTTGATGTGAATGTGCTAGTAGTGCAATGTCATCTGCATATTCCAGATCTTCCAATGTAGAAAATGTAGTCCATCTTATTCCTCTTGGACTGCCCTCTGTTGTCTGGCGCATCACCCAGTCTATGACTGTTAAAAATAGAGTGGTTGATAAGGGGCATCCCTGTCGTTCTCCTGTCTTCACCTCAAAGGTTAGATTGCTCTGCCCAACACTACACGTAAAGTTGGCATAGAGGCTTTTTATGATTGACACAATGCAGCTTGGAATTCCATAAGCCCTCAGTATTTTCCATAAACTGTCCCTATGTATGCTGTCAAAAGCCTTTTCAAAATCAACGAAATTGATGTACAGCTGTCTTTGCCATTCTGAGCACTGCTCTATAATGTTCCTGAGAGTGAATATATGATCTACACATCTTCTGTTCTTTCTAAATCCTGCTTGTTCTTTCCTCAGTTTGTGGTCTACTGCTTTTGAAATTCTCTGTATAATTATCCTGCCTAGTATTTTGCTGGGAACTGAGAGAAGAGTGATTCCTCTCCAATTATTGCAGTCTGCAAGATCTCCCTTCTTGGGCAATTTGACAATTATTCCTTTGTTCCACTCTGATGGTGTTGTCCCCGTTTTCCAGACTTGTGCAAATAGTGGTTCTAATAGTTCTGCTGCTAGCTCAGGGTCTGTCTTAAATAGCTCTGCATTTAAGTTATCATGGCCAGGAGCTTTTCCGTTCTTTAACCCTTTGCTGTGATGATTTCTTCTTTTCGTGGAATATCTGTATTTACATATAGATCGTTTTCAGCCTCAGGAACATTCAATTGTGTCTCTGGTGGTTCCTTGTTCAGAGTTTCTCTGAAGTGCTCTGCCCATCTTGTTTCCTGTCCCTCTGCTGTCGTGATGAGATTTCCTTGCTTATCTCTTACTAATGTAATATTGTTTGCACCTAGTTTTCCGCTGATGAATTTAGTTATTTTGTATACTGTGCTTTGTTCATTTCTCAGTGCTGCCTCTTCTGCCTGTCTTGCAAGATCGTCTAGGAAATTCCTTTTGTTGGCTCTGGTTTGGCATTTAACTTCCTTGTCCAGCTGACTGTACTGTTTGCTATATAGTTGCTTTAACCTGGGGGACTTCGCTTCTGTTTTCTTTCTTTTCATTTCCTTTCTCAGTGTTATGGTGTTTAATGTTTCTGATGTTATCCAGTCTTGCTTCTTCCTTTCCTGGAATCCCAAGCATGATTTGCTGCTTTCTTTATATATTGTTGAAATGGTGTTGAATTTCTGGTCTACATCAACAGTCAATGTCTTTTCCTGACTTTTGGCAAATTGATATCGTTTCTTTATGTCAGCCGCAAAAGCTTTTCTGGTAAGGGGGTCCTTCAATTTGCTGATGTCAAACCTTTTCTGTGCAGTTACAGTTGGTTCAGCCCTTCTTAGTTTCACTTTCAGTTTTGCTACTACTAAAGGGTGATCACTTCCCACATCTGCACCTCTTCTTACCTTCACATCTTGTAATGCATGTCTCCATCTACCGTTAATCATGATGTGGTCTATCTGGTTTCTATCCCGACCATTTGGTGATTCCCATGTTAATTTGTGGATTTCTTTATGTGGGAAAAGTGTTCCTCCAATGACCAGGTTGTTAATACTACAGAAACTTATTAATTTATCCCCATTTTCATTTGCTGTTCCGCTGCCGCATTTCCCCATTACTCTTTCATTATATGTATTGTGTGTACCAACTTTCGCATTGAGGTCTCCCATTACTATAATAAGATCATATCTAGGTGTGTCTTCCATTTCTTTCTGCAGTTGTTGATAGAATTCATCCTTGACCTCTTCATCGCTGTCATTCGTTGGTGCGTAGCATTGTATTATTGTAGTATTGGTGAATCTACCTCTCAATCTTAATCTTATCAGTCTGTTGTTGATGGGTTTCCATTCCAGTAATGTCCTTTCTTTTCCTTTCTGTAGAATAATGG
This sequence comes from Oreohelix idahoensis, assembly GCA_024509875.1. Taxonomy (NCBI): domain Eukaryota; kingdom Metazoa; phylum Mollusca; class Gastropoda; order Stylommatophora; family Oreohelicidae; genus Oreohelix; species Oreohelix idahoensis. The sequence goes on from JAMPIV010007738.1 coordinate 352,627, forward strand.
CTACACTTTCATTGTGCTGTCCATCCTCTCTTCCAGAGTAAAGTACTGTTTCTCCTGTTGCTGTTTTGACTTTTCCTGCCCCTGTCCATCTGCTCTCGCTTATCCCTAGAATGTGTAACCTATAGTTTCTCATTTCTGCCATGACCTGTTTTAGTTTACCCGTCTCATTCATTGTCCTGACATTCCAAAATCCAATTCTTGTATCATGTTTTGCGGTCAGGACGTCCGTTCTCATGTCAGTGGCTTCCTTTCGGCTTTCACCACTGACAGTCATACAAGCCTCAGACTCCGGATGTTCAACACTTTTTTCTTAGATCCTTAGCCCTGACTGACAAAGCAGTGGCCATCACGCCTAGTGGTGTCTTGCAGGGCAGCAACAAACTGTCCCAGTTTTGCTCGGGTGCTGGCCATCTTTCGTGCAGTGTCCCATCTCTGGTTCATGCTTTGCATCTCAGCCTTGATGGTTCTCCACCAGGTAGTTTTTTTTGTCTGCTTCTCTTTCATCTTTCTTCTTAAGTCCATAGCATAACTGTTCTTGTGATGGTGTCAGGTCGGGGTCTCTCCTGAGGACAAGGCCAACCCAGCTCCGGCATCTACCTGCAGTGATGACGTTGCATATCTTTTTGATTGCTCAGAATAAGCAGTTCTTGGTTCAACACTTTCACTTATTGTGAACACATTTCCCATCACTGATAAAGAAATACTTATGCATTTCTCATAGTGTGACCTTTGGGAAACCAATAAAAACGTATTTCTCAAAGTCGTTTTGACCTTTGGACAAGTGTCACTCATTTTTTAATCAATTTGACCTGTGAAAAACAGACACAAACTCATGTCTCACAGTCAGTAATCAGTGATTAACATGATAGTCTTGTAATTAGTTTTAACCCATAAAAAATGTGTGTGTATGGCTTAAACAAAATGAAAATAATTCCACAGCCAAGGGTGTTACCTCTTTAGCAGTTAAAAAAGAACCATATAAACCAGGTTTTTAAAACTTGTTTTCCAGTTTAAAGTATAATTTAGCATCATCATCGTCGTCATCATCATCATCATTGTCATCATCATCATCATCATAATTGTCATCATTATCATCATTGTCATCATCATCATTGTCATCATCATCATTGTCATCATCATCATCGTAATTGTCATCATTATCATCATTGTCATCATCATCATTGTCATCATTGTCGTCATCATCATCATTGTCATCATCATCATCACCATTCAGCTCCCTGAGAAGCATAGGCCTTCACACAACTAAAGCCATGTCTTCATGTCCTGTGCCATCCATGTCTTATTCATCCCCTTGTCTGTCTCCAGTTCTCTTCTCCGTGTGTTCTTTGGTCTCCCTCTTACTCTGTTGCCCCTGGGGATTCCCGAACAAGGACTGCCTGGTAATGCAGTCAGCAGGTGTCCTCATTCTCCTTGCCTTGTTCATCTCCAGCATCTTCTTCTCTCTCATCTCTTGTTCCACTGGCACTTGTCTGATTCTTGTCATCAGTTCCACATTAAATATCTGGTCATACCACTTCAGTCCTTCTAATTCTTCGCAAGCACCCATTTATGCAAGTCTGTATGTTTTTTTCCCCCAAATTTTTAACATAATTTTCATCTTTACAATGTTCTTGAAAATGTGTTTCTTGTGATTGCAGTGATATCAGTAATCATTACAGCATCACCTCTTTCCTATTCGCTCCTTATTGAAGCATGGAGCTACTCCATACATGAATGATCCACTCCATACATGAATGATCTGCTCCATACATGAATGATCTGCTCCATGCATGAATGATCCAGTCCGTACATGAATGATCCACTCCATACATGAATGATCCACTCTGTACATGAATGATCCACTCCATGCATGAATGATCCACTCCATACATGAATGATCCACTCTGTACATGAATGATCCACTCCATGCATGAATGATCCACTCCATGCATGAATGATCCACTCTGTACATGAATGATCCACTCCATGCATGAATGATCCACTCCATACATGAATGATCCACTCCATACATGAATGATCCACTCCATGCATGAATGATCCACTCCATGCATGAATGATCCACTTCATGCTTGAATGATCCACTCCATGCATGAATGATCCACTCCATGCTTGAATGATCCACTCCGTGCTTGAATGATCTTCTCCATGCATGAATGATCCACTTCAAAGCATTCATGTGCTCTTGCAACGTTGGGTTTTGTAGCTGTTTGTTGTGCATGATGAGGTTGCCAGCCCAATGCCCAACCATAAAGTAGTCACCTCTTATGACATACCTGAGGGAGTAGTAGGCTCGTTCCTTCTGTGTCTCATCAGAGCCCCCCCTTACTCCCTGAACTACAGTCATTACAGAGGGGCTACAAAAATTGTCTCTTGTCATAATCTCATTAATCATTGTAAAGGGCTTGATAAGGTATTTCTGGTGATATCAGCAACTCAGTAATCATTGTAAAGGGCTTGATAAGGTATTTCTGGTGATATCAGCATCACATTATGCATTGTAAAGGGCTTGATATGGTATTTCTGGTGATACCAGCATTTCAGTAATCATTGTAAATGGCTTGATAAGGTGTTTCTGGTGATATCAGCATCTCAGTAAACATTGTAAAGGGCTTGATAAGGTGTTAATAATTAATCATCATCACCCTTCAGTTTCCAAAGGATCATAGTCGTTCATCAAACATATGCCAAGTCTTCCTGTCCCGTGCCGTCTGCTGAAGGTCTTTGCAGGTATTCTTCATTCCCTTCATACCTATCTCCAGTTCACTTCTCCATGTCTTCTTTTGTCTACCTCTACCTCTTACCTTGAGGATTCCAGAACAAGGACTACCTTGTAATGCTATCAACAGGTTTCCTCAATGTGTGTCCTATCCATCTCCAGCATCTTCTCATCTCTTGTTCCACTGGCACTTGTCTGGTTTTTATCATCAGTTCCACATGAGCGATCTTGTCATACCACGTCAATCCCTCTATTCTACGCAAGCACCCGATTATGAAAGTCTGTAGCTTCTTTGTTCTTGGTTTTGTTGTTCTCCATGTTTCAGAGCCATACAATAGGACTGACTTGACATTTTGAGTTGAAGATTCTAATATTTGTGTTGGACGATGTCTGCTTATCTCCATTTGTTTCTCAATGCAATGAAAGTTCCTCTAGCCTTGTATATTCTCATTTTGACACCATTGTCTGTCCTTCCAACTTTCTCTATATTGCTGTCAAGCTATAAGTATGGTTCTATATTCTGTAATGAAGTTTCTTCATGTGCAATTTTTTTAATTGTTTCCTCCATTTATTCTCATTATCAATTTTGTTCTCCCTGTGTATTGTCAGACATGAGGTATCTGAGGAAGGGGGTTGAAGTAACAAGAAGAGACATGGTCTGCAACCAGACGATACGTCAAGGCCTAAAGACCCAACCCCTGCAGACCCAAGTAGAACAGTCCCAACTAAGATGGTTTGGCCATGTCTGCAGAATGGGAGAAGATTGGCTACCATGGCAAGCATGGGAGCCAGGGATCCAGACGTCCAGGACGATCCAGAGTCCGCTGGGAGGACAACATTAGACAATCTTTGAAGGACCGAGGACGAGTGGAACCAAGCCAAGAGGAAGACAGCCAATAGAATAGTATGGCGCTCTCTCTTACAAACCTCTACACCTCACGGTAGAAGAGGAACGACTAAGTAAGTAAGTATTGTCAGACCCACTTGCTGTGACCTCTCATCAAGTATTTTAATTTTGTCTTACATAGGACTAACGGTTACAGGACAGAAGAACCTGGTTGTCGGCAACATCTACAGCGCCATGCTGTTTAGTCAGAATTTACCAAACTTAATTTTGCATGACGCTGCAATAGATGAATCATCAAGATTAAGGCTGTTAGAATCTAGCATCAAACGTCAGGCTAGCAGAGATGGATGTATGAGAGGATGCATTCGTCCGGTATATAACCAGTGAACTACAGGAACAGTCAGCATTCACACTCTTCGATATATACTGAGGGAGACTGAGCACCTATGGGTTCGCCCGGAGTGCAATGATGTCGATTCTGTTCAACAATAACAATAACAGTTTCGCATAAAATGAAAGGAAAGACTTTATTCATCATCATCCTTCCCTTTGTGACACCTTATGGAGTATGGAGCCACCACAGCAGATGGCCCTCATTGCAGGAAGAAGCCTCTGTCGTAGCACAAACTCTTGGGGCTGTGGTTTCTGTAGCAACTTATTTTATATATGAGCCTGCCAGCCTCAAGTAGGGAAAGCACTAGAGGCCACGGAGATGTGGTTTTAAAGAAGAATGTTAAAAATACCATGGACAGCCAAAAGGAGTAATAAGGATGTCCCGAAAGAGGCCAATGCGCAAAGGAAACTTATTTCACAAGTTAGAAAGAAACAATCCACTTTTTTTGGGCACGTTATGAGAAGATGAAAGCTGGAATATATCGTAACAACAGGTAAGATTGAAGGAAAAAGTGATAGAGGAAGATAAAGAGAGCAAATAGTGGACATACAATCTCATCTTAGTTACCTGTTAGAACATGCCTGAAGGACCAGTATTCTTACTCTTTTTCCTTATCCCCTCAGGGACCCCCCGGGAACTACACGGGGCTGTTAACTTTATTAGTGGTCAGGGAATACTTCTTTCTTCTTCCTCGTTCGCCCTGAAAAGGACGGTGGTTGCGTTGTGTCTGTTTCCAACATAGCTGTGATATCTGCACCTTTCGGTCGACACATCCGACTTCTGCACAGCATTTTTTAGGACCGGGTTTGCCTTCCCATTGCGATCCGTACTCGCTCAGCCAGCCTGCACAGCTGCAGACTGTTTCCAGGACCACCACGTGGAGGTAGAGCACGGTCTTGACCAGCTCTGGTTCGCTGGTCCTGACGCAGGCAGTCACGCTATGAGTCGCTGACTGCGGTCTCTATTGCTGCGTCTTGAGGTCCCGGTCAGGGAATACAGCTCTCAACTGTTTTATGAAGATGTGTATGGCTATGATTTTTTGGTAGTTGTGAGTGCCGGCTGATAACATTCATCCTCGTGATATTTGTAGTCTCCCTTGCAAGATGATGACTTGTGGCATCATAAAGGTTCATATATCAATATTTTTCGGTTATCAACAAATTAAAGATGGGAACTACTGATGAGTGTGACTGTGGCACCGATAAAATGACTGCCGAACGTCTGCTTTAAAGGTGCAACAGAGAAAACACATATGGCCATCACCAGTACCATTCCTGGAGAAAATCTACGGAGATATCAACAGGCTTAGGTTGACTACTGCTTGGGACCCAAAGACGCAGCAACAGAGAATGCAGTCAGCGACCCATAGCTTGACTGCTTGCGTCAGGGTCAGCGAACCAGAGCTGACCAAGACCCTACTCCACCTCCAAGTGGTGGTCCTGGAAACGGGCTGCATCACTGCAGTCTGGCTGAGAGAGTAGGGATCGAAGAGGGAAGGCAAACCCGGTCCCAGGGAATGCCGTGCTGAAGTCGGATGTGTCGGCCGAAAGGCGCAAATATCGCAGCTTTGCTGTAAACAGACACAACGCAACCAACGTCCTTTTCAGGACGAACGAAGAAGAAGAAGAAGAAGACTACTGCTTTCTTTGAACTTATTCAAGTTGACATCTGATGGTGAACTTTGAACTTATTCAAGTTGACATCTGAGGGTGAACTTTGAACTTATTCAAGTTGACATCTGATGGTGAACGAAGAAGAAGAAGAAGATGAAGAAGATAAATCCATATAGTGAGGAATGGAGCTGAGCAGTCGTCACCTTCATCTTCCTTTGCACCCCTCCTGGAGAATGGAGCCACCACACCACACAGTCACATGGTCTTGCAGCTGTGGTTTCTATGACAATTTGTTTTACGTGACGAAGTTGCCAGCCCCGTTCACAACTTTATATTAGTCGCCTTATGCAGCATGCTTGGAGGACGTGGCTCCATACATTACTTCTAAAAAAAAAAAAAAAGGCAGTCCCATAGCTGAACTGCCGTAGGGGAGTGAAGTGTTAGAGACTTCACCATACTAGGTCCAGCATCGAGAGGTGGGGTGATCAGTTCACTTCCTCGCTGCCTTTTCCTTCCCTAACTCAAGTCAGGTACCCATTTACAGATGGGTAGACTGGAGCATGTCAGTACCGTGATTCGAACCTGGCTCCTTTGCAACAAGAGACCAGTGCTCCAACAACTCTGTCAGTCAGATGCTCACATTACTTCTAGTTCATGTTTATTACATCACAAGTTGTGGATATAGTCAGGTTTTTTTGTGTGTGTCTTGCAGGTCTTCTGTCTTTAGGACTCATGAAATACTCAGATACAGAACAGTTAAAGATTGATCCTCTTCTAGAATTCTTAAAAGTGAGTATACTAAAGATTTTGTTCACATACGTTATATTGTTGTGGATAATATTTGTCTTGTACAGTAATCCTGGAACAAGTCAAGAGCTTCTCATATCTTGGTCATATAATAACAGAAGATAGCAGATGTGAAACAGAAGTCAAGAAGAGAATAGGAATGACCATACATTCAACAACATGAGACAGATACTGACATCTAAACAGTTAACTCACAAATTAAAACTGAGAATCATAAAATGTTATATATATATTCTTCACTACTGTATGGTGTAGAAACATGCACAATGAATAAGCAATTGGAAGAACAAATTGAGACTCTTCAGATGTGGATATATAGAAGAATGGGGCGCATCTCATGGAAAGAGAAGAAACCAAATAAGGAGGTTCTAGAAAGTCTAGGTATGAAAAGAGAACTAATGAAGGAGATCAAAATTAGGCAGCTAAAATATTTTGGCCACAAAAAAAAGGCATAACACCTTGCAGAAGACCATAATAGAAGGGAGAGTTGAAGGCAAATGTGTTCAGGTGTCGTAGATTTCCAATAGGAGAATTAAGACTAGGTTTGGTCCCTTCTGAATAGGTTTGAATAGGTGATAGACTCAGTGAGAGTTAGTGAAAGGTAATAGAATTTCCACACACGTGAGATGATAGATTTTTGATATAGTGGCTGTCTCTGAAAGCGAAAAGAATTCTTCTCTCTCTCACCTATCTTCTACAACAGTTGTTACAGCGTCAGACAGACTACACCAATATACATATTACGTATATTTCTATCACTCACAGGCACGCACATACACGTGCGACAGGTAAACACACAGACGTGGGAAAACTATAACAATGATATATATTATCTAGAACGAGCTGACCAAACACGATTATTTAGTTCAAGAGCGATTTTAATATCAGGAAAAATCGGCTCACAACATCAAAGAAAGTACATCAAGGAAAATACATATACACATAGTCACAAAAACTTCAAGGAAATGTTGCAAGGATGATAGCCCCGTTTATGGGGTGTTAACTCTAGGTTTAGCCCGGCCCCGTTAAGAGAACAGATGATGGCGCCCGAGTCACAGATACATAGGGTTTGAGTCTAAGAGTTTTCTTTGTTTTATCTCGTAATTATATGCACAGAGTTTTTAAAAAAAAAAAATCTGATTTAACCTAAGACAAAAAAACACAAGAACTCTAGCCTTAGCAACAAATTATGCAGATTGAAAAAAAAAAATAGGACAGCAACAGGGTGTCAAAGATATAATAGTGAAAAATAATCACTCAAAACCAGCGTAACACTCATTCATTCCGCCATGGCCTCTCATACGGGTACTCACGACTTTGCTCTGCTGCCTCTTGGAACACACTGATTTTAGATTTTCACACAGACTCAAAAAAAAATGCAGTCTTCTGCCAAGAAGTCCCCAGTTCCAAAAGACGTATTTAACTCGGAGTCTCCGGGAACGACTACTTGGGTGTGCAAATTTGTTCAAATGTCTGATTAAGTCACCTAAACAATTATTCCAGGCGCGGGAGTTAGCAGAGCACAGTGTCAATAGCGTAGGTTTCTAAAAAATGATGAATGTCAGGTCGGTGCCTTCCCTCAGTATAGGATTCACTTTAGTCACACCACAGATTTGTCCACAAATAGGATATAGATCTAGTCGGGAAATGTTTAGTTAATACTTAAAATATTTCGCGCCACCACAGAGAAAGATTATATAGAGTTTTTCTAGAAGAAAATTAAGATCTGGCTCCAAGGTCCAGTATTTATCATTACAGTCTTTGAAAACCCGTTATTGGGATATTAGTATTTCTGTCTAACTTGCACCGTCAGATCAGTGTTACTTGAGAAAACCCACGTGGTTCAAAATAAGGACTGTCTATTTCTTCACAAGTATGGAAACTACTACTAGGTGCTGGTAAAGTTAGGGTCACCCCAAAACTTTCACTGGGTGGAGGAAAAATAACACATATAATATAATAAACAGAATCTGTACTGGTTAAAACTTACATTTAAACTTGCAAGCAGAGAGCTTTGCTTATCATTTAAACTTCCCGTGACGTAAGTTATATTTAAAAATCAGCAATCCTCATAAATTAAGAACACGTGCGTATTCCGTCACCATTCATGAGGCTGGATTCTAGAGTTTATACGTTAGTTTAGAAAAATACACTCGACTGAGTATTAGCAGTTAAATTAAATTTATAAATAGCTACAATTGCCGTTATAAGCTAGAAATTTTAAATTTTATTCTGCTTTTCACTGAATGCTTCCCTAGAAAATATAATAGCCTACCACTTTATTTCTCTTCTGCGCTAAAGAAATAGATTAAAATGAATTAAGCGATTTAACACTTTAACACTCACAAAATCTATATATCTATCATATTAATTACCTCAACCACAGAATTACAGGTAGTCGCACAACTTAAGAATAAAAATGCTGAAAAATATTTCTGGAAGTCTAGAAGTTCGACAAATTGCCGAAACAAACTGAGATCTTCGCTAACAGCTATTCTGTTTTCGAGCGACCTATCTACTGTGGAGTCTATGAGCGAGAATGAAATTAAAGTTTCAAACTTGGCCAATATCTTAAAATCAGACAAAGGGCCCAAACTTATTTCGCCAAGCGAAATTATCTCCCCTACTCCCAACATTTACGTCCGCTTAACGCGTGTCGTAACTGTCACCTACTGACCACGATGTACGCGTGTCAGTTTCAAATCCCAGACAGCCTGACTCCATTGCAGGGCAGTTTTCACACTACAGCTGACCATGGCCCAAGTGAGCGCCGTGTCAGTTTGGGATTTTCCAGACAAATGTCTGGATACTGACCGGTGCAGATGTAAAGTATCACACCTCACCGGGACTTATGCCGAGAAGAAGCTCGCGCGCTCGGTGAGAATGTAGACGATTTGCTACGTCTGTGTTCAGCGAACCGACTTATCACGCCTTCTGACGCCCTGCAGCCCTGACATCTACGTAATATCGTCCTAGCGCGATTCTCAGTTTTAGAGAAAGGAAAACAGGTAAAGTTTGCGAATTATATGAAAATAATATTCGCAAAAACGAATGGATGAAAAAATATACAGGAAAAAAAAAAGAAATACAGAGATAATAAAAGAGAGAATTTGGGTGAACGAATAGGAAGAAGATGTAGGAAATTAAATGAATATAAACCCTACGTGACAGAGCCTCCCCCCTTTAAGATATGGAAGCACTCCATGTCTACGTTATGGAGTTTAATTTCCTATAACCGTAGCTTCGGGGTGTCTGTCCTCTTCCCTCTCATCTTCCCCCTCCATCTCTGTCCAATTCCTACTCAAGTCCACTCCTCAAAGTTTCCTTCCCCTGGAATGTCTCATATGCGCGCTTGAAAGAGCGTCGCCGCTTCTGACATTTTTGAAAGATTTCCTGTGATAGCGGTGGAATATCCCTGCCACTATCGTCATCTTCGTCAGTTTTGGCGATCGTCAGGAGATGGTCGGAGGTTGGCACTGGTTTTTCCAAGTATCTCTTTAAGAGATTTAAATGGAAAACCTTCTCCTTTCCTTCAATAGAGATCTGGTAGTTAGCCTTAGAAATCTTTTTCAGGACGGTAAACGGCCCTTGCCATCCGATCTTCAGTTGGTTGTTCTCAGTAGGGAGTAACACCAAAACTTTCTCTCCTGCTTCCAGTTCTCTCTCTTCCGCGACTTTCCTGTATCGGTTAGCGTGCTTTGTGCGAGCTCGCTTAAAGTTAGTCGTTGCTAGGTCCCACCCTAGTTTCAACCTTTCCTTTAAAACCGACACATATTTACTTGCTGAGACGACTGTCTCATCCGCCTTCTCGTCTGTCAGAGACTGAAGTAAGGCTTCAAGCGGGCCCTTAATGGGTCTGCCAAATAAGAGTGTAGCTGGCGGAAATCCTGTGGAAGTATGAGGAGATTCTCTGTAGCCAAATAATGCTGCAGGAATACAGAGATCCCAATCTTCAGGTTTCACTTGTGCCAGCTTACTTAGCATCATGGTGAGGTTTCCATTAGCACGTTCCACGAGCCCATTTCCGGCCGGAGTATATGGCTTAGTGTGGATGTGCTGGGTCCTCAAGATCTTAACGATCTCATCCATCAACAGGTTTCGGTATGGAGATCCATTATCCGTCAACACTTGCTGAGGGAATCCCAACCGAGTGAAAATCTGCACGAGGGCTTCTGCGACATGCTTGGCATCTGCGCATGTTAGCGGGATAGCTTCTGCCCATAAAGTGCATGTATCGACTAAGGTCAGGATAAACCTGTTCCTTCTTTTAGTCCTTTCGAAAGGCCCTAAAATGTCGATCACAACCCGTTCGAATGGTGTTCCCATTATTGGCATTTCACCCATGTGGACTGGGGGTGCCCGTTGCTTGGGTGGTACACGTTGGCACTGGGCACAGGATTTGACATATCTGATAATATCAGTATTCACTCCTGGCCACCAATAATGAGTGGTTATACGTTGGTTTGTGGCGTTCTGTCCCATATGTCCGCTAAAGGGAAGAGAGTGCCCCATTTCTAGGATTTGGCTTCTGTACTGTTTCGGTACTAGGAGCTGGTTGTAACCTTGGTCAGGCTTGCCCGTTCTCCGATAAAGTACGCCATCCTCAGAAAAAATGTCCCCGTGCTGTTTGGGTTCCTTAGCCATGGGCAGTTTCCTAAAGCAGGGTGCCAAAGTAGGGTCCTTGTATTGCGCTTCTTTAAGTTCCATAGGTAACAAATTTGGCGCAGGCTCCCGTTCCTTCTTGGTTTGCCCTCTTGTAGTTACTGCTGCCACAATCGGCTCTTCCGGTTTCCCAATACACACGTATCTCCCGCCAAGTATGACTGGGTAGATGGGATCATCCATAACAGCCGCTTTGATCACACCTCTGACAAAGTCAGAGTGTATCTCCACCAATGCGATGGGAAGCGCTGTAGGTGCATCACTCTTACGAACTCCACAAAGTTTGACGGTCTCTCCTGTCTCTTGACCGGGTTTAACCAGGTTTCTGGCAACAATGCAATCGTAAGAAAGCCCCGTGTCAAATAAGCAAGAAGTTTGAGAACCGTTCAAAATAACAATACCTCGCGTTGAGGGTCTATCCCCAAGAGGTTGGGAATCACTGTCAATAATTCCGCCTTGCGAGACTGTTAATAAGCATCCGATGCGTTTAGGCTCGGTGTGCTCGGTCTGATCATATGTCCCGTGCTCAGGGGTTCTCCCTTTGCCACCTTGTCCTTTCTGGCTACGCTGCCATGTAGGGCGGTCGGGTTGATCAGACTGTTTGGGGTGGTTGGGGTACTTGTTCTTGTAGAACTTGGATTTTTCAGGAGGGGGGTTTTGAGGTCCAGTTTCTCTGTGGTTGTTTTGGTTAGAAGCCTGAGAAGATTGCTCTAGGTTATGTTTTCGAAAATGCTCCTCTGTCGGTTTCCGCTTTGTGGCCGGTAGTTCAGCCAGCGCATTGTGATAACGCTCAGACTTTTCCAAAATGTCTTCAAGTTTTTCTGCCCCCTGCTCAGCGAGAAATCTCCGGGTATCAGCAGACAAAGTGTTCTTTATTTGTTCAGTTAGAACAAGTTCCTCAAGACCTTCATAGGTAGAGGGGAGCTGCGAAAGCTCAAGGCACTTTGTTAGATATCCCTTAAGACGAGATGAGAACTGGTGAAAAGTTTCAGAATTCTCTTTCCGGCTGTTGCGAAACAGTTGCAAAAACTTGCGAGCGTTCATTTCAAAGCGCTCCAGTAACGCTTTCTTCAACACATCGTAGTCGTCTTGTTGGCTACTTTCCAGCTTAGAATAAACATCATAAGCAGAACCTTTTAGGGCCTGGGAAAGTTTCATATTCCAACGCGACCTCTCTAACCCGTACAGAGTTGCAATTTTCTCAAATTTTTCTAACCATGTGTCAATCTTCTCATTTGGACAAGGAAAAGATTCAAGAGTGAAAGACATAGCATTTAGTTGAAGAGATTGAGTGTTAGCAGGGTCAGTTAAGGAAGAATGAGGAGAAGACTCTCCATTGCTGGAGGTAGAGGCAGCCCCACGACTTTGGAACTCTAGAGCTTTAAGAGCCAACTCATGCTGTCTCTGTTTCTCTCTTTCCTCATGCTGTCTCTCCTTCTCTTTCTCCTCACGCTGTCTCTCCTTCTCTCTTTCCTCATGCTGTCTCTCCTTCTCTCTTTCCTCATGCTGTCTCTCCTTCTCTCGTTCGTTCGCCCTGCGAATTTCCATTTCTTCATCCATCTTCTTCTGCTGTAAAGCTTCAGCTGCTTTCCTCTCCGCATCATATCTCTCCAGTTCGTCTCTGACAAAAGCTTTCGCTTCCTCTCCTTCCAGTCCCTCCTCTCTCGCTTCGTCCCTGAGGAGTTGTCTAAGCTTTGCCCTCTCGGCCATATTATGTCAGTGACTGAGACACGTGGAGATAGAAAATAGGAAAAAGAATAACCTGGTTCCTACCACTTACGAGAAAAAAAAAACCAAAAATTCAAAAGATGATATCCTTAACCCTGGGATACCTCCTCCAAAGTAAAATCTAACTATCGCTGCTATTATCGGCAATAAAGCACTTAATGCAAAACACGACTACGCCAACTAAATGGTAGTTAAGATAACTTCTGAAAAAATAAGTTGCTACAGTGGAAAAGCAAAAGAATATTGCAAAAATTAAAGAGAAAAATAATCCCTTAATTTTTTAAAAAATCCACTATAAGTTCGCCCCTGAAGTCAGATCGGGTAAGGGAGGGAATTAATCTGGACAAAAAGTCCGAAACACACTCCTTAACTTAGTTCAAACGCCGTTCTGCCTCAGTACCCAGTGAATGTTATACACTCACCACTTTACCAGCATTTAGTATTACAATCAGCAGTTAACATATATCCCGACAAAATCAACCTGTAACCAAAATGTATATTATTCAAAGATGCTGTGGAAAAAAAAACTTATTAGTTTGTGTGGTCAGCACGCCCGTAAACAGATCGCTAGTCTAGGGGGTAATTTTTTAAAAAAAGATACACAACTCACAAGACATCACACTCTTACTCTATATCAGAATACAGAATCTTAAGTACAAAATCCAGATAGACGAGTCCACGTTTGTCGTACTCGTCTTCCTATTCTAAGTTCAAAGACCGGAAACGAGTCCTCATTTGTCGTAGATTTCCGATAGGAGAATTAAGACTAGGTTTGGTCCCTTCTGAATAGGTTTGAATAGGTGATAGACTCAGTGAGAGTTAGTGAAAGGTAATAGAATTTCCACACACGTGAGATGATAGATTTTGATATAGTGGCTGTCTCTGAAAGCGAAAAGAATTCTTCTCTCTCTCACCTATCTTCTACAACAGTTGTTACAGCGTCAGACAGACTACACCAATATACATATTACGTATATTTCTATCACTCACAGGCACGCACATACACGTGACGACAGGTAAACACACAGACGTGGGAAAACTATAACAATGATATATATATTATCTAGAACGAGCTGACCAAACACGATTATTAAGTTCAAGAGCGATTTTTAATATCAGGAAAAATCGGCTCACAACATCAAAGAAAGTACATCAAGGAAAATACATATACACATAGTCATAAAACTTCAAGGAAATGTTGCAAGGATGATAGCCCCGTTATAGTGTTAACTCTAGGTTTAGCCCGGCCCCGTTAAGAGAACAGATGATGGCGCCCGAGTCACAGATACATAGGGTTTGAGTCTAAGAGTTTTTCTTTGTTTTATCTCGTAATTATATGCACAGAGTTTGAAAAAAAATCTGATTTAACCTAAGACAAAACACAAGAACTCTAGCCTTAGCAACAAATTATGCAGATTGAAAAAAAAAATTAGGACAGCAACAGGGTGTCAAAGATAAAATAGTGAAAAATATCACTCAAACCAGCGTACACTCATTCATTCCGCCATGGCTTCTCATACTTGTACTCACGACTTTGCTTGCTGCCTCTTGGAACACATTGATTTTAGATCTTTACACAGACTCAAAAAAAAATGCAGTCTTCTGCCAAGAAGTCCCCAGTTCCAAAAGACGTATTTAACTTGGAGTCTCCGGGAACGACTACTTGGGTATGCAAATTTGTTCAAATGTCTGATTAAGTCACCTAACAATTATTCCAGGCGCGGGAGTTAGCAGAGCACAGTGTCAATAGCGTAGGTTTCTAAAAAAATGATGAATGTCAGGTCGGTGCCTTCCCTCAGTATAGGATTCACTTTAGTCACACCACAGATTTGTCCACAAATAATATATATAGATAGTCGGGAAATGTTAGTTAATACTTGAAGTATTTCGCGCCACCAGGCAGAAAGATTACGTAGAGTTTTCTAGAAGAAATTTTAGATCTAGCTCCAAGGTCCAGTATTTATCATTACAGTCTTTGAAAACCCGTTATTGGGATATTAGTATTTCTGTCTAACTTGCACCGTCAGATCAGTGTTACTTGAGAAAACCCACGTGGTTCAAAATAAGGACTGTCTATTTCTTCACAAGTATGGAAACTACTACTAGGTGCTGGTAAAGTTAGGGTCACCCCAAAACTTTCACTGGGTGGAGGAAAAATAACACATATAATATAATAAACAGAATCTGTACTGGTTAAAACTTACATTTAAACTTGCAAGCAGAGAGCTTTGCTTATCATTTAAACTTCCCGTGACGTAAGTTATATTTAAAAATCAGCAATCCTCATAAATTAAGAACACGTGCGTATTCCGTCACCATTCATGAGGCTGGATTCTAGAGTTTATACGTTAGTTTAGAAAAATACACTCGACTGAGTATTAGCAGTTAAATTAAATTCATAAATAGCTACAATTGTCGTTATAAGCTAGAAATTTAAATTTTATTCTGCTTTTTCACTGAATGCTTCCCTAGAAAATATAATAGCCTACCACTTTATTTCTCTTCTGCGCTAAAGAAATAGATTAAAATGAATTAAGCGATTTAACACTTTAACACTCACAAAATCTATATATCTATCATATTAATTACCTCAACCACAGAATTACAGGTAGTCGCACAACTTAAGAATAAAAATGCTGAAAATATTTCTGGAAGTCTAGAAGTTCGACAAATTGCCGAAACAAACTGAGATCTTCGCTAACAGCTATTCTGTTTACGAGCGACCTATCTACTGTGAGTCTATGAGCGAGAATGAAATTAAAGTTTCAAACTTGGCCAATATCTTAAAATCAGACAAAGGGCCCAAACTTAATTTCGCCAAGCGAAATTATCTCCCCTACTCCCAACATTTACGTCCGCTTAACGCGTGTCGTAACTGTCACCTACTGACCACGATGTACGCGTGTCAGTTTCAAATCCCAGACAGCCTGACTCCATTGCAGGGCAGTTTCCACACTACAGCTGACCATGGCCCAAGTGAGCGCCGTGTCAGTTTGGGATTTTCCAGACAAATGTCTGGATACTGACCGGTGCAGATGTAAAGTATCACACCTCAC
The DNA here is from genome assembly GCA_024509875.1 of Oreohelix idahoensis. Classification (NCBI taxonomy): domain Eukaryota; kingdom Metazoa; phylum Mollusca; class Gastropoda; order Stylommatophora; family Oreohelicidae; genus Oreohelix; species Oreohelix idahoensis. The sequence continues at coordinate 368,471 of JAMPIV010007738.1, forward strand.
CGGGACTTATGCCGAGAAGAAGCTCGCGCGCTCGGTGAGAATGTAGACGATTTGCTACGTCCTGTGTTCAGCGAACCGACTTATCACGCCTTCTGACGCCCTGCAGCCCTGACATCTACGTAATATCGTCCTAGCGCGATTCTCAGTTTTAGAGAAAGGAAAACAGGTAAAGTTTGCGAATTATATGAAAATAATATTCGCAAAACGAATGGATGAAAAAATATACAGGAAAAAAATGAAATACAGAGATAATAAAAGAGAGAATTTGGGTGAACGAATAGGAAGAAGATGTAGGAAATTAAATGAATATAAACCCTACGTGACATCAGGATCATCATTATTTTTACTTTTAGAACATGGAGTCGCCACTGTAGTCTCCTTTAGTCTGCACTGTTGTTGTTTTTTAACTAGGGCTGTTGAGCTTTTCACTCTTTTGCAGCCAGTACCAAGTTGAAGACTCGTTGGTATTATCTACACTGTAGATCTAGGCTTTTCCTGTGGCTTTTCTGCCATTCCAAAACGTGTTGAGTTGAAGTCAGGAGCTCCAGTTTCTCCAACTTGGCTTGCATTTAAAGGATCATCACATCTGGTCTCAAGCTAGGAGCATACTGTCCCTTCCCCGCCATCCAAGAGGGTTCTCTAACCATGCAGAGAATAAATACTGTGCTCTGGTTCTGGGCTCTCCCAAGGAATCGTCACGTCCTACACAGAGCCACTTTTCAGGTCCCTCGCCTATCATAGGGTCCACAGTGAGATCCTCCTGCATATAGGCAACCAGGTAAAAGCCAGAGTTATGTCTGGGGCTCAAGTGACTCCTCCAAGCTTAGTGTGCAATGCTGGGTTCACAATATGTTTCACCACATAGGGAATCCCTGGAAGTGTGTGGATGATGTCAAGAATCAATGAGAGTGTAATTAGCCTCACGGACAGAGGTTCACATCCAAATCTACATACTATAGCATTGTGCATAGCTTGTGGTCATATAAAGATGGCTCCAGGCATGACGTCTGCATTAAATCATTCATGTGCTATTGCAATGATGGCTTCTGTAACAGTTTTTTTTACAAGATGATGTAAAATGTCATATTAGTCAGATCTCAAAATACGACAGAGGAAGCAGCTGTCTTATTCTTTATTTATGCTCTCCAAGTCCCTCTAGAACTACATGCAGCACAGTAGAGTTATGGGTAATGTGGTGGCTCCAAAAAAAAATAAAAATTTATTTTTTATTTTGTACGCCCGCTATTACTCGAGGCGAAATCTCAGGTTATTATGTCTAACCTGAGACTGATTTTACGTGAGTATCCCTTTTTTTCTTGCACAGAGACAGGTGTCCCTGGCCATTCAGGCAGATACTCGCCGATTTCGGAGGTACCCATTAGAGCTGGGTCGGCTCAGGAGCCGCCAGTTCCTGGTCGACGACACTTCTTCAAATGTACTCGCCAGGGCTCGAGTGAATCCAGTCCAAATCCCGGTCAACGAAAAATCTTCAAATGTCCTCGCCCGGGTTTGATCCTGGGTCACCCGGTCGCTAGCGCAGTGTGGTAACCACTACGCTAGCACGGCTCCCTTTAAAAGTAATATGATCTAAAATTTCATATTAGTCAGATCTCAAAACACGACCGAGGAAGCAATTGTCTTATTCTTTATTTATGCCCTCCGAGTCTCTCTGGAACTACATGCAGCACAGTAGACTTTTGGGTAATGTTTATCCTTTTAATGTATTCCTTTGCATAAATATATATATATTAAAAAATACAACGGTATTGAATCAGTTTTACAAATTAACGATACACAGGAAACAGGGGACATTTCAGATATCACCCTTCGTCAGCTACAGTTACAAACAGGCAACAAGGACAAGAAATATAGACAGGTTAAAGAAAAATTTTATAGACTCTGTAATCACGTACAAGAATGAGAAACACAGATCAGTAGGGCGACAACAAATATATATGAAATATAACAAGACAGGTGAAGAGAAATAATAAAGCAAGAAAAATACAAAACTAGAAAACAAAATGATCAAATCAAGAAATTCAACAATCAACGAAAGTCAAAAGGAGAAAATGAAATAACAAAAGAAGAAGCCCTGCTATGATAATCCGCACTACAAGATCCGGAGAAGCTATTAACGCTATCACAGTGGCGTCTGTGAGCATGAATGAAAGTGATGTCATAAAAATACACAAATAGTACACGGAACGAAACACATACTTCATAAAAGAAAGATCGTGAAAAAGCGACGGATGAAATAAAGAAGTCTGAAATAGAGGAAAGCCAATAAATAACTGAGTCAAACAGCCCCCCTTATTTATTCCTTTGCATGCCCTGGTGCAGTACCCGGGGGGTCTCTAAGGGGACAAAAGAAAGAATCGGGCTACTGCTTCCTCAAGCACGTTATACAAGGTAACTAATGTGAGGTGCTTGTAGCTGGCAGCTTCATCATGTTAAACAATTTGCTACAAAAATAACTGCTGTAGAAGCATGTACTTTGATGCAGGCCTTCTTGCAATAAGAAGGCCGGCTGTGAGGAGTGAAAAAAAAAAGATGATGAATGAAAAATGTATTCTTTTACATGATTCTGTCCACGAAGTCAGTTGTTAAATGTAATTTTGGGCTGGTATCCATTGGACTGTGGACTTGTTGAAGCAAGTGACCAGGCTTTCAAGTGAGTTTATCAGATCTTTCAATCCATTAGCATGGTGGCCCTTCAGGACTGACAGGACATCTGTAAAGAGTACTATCTGTTTCAATGAAGAGGCAGACAAACTTGCTAAAGAAGAGGAAGCACTACAACAAAATTATATGGGGACAACTTATGAAATGGTTAAAACAACCATAAAAGCCACATTCAAGTCCAAATGGGGAAAAAGAGCACCTGGGCCATATAAAAAAAAAATGATGCCTATCGCCACTATCTAGACGAGACCAGGCCATCATTTTCCACTACCAACTGGTCACAATAGGTTGAGGTACCATCTATGTCACAAGTTCAGGATTGGTCCAACAGATCTCTGCTCCTGTGGCACCAGCCCCATGACAGCTGAACATCTGCTCCAGCCCTGCCCAACTTTCACCAGTGAATGGAGTAGCATATGACAACAACCCTTTTCTCCACGAAAAACTGTTTGGAGATGTCAGGAACCTTGAGATGACTACTGCCTTTATTAGAGTCATTAATGTAGAAGTCTGAGGGTGAACAAGATGTCAGGAACCTTGAGATGACTACTGCCTTTATTAGAGTAATTAGGGAGCCGCGCTGGTGTAATAGTTACCAAATTGCGCTGGCGATCAGGTGTTCAAGGTTCAAGCCCAGGCGTGAGCATTTGAAGAAGTGTCATCGACCGGGATTTTGACTGAATAACCTGAACGGCTCCTGAGATAAACCCTCTGTGGATGGGAAGGAGCAAAGCTTCTGACCGGGTTGGAAGGAAAGTCCACAGGCTCCGCAGCCTTGCAATGACATGTCATTGGGCCGAAGGGCTGAAAGCCCAAGTGCCACTGGTAAAAAAAAAAAATTTTGAGTAATTAATGTAGAAGTTTGAGGGTGAACAAGATGTCAGGAACCTTGAGATGACTACTGCCTTTATTAGTGTCATTAATGTAGAAGTCTGAGCGTGAGCGAGATGTCAGGAACCTTGAGATGACTACTGCCTGTATTAGAGTCATTAATGTAGAAGTCTGAGGGTGAACGAGGAAGAAGAAGAAATGCAATTTGTGTCACATGTTTTGCATGCAGTCTGTCCATATACTTTATTATTTATAATTTTTGATTTAATACTGTATTGTTACTTGTATTTTTAATTGCTATTCGTGTACTGTATTCTAAATTATATTTGTTATCTATCTACTGTATTATTATGAATATTTTTTGTCCATGTATTAAATTGTTGTTGTTATTAAGTTTTGTCCATGTACTGTAATGTTATTATGAAGAAGTTTTGTCTGTGAGCTGCCTTATTATGAATACGTTTTGTCTACGTATTGTAATGTTATGAATAAGTTTTGTCCATATTCCGCATTATTATGAAACAAAATTTGCACATGTGTATTATGACTGACTTCTGTCTGTGTCTTATGTTGTCAGGTTTACGTGAAAATTAATCAGGATGTGAAATCAGAGTGTGGCAAGGAATCTGAGATGACCTCACCGACCTACCAGGAGGGTTTGGCTCTCTTTGCTAGGCTGGAACGAGGTATCGCTTTTAGTTCTTCACGGTGAAGATTGTAAAAAAAAAAAGGTGGATCCAATAGCAGATACTGCCGTGGGGGAGTGAAGTGTTAGAGACTTCACTATACTAGGTCCAGCATTGAGAGGTGGGGTGACCAGTTCCTTTCCTCTCTGCCTTTTTCTTCCCTAATTCAAAGTCAGGTACCCATTTACAGCTAATATGAGGTGCATACGTCTGGCAACCTCATCATGTAAAAGAAATTGCAGCAGAAATCACTGCTACAAGAACAAATGAATGCTTGATGCAGCTTTCCTGCACGGGAACTGGCTGCATGCTCCATATGGAGTAACAAGGAAAATGAATCAATGAAATTTGTTTAATGATCATAAAATTTGTTTAATGATCATAAAATTTGTTTAATGATCATAAAATTTGTTTAATGATCATAAAATTTGTTTAATGATCATTCTTCTTCTTCTTCGATCCTTAACCACCGACCGTCAAAGCAGTCAGTGGCCATCACGCCTAGTGGCGTCTTGTAGGGCAACAACAAATTGATTCCACTTTGCACGGTCGGTGGCCATCCTTCGTACAGTGCCCCAACTCTGGTTCATTCTTTGCATCTCAGCCTCCACAGTCCTCCGCCAAGTTGTTTTTGGTCGGCCTCTCTTTCGCTTTCCTTCAGGGGTCCAAAGCATAGCTGTTCTTCTGATGGCATCGGGGTCTCTTCTGAGGACATGACCAACCCAGCTCCAGCGTCTGCCAGCTATGATGGTGTGCATGTCCTCTTGCTTGCTACGAGTAAGCAGATCTTGGTTGGTGATGGTATTCGGCCAAAAGATGCGGTGAATTTTTCTTAGGCATGTTGTGTGAAAAGAGGACAATTTTGACATTTCCTTCTCTGTGACTCTCCAGCATTCCGCACCATAGAAGAGCACAGAAAGCACGCAACTCTGGTATAATCTTAATTTTGTGCTTGTGCTGTATTGGGAGGACTTCCAAATGTTATTTAGGCTAAAGAAGGCTGTTCTTGCCTTATTCATTCTGATGTTGATGTCTTTGCCTGCCCCACCGTCTGGTGTTACTATGCTTCCTAGGTATGTGAAGGTATCTGTCTGTACCAGTTGCTGATTCCTTACTGATATGGGCTCAGGGTTGCTCACATTGAGCGTCATGACCTCAGACTTCTTTAAATTGATGTTCAAGCCCACCTGCTGGCTAAATTTATTAAGTCTGTCCGTTTTTTCCTTAATGATCATAAAATTTGTTTAATGATCATAAAATTTAACGCAGAAATGACATGAGCAGTTTACAAACTCTTTATGGGGGATCTTAGGGACCCAGTTTTGAGAGCAAAGAGTTGGATCAATGTTTTCTACCAAGCCCGTCATAAAAAGTTTTAAAAGAAAAAAAAAATTATTTGTGCATGGGGGCTAGTTATGTCATAATGTTAAATAAAGTGCTTCAGAAAACATTGTTGCAAGAGCTTATGCATACTTTGATGAAGGCTTCCCGCATTTGGGGAGGGGGGGGGGGGGGCGGCGCTAGGTGCAGCTGGTGGTCTCCCTCCGTAAGGAGCAAAACAGGGAATTGGGGATGAATGATGATATCAGTTGAGCAAAAAAGGGAATTTATGATGAGTGATGACATCATCTGAGCAAAAATGGGAATTTATGATGAGTGATGATATCAGTTGAGCAAAAAAAGGGGAATTTGTGATGAGTGGTGATATCAGTTGAGCAAAAAAGAGAATTTATGATGAGTGATGATATCAGTTGATCAAAAAAGGGAATTTATGATGAGGGATGATATCAGTTGCTCAAAAAAGGGAATTTATGATGAGCAATGATATCAGTTGCTCAAAAAAGGGAATTTATGATGAGTGATGATATCAGTTGATCAAAAAAGGGAATTTATGATGAGTGATGATATCAGTTGATCAAAAAAGGGAATTTATGATGAGTGATGATATCAGTTGATTAAAAAAGGGAATTTATGATGAGTGATGATATCAGTTGATCAAAAAAGGGAATTTATGATGAGTGATGATATCAGTTGGTCAAAAAAGTAGATTGCCACAAATCGACATTTGAAAATTATGCATTACAAATTTTGTGGTCGTTGATTAGAGCATTGACTGCTGTACTAATGCAGGGGTGATGGGGTTTGTTTGTCTGTTGCCAGGCGATGAAAACATGGTTGCACTGTGGAAGATGGTGAGAGATCTGAGTACTGTAGAACTGGACAAGATGTACCAGGTGAGTTGCTGACTAGTGTATCCAGAAACTGCTGACTATTGTATCCAGAAACTGCCATGTGTAGTTCCCAGGGGGGGGTCTCTGAAGAGACAAAGAAAAAAAAGAACTACGGCACCGTCAGGCATGTCGTACAAGGTGACCTTTAGGAGGTTATGCATGGGGCTATAGAAACCAGGGCTGTGGAGCCGAAGTCGTGGAGTCGGTCATTCTTTAGTGGAGTCGGAGTCGGTAAAAAATGTCCCGACTGAATTTTACTAGACTTAAGTCAAAGCAGATCCATGTTTGATCCAGGCAAGGGGGGCATTTTAAAAAATTATTTTAAAGTAGTAGAACTAAAACCACCTTCTTGTTAAAGTACATTCATTTTTACTTAAAATGTAGGAAAGTTTCAGTTGCTTCTGATCATAAATAAAGTTTTTATCTTACTTACTTACTTAGTCGTTCCCCTTCTACCGTGAGGTGTAGAGGTAAAGTTGTTATCACAATTGGAAATTTGTTGGTACATTTAGTAAATGCACACAAGAAATGAAAAAAAACTACATACACTGTCAATTTTCCTGTCATTGTTAAAATGAAACTATTTCACCTCATGGTGTTTGGCAAAGCAGTCATTTATGTGCAGGTGTGGATAATGTGTTATTTTGTATTACTGTATGAATGAAAGAATAGTTTAAAATGTAGTCTACAAAAACCATGTATTCCTTTTCAAGCCCTTTACAGTGATTACTGAGATACTGATATCACCAGAAATACCTTTTTCACGCCCTTAACAATGATTACTGAGATTTTGTCACCAGAAATATCTTTTCAAGCCCTTTACAATGATTACTGAAATAGACTTTCATAAGTGGGTGCTTGCCCCAGAATGGAAGGATTAAAATGGTATGACAGAATCACTAGTGTGGAACTAATAGACTGTAGCAAACAAATATCAGTGGAGCATTATTATTTTGTTATTTTTCTTTATGCTTCTTCTGGAGCATGGGGCCACCACAACAGCTGATCCCTTTGCAGTAAGCCTGCACCAAGCTGCTGCAGTTGTGGTTTGTGTGGCAATTTGTTTCACATGATGGGTTAGCTACTTCCAAGGACAACTTCATATTAATCACATTGTAGGACATGCCTAAGGGAGGGTGAAACAAGAAGTGAGGAAAAGATGTTAGCACTGGGTACTTTCCGAAGATGCTGAGTATCTGCCTGAATGGTGAGAGGACACCTATCAGCATACAGGGAAAATAGGATACTCACATAAAAATCAGTCTCAGGTTAGACATACTAAGTTGAGATTTTCGCCTCGAGTAATACCGGGCGTACATTAAAAAAAAAAAAAAAAAGCACTAGATAGCATGCATTATGACAACCAGCTAATAGCGTTGAAAGGCAGGCCTTGTTCTTTAATTCCCCCCAAAGTAAAAAGAAAAAGGGCACCGCACAAACACATGGAGAAGAGAACTAAAGACAGACATAAGAAAAATAAAGATATGGAAAGAACTTGACTGGATGGCACAGGACAGAATGGCTTGGCATGAACTGACTGAAGGCAAATGTTGCACGTAGAAAATTCATAGAAATAGACAATCTGAAGTGACACTTGGAGGTACTGCCATGAATGTAGGAGGAAAAAATGTGAAGAAGAATCCATAAGAGAGAACAAGGAGTTAGGGAAAAAAAAAAGTAACTTCAGATAAGCTGAGCTGGTTTGCACAAGATATGTTCTGGTATGGAAATGTTACAAGTGTAATCTAGCCTAGAAGCAAACCCCGAAAATGAAGTAATAATAAAAATAGTAGCCCCCTCAGTCATAACTGACTAAGGGAATGCGCCCCTAAGGTGTCAGCCCTCAGCTGCTTATTTTCCTGGTGTTTCTTTCGACGTTTTCTCCTCTCTTCTGCTTGCCGTTGTCCTTAGAAGATACCTTTCGGGATGCGACCATCTTCCATGCAGCGGAAATGGCCAAACCAGCGTAGTCTGCACTGTCTAAGCAGTGTATATATGCTTTGAAGGCCAGCACGTAACAACACCTCGACATTTGTCACTTTGTCCTTCCGTGAAATACCAAGGATGTGGCATAGACACCGTAGATGGAAAGTATTGAGCCTTCTCTCTTGTTTAGCATAGATTGTCCGTGTCTCGCTGCCATATAGAAGTGTGCTGGTGATGCAAGCGTTATATATCGCAGCTTTGGTCTTCATTTTAGAGTTTTGAGTTTCCCCAAACACGTTGTGTGGTGGGCAAAGGTGGCTGCAGCTTTGCCAATGCGGCTGTCAGTTTCTATGTCCAGAGAGAGAAGATGAAGTAAACCCAGACAATGAAGAATACAACCTACTGAGTGAGTTCAAAATGGGGGTGCCGGCATCCTCATTAAATTAAAGAATGGAATCCACTCTATGGCAATTGCCACTGGCAAATACTGCAATAACTTCAGTGCTGAAGCAGAAGCCCTGAAACAGGCAGCGAAAACTCTTATTGAGTACAAAGCACATGCAGAAAAACAAATACTGATCTTTATAGATGCCCTCTCAGTAATAACAGCCCTGAAGAGCCACCATGCTAAAGGATTGAAAGATCTGATAAAGTCACTTGAAAGCCTGCCAAATGCTTCAATAAGTGCACAGTCCAGTGGATACCAGCCCATTGCAGCATTCCAGGCAACAAATAATCAGATAAACAAAATGATATAGATACAACTTATGAAATGGCTAAAACAACTATAAAAGCCATATTCAAGTCCAAATGGGACAGAGAACACCCAGGTAACATAAAAGATGATGCTTATCACCAGCTATCTAGGCAAGACCAGGTCATCATTTTCCACTTACACACTGGTCACAATAGGTTGAGATACCATCTGTATCATACGTACAGGATTGATCCAACAGATCTCTGCTCCTGTGGCTCCAGCCCAGTGACAGCTGAACATCTACTCCAGTCCTGCCCAACATACTTTAGGGAACGGAGTGTCATATGGCAACAACCCACTTCTCTCAACGAAAAACTGTTTGGAGATGTCAGGAACCTTGAGCTGACTAGAGTCATTAATGTAGAAATCTGAGGGTGAACGAGATGTCAGGAACCTTGAGCTGACTAGAATCATTAATGTAGAAATCTGAGGGTGAACGAGATGTCAGGAACCTTGAGCTGACTAGAGTCATTAATGTAGAAATCTGAGGGTGAACGAGATGTCAGGAACCTTGAGCTGACTAGAGTCATTAATGTAGAAATCTGAGGGTGAACGAGATGTCAGGAACCTTGAGCTGACTAGAGTCATTAATGTAGAAATCTGAGGGTGAACGAGATGTCAGGAACCTTGAGCTGACTAGAATCATTAATGTAGAAATCTGAGGGTGAACGAGATGTCAGGAACCTTGAGCTGACTAGAGAGTCATTAATATAGAAATCTGAGGGTGAACGAGATGTCAGGAACCTTGAGCTGACTAGAGTCATTAATGTAGAAATCTGAGGGTGAACGAGATGTCAGGAACCTTGAGCTGACTAGAGTCATTAATGTAGAAATCTGAGGGTGAACGAGATGTCAGGAACCTTGAGCTGACTAGAGTCATTAATGTAGAAATCTGAGGGTGAACGAGATGTCAGGAACCTTGAGCTGACTAGAGTCATTAATGTAGAAATCTGAGGGTGAACGAGATGTCAGGAACCTTGAGCTGACTAGAGAGTCATTAATGTAGAAATCTGAGGGTGAACGAGATGTCAGGAACCTTGAGCTGACTAGAGAGTCATTAATGTAGAAATCTGAGGGTGAACGAGATGTCAGGAACCTTGAGCTGACTAGAGAGTCATTAATGATGTCAGGAACCTTGAGATGACTAGAGAGTCATTAATGTAGAAATCTGAGGGTGAACGAGATGTCAGGAACCTTGAGCTGACTAGAGAGTCATTAATGTAGAAATCTGAGGGTGAACGAGATGTCAGGAACCTTGAGCTGACTAGAGAGTCATTAATGTAGAAATCTGAGGGTGAACGAGATGTCAGGAACCTTGAGCTGACTAGAGAGTCATTAATGTAGAAATCTGAGGGTGAACGAGATGTCAGGAACCTTGAGCTGACTAGAATCATTAATGTAGAAATCTGAGGGTGAACGAGATGTCAGGAACCTTGAGCTGACTAGAGTCAATGTAGAAATCTGAGGGTGAACGAGATGTCAGGAA
>JAMPIV010007739.1:0-103334 GCA_024509875.1 Oreohelix idahoensis
TATACAGAAGCTTTATAATATCAACGTGAAAGCGTTACAATTTGCTGACGAAACAAAAACAAACCAAGGGGAATTTCGAGTTACATTCTTTGTGACTAGCACTGTTCATTTTACCATTGCTCTTTTCCTTTATATATGTATTTATTAGCGTTATATTAATGTGGGAAGAATTTATATATGTGGATTAAATAATTCATGACAGGCATTCAATTAGTTTTTCTCATGATGGACTCTTCAAAAGCCTTCTATCGTCAATAAGCACATATACATACTTTTTTGGACCTCTGTATATTTTTTCTCTAAAATTCCCTTAGGCAAAATTTTGCCTCTCTTTGTTCCACTGTTCCGTCTCAAAAAACCAAACTGTTCTCTGGATTTCGCTGTCTACTTTACTTTTTATTCTTTCCTGTGTGATTCTTGAGCCATAATCTTAATTGCATACTCATCAGGCTAATTGTTCTGAGTCTGAACATTCTGTTGGCATTTGGTTTTTTGGGCAATGTAATATAAAACCTGTAGTCTCATGTCGGTGGTATAATCCTGAATTGTATACATCGTTGCAATTTCTTGATTGTATCTATACCAAAGCTCTCCAGAGCTTCTATCATTTCAATTTTTATGTTATCCATGCCTGCTGATTTTCCTTTTTGTATCATATGAATGGCATTCTCTACTTCTGATCTGGATCTATAGGAATGAGGAAATTTTGTTTTTAATTGAACAATAGCGCATGAGTTTTCAAAACCGTGTTGATAAGAAACAGACGGGTTTATTAAGTGTCAAGATGTAACATTATCACTCGCTGGTAACACCAACCTCTCGTGATCCGCCCAAAGGGAAGAAATCGATGAACGCAGCGTGAAGTCGCTGGAGATAACAGGCGACGAATTGCTCGGGGGGAAACCCTGGTCGGCGCGGCGTTTTTTCCCAGGGTTTTTTTTTTTTTCTTGTTTTTTTAAAATGGAAACACGGGGACTAGCTGTCAGAATGTTTGCTTGGCGGCCGCGTGTGAAGAATAAGAAATATGTAGCCATAACGAATACAACTACCAGAAAGCTACAGACTTTCATAAATGGAAACTTGCGTAAAATAGAAGGATTGAAGTGGTATAACGTCATCACTAATGTAGAACTGATGAGAAGAACCAGACAAGTGCCAGTAGAACAAGAGATGAGAAGAAAATGCTGGAGATTGATGGGACACACATTGAGAAAACATGTTAATAGCATTACCAGACAATCCTTGTTCTGCAATCCGCAAGTTAAGAGTGGTAGGGGAAGACCAAAGAACACGTGGAAAAGATAACTGGAGGCACACAAGAAGGGGATGAAGGAGACATGGACATACCTTAAGCTGGATGGCACGGTACAGGAAGATTTGGTATAAGTTTGCTGAAGGCCTATGCTTGATGAAAGAAGAAGCCATAACAAAGAAAAAAACTTATTATTTGTAACATTGAAAGTGAGTTTCTTTCGTAATATTTTGTCACAACATTTATTGCGACCATTATATTGTGTATTCTGCAAGGTATCACGGCACACCAGGCAGACATCGACAGCCCACCGGTTGTGGAACACTTATTTATAGGACGGGGGTTCCAACCCGTTTTCAGCCCCTGTACCCTTAGCATTTAGTAAGCCTTCCCCTGCTCCCCATATTAATCTGAAAGAAAATATTTTCTGGAGTTTACCAAGTATATGCACATTGCTGTTGTTGTTGTAGAACCGGCGGCGTTCGGTGTCTCACCCTTCGGCCCAGTGCTATATTGGTTTAAAAGTAACCCCCCACCCCAAAAAAAAAAAACTATTTTCGCGTCCCTGGGTGGGCTTGAACCACCAACCTTTCGGTTAACAGCCGAACGCGCTAACCGATTGCGCCACAGAGACGACCTGCTCTTTACAGTCAAATTAACAAACACATTAACTAATTTTTTTTCCTTCAGGAAACAATTCGGTATATAACTCATTTTAAAATAGCATAACGTTGTTAAATGCTTATCACTACGCCGTCAGATAAATGAGTAGAACCCTTGATTCTGTTCTTGTGAACCAATAGTTTTATTCTTGGTACAGGTGTTGAAAGAGATACTTGAATATTATTGGTCAGCTCCAACGTTGTTTCTTGTTTTGGATTTATTGAGCCAGTACTCGCCGTTCTCCCTCCACTCGTAACATTTTTTTTTCTCCACTATTATTTTCAAAATATTTTAATGGGGCAATTTAGTTCTTCATCTTCTTCATCACCCTTCACATCTCCAGCAAACGTATACTAAGTCTTCCAGTATAGTGCCATCAGCTCAAATCATTTCCCAAGTTTTCTTCATCACCCTCCACATCTCCAGCAAACGTATACTAAGTCTTCCAGTATAGCGCCATCAGCTCAAATCCTTTCCCAAGTTTTCTTCATCACCCTCCACATCTCCAGCAAACGTATACTAAGTCTTCCAGTATAGCGCCATCAGCTCAAATCCTTTCCCAAGTTTTCTTCATCACCCTCCACATCTCCAGCAAACGTATACTAAGTCTTCCAGTATAGCGCCATCAGCTCAAATCCTTTCCAAGTTTTCTTCATCACCCTCCACATCTCCAGCAAACGTATACTAAGTCTTCCAGTATAGCGCCATCAGCTCAAATCCTTTCCCAAGTTTTCTTCATCACCCTCCACATCTCCAGCAAACGTATACTAAGTCTTCCAGTATAGCGCCATCAGCTCAAATCCTTTCCCAAGTTTTCTTCATCACCCTCCACATCTCCAGCAAACGTATACTAAGTCTTCCAGTATAGCGCCATCAGCTCAAATCCTTTCCCAAGTTTTCTTCATGTCCGTCTCCGGTTCTCTTCTCCGTGTGATCTTTGGTCTTCGTCTATCTCTGTTACCCTGGAGATTCCAATATAAGAACTGCCTGTGAATGCTATCAACAAGTTTTCTCAATGTGTGTCTTATCCATCTCCATCGTCTTCTTCTCATCTCCACTGGCGCGTGTCTGGTTCTTGTCATCAGATGTAGACAAAATAAGAAAAAAGAAAAACCCACACGTACAAACCGAGAAGACATCTGGAGGCAGAAACAGTTCCTTTACCGTAATCAGATGCAAGACAGGGACCCAAAGATGCAGCAATAGAGAATGCAGTCAGCGACCCATAGCTTGACTGCTTGCGTCAGGGTCAGCGAACCAGAGCTGACCAAGACCCTACTCCACCTCCACGTGGTGGTCCTGGAGACAGGCTGCATCACTGCAGTCTGGCTGAGAGAGTAGGGATCGAAGAGGGAAGGCAAACCCGGTCCCAAAAAAGGCCGTGCTGAAGTCGGATGTGTCTGCCGAAAGGTGCAGATATCGCAGCTCCGGGGTAAACGGCGACACAACGCAACCAACGTCCTTTTCAGGCCGAACGAGGAAGAAGGAAGAATCAGATGCAAGAAAAAATTCAAAAAATTGACCAGAGATAACAGCAAGTGGGTCTGAAGGAGGAAAACTAAGATAATGATAATAAACGCAGGAAACTATGAGAAAATTGTACTGGAAGAAACGCAGTGACACTACACGGTGTAGAAACATACATAAACCTTGGCAGAAATATAGACACAGTTGAAGGGGCAGACAATTATATCAAAATAAGAATACAAAAAGTTAGAGGAGCTTTTATTGCCTTGAGAAATATATGGAGATAAAAAGACATCAGAATCTTTAATTCAAATGTCAAGACCGTCTTATTGTATGGTTATGAAACATGGAGAACAACAAAATCACTTTAAATACTTCGGAGCTGTCATAGACTTGAAGGGAGGTATCAAAGAATATTTGGCTCCCCGAAAAGCAGCAGCTGGGAGAATTTTTCAGACCATAAATCGAGGATTCCTCAGCTAAAAAAAAGTTGGCAAGAAGACGAAAATGGCTGTATACCGCTCCACCTATGTCCCAATCTTGACGTATGGATGAGAGTCATGGGCAGTGAGTACAACCCACACAAGCCAGATCCAAACCTGAGAAATGAGGTATCTGGGGAAGGTGGTTGAAGTAACAAGTGGAGACATGATCCGCAACCAGACGATACGTCAAGATGCAGGACCCAATTAGAACAGTCCCAATGTGTAACTAATGACAAGATAAAAGCCTGGATCCAGACCTCCACTAATGTGTAACTAATGACAAGATCACTAATGTGTAACTAATGACAAGATCACTAATGTGTAACTAATGACAAGATCACTAATGTGTAACTAATGACAAGATCACTAATGTGTAACTAATGACAAGATCACTAATGTGTAACTAATGACAAGATCACTAATGTGTAACTAATGGCCAGAACTAGACAAGTGTCAATGCAACAAGAAATGTGAAGAAGTCGCTGGAGATGGATAGGAGACACCTTGAGAAAACCTGTTGATAGCATTACTAGACAAGCCCTGGTCTCGAATCCCTAGGGTAAGAGTTGTAGAGACCGAGCACAGAACACGTGGAAAAGAGAACTGAAATCAGGCATGAAAGGAATGCAGAAGGAATGGAAAGATCTTAAGGTGATGTCAACGTGACAGAAAGACTTGGCATAAGTTTGTTGAAGGCGTATGCTCCTTTGTGAGTTGAAAGGCGAAAGAAGAAATTGACTGCTAGTGTTTATCAGCTTAGCTTTCCTTTTTTTTTTCTTTGTTTGCGGGTTTTACCTTCTTGTGGCGAGGCGCGTTGCTTTCAACCTAATTGGTTATATCAGAGCGCAATTTGCCAGTCAAAAATAAGTGTTAACTGAGGCGATGTGTTGATAAATTCTAATCCCTGAAAAAGGGCTACTCTCAGCTTAGCTGTGAAAAGGATTCGTCTTTAAAAGGACTGCTGGCACTTGCATTATTGATAAATCCTATGCCCTGAAAAGGACAACTAGTATCTATCACATACTAGGAGATCAAAAACGAACATAATGTTATCTGGGGAAAGTATGAGAGGGTAAAGGGGAGGGGAGGAGGGAACGGGAGACTAGGCTAGGTACGTATGTAACAGGACTATTGTAAAATTAGGTTTCCTGGCATGAAATTAACCAATAGTGTGATTGGGGAGGTGTTAGGCTAGACACGAAGACGTTTTGGCATCTCAAGTCTAATACGGCGTGGCTCGCTCTGCAATTGACCGACCTCACACGTGTCTGTAATCTCGTTTCGTGAAGGAAAGATTTATTTGTGCCTACACAATATTATATTGGATATATCCTGCAGGGCTTATCGTTAATGTGAGTTTATCCTGAGCTTCAGTAAGTAATTCAATAATTTAATACATTTTTTAAATTTAAATTATCGTGATTGGTTAAGAATTTGTGAAGGGAATGTTTAAAAATACGATAAGTTAAATAAATTTAATTTTAGCCATATGAAGCTAAGAAGAGATTTTGTCGTGTTTTTAATAACTTGCATTAAAAATTGTTGAAAGGCTAAAAAACGACTAAAACTGCAGAAGGACACTGGAAACACCCAAGGCCGTAGGAAGGACTATAAAAGGTTGACGCAGGCAGTCAAGCTATGAGTCGCTGACTGCGGTCTCTATTGCTGCGTCTTGAGGTCCCTGGTACAGTACAATTTCCCCACAAATGTTTTTCACCAAACCCTAAAGGGTGGGGGGGGGGGGGGGGTGAAACTCCCCCGTATCTACGGCCCTGGAAACACCACTGTACAGTACTTTGGTATCAGAAACAATCAACGTGCACATATCTGCAAACAAATACCCTACCATGCAGCAGTAATATTTTCCTGTTAATTCACAATTGGAGCGTACTGATCCCTGTACTACCTGTTCTGTTAACACAAATCATCTTCCCAGTCAACATCTGAAACGAAATACACAATGATGACAGAAGCAAACGAAACTTATTTTCCGCTGTTGTGTGCTGGTTAAATCAGCCACCTCTGACAAGTTTATACAGGAAGGTTATACAGTCGCTGCTAGTAGCTATGGTGATGTCAATGGCTGACGTTTGCTGTTGCTGTATAAAATAGGTTGCTGATGATATAGGCCTATAAATAGGTTGCTGATGCTACCATGTCAGTCACATTTGAGCTTTTTTTTTTTTTTAGAAATTTTAATAGTAAAAAAATGTACGTAAACTTGACGAGATGTGGCGAGAAGTCATTTTATATTAGATCGTATTCTTGCGAAGATATAATTATGGCATGTCGTTATTTCACACTGGATTATATACATGTGTAGCATATAGCTGTTGTTCATTATACCAAATGTATAATAACCATACTAATTGCCTTGTCTGAATCGTAATGTCCCATCTTTTCTCACCAAAGTTGCAATCTTTCGTGGCGCGTTCCGGCAGGGGAACTAATTGGGCACCTGTTGAAATAACGCGCGTTTCTTCCCAATATACTTCACGTTCTTTTTTTTTATTTTTTATTTTTTATTTTTTTCAAAGAAATATTCCTGTCCCTGTTGCCTTTCGGTGACAAAATGTATGCAGTTTTCCCCATTTATATTAAGCAGTTCGGGTAAGTATTAATAAGTATCTCCATCATTTATTTATATATTTTGCAAGTGAAGCCTGACTGGTCATCAAAGACGAAGCTTCTGTGCTTTCGTGCCACACTGTTTCCGCGTTTCAGTACTTCTGGGGCAAAATTGAAAGGAATGACTTGGTCACAGGAGAACTTAATGCCATCATCACGGAAAAAAAAAATGCACAACATATTTATTTCCCACTATATTTTGGCAGTTGACTTACTCGTATTCTATACTTCGAACATAGTGTTGTATAGTTTTTTTTTATACTTTTCCCCTAGTGTATGGTATAATACTTGTATGTAAATAATAAAAAAAATTAAAAAATAAGATGGTATGAAATCAGTTTAACAAGTTATACTTGCAACGTAACATTACATATAGATATTATAAACTATTTGAATTTTGATGCAAAGAGCAGCCCTGATAGCAGTAGTTGAGTGTAGTGTTAAAGGGTTCACCGTGCTAGGTAAGGCTGTTTATGGGGTAGGGTGACCACTTCTATTCCCCGCTATCTTTTGCCTTCTTTAACTCAAGAGCAGAGTCACGTAACCATTTGCAGCTGGTTAGACTGGAGCATCACGATACCAGATTGTGATGCACGTGCAGCGAAAAAGAGAGGTCTGTATTAGAATATAGAGATAAAGGTAGTCCTATAGTAGATACCTGGCGTAGGGGAATGAAATGTTACAGATTTCCCAACATTAAGTACAGCTTTTTTATGAGATGGAAACGTAACAGGGTCACGCTTTAGTCTACCCATCTGTAAATAGATAGGTCCAATCTGATTCTGCTCGTGAGTTGGCGAAGGCAAAAGCAATGAGGAAGGGAACTTGTCATCTTATAGATATATTAGGCTACACTTTTCTTATAGATTTATTAGACCACTTTTCTTATAGATTTATTAGACCACTTTTCTTATAGATTATTAGACCACTTTTCTTATAGATTTATTAGACCACTTTTCTTATAGATTTATTAGACCACTTTTCTTATAGATTATTAGACCACTTTTCTTATAGATTTATTAGACCACTTTTCTTATAGATTATTAGACCACTTTTCTTATAGAGCCGCGGTAGCACAGTGGTTAGTGCACTGGCTTCCTAGCTTGGTGGTCCATTGTTTAATCCCCAGTTCAGGTGGGATTTTTTAGACCGCAAACGGCTCCGGGGTCGACCCAGCCTCATGAATTGGGTACCAGAGCAACTTCTGCGAAGGCTAAGAGTGCCGATAGTCAAGAAAATTTGGCCTAACAACATATTCCCAAGATGGCCTCAATGGACATGTAACGGGATCCTTTACCTTTTACTTGTCTTATGGCTCCCTGTGGAGCATGGTGTCTTTTCTTGCAGCAGTGGTTTCTAAAGCAATGTGTTTTACATGAAGAGGATGCTAGTCTCACGCACAATCTCATGTTAGTCGCCTTGTACGACTTGTCTGAGGAGGTAGATTCTTTACAAAAATTGCATGTCCTTTCTTATTTTTATTAATGTATAAGCGTTGAAAAAAAAAAATTTTAATCAAACACTGAAGAAAAAAAAAATTGGCAACAGTCTTCGCATTTAGTCAGTAGTCGCCCGGCGTTCATTCACAATACGCATATCTTCTGTTTATAAAATAAAATAAACTGAAAAGAATTTTCTTCTAACAAGAATAAAATTGAAAACGAGCTATCATTCTTACACCTGGGACTGTTGTGTTCGGTTTTGTGGAGTGCTATCTCTCTTTTTGCTGTATTTTGTTTGTTGGTTTCTCATGTGATGTCTGTTCATGAGATGTCATTCTTTTTCCGTGCACTTTCACACGTCAACTTCTTATTCTTCTTCCTCGTTCGTCCTGAAAAGGACGTTGGTTGCGTTGTTTCCGTTTACAGCGCAGCTGCGATATTTGTGCCTTTCGGCCGACACATCCGACTTCAGCACGGCATTTTTTTGGGACCGGGTTTGCCTTCCCTCTTCGATCCCTACTCTCTCAGCCAGACTGCAGTGATGCGGCCTGTTTCCAGGGCCACCACTTGGAGGTGCAATAAATAGGGTCTTGGTCAGCTCTGGTTCGCTGACCCTAACGCAAGCAGTCTAGCTATGGGTCGCTGACTGCATTCATGACTTTTGCTGCGTCTTTGGTGCCACACGTCAACTTGAATACGTTTAAATAAAGCGGTAGTCAGCTTGAAGTAGTTCGTATCTCCATAGAGTTTACCTAGGAGTGGTGCTGGTGGCGGCCATATGTGCTTTCTTAGGCAGTTGGAATCCGTTTCTCTTATCAAATGTTTGTTGCTAGTGAAAGTTTGATACAGTATTGTAATTTTTTTTTAAGTACTGTAATAATTACTACACCCCACACCCCATGGTATTTTATATTTGGACATGTGTTCCCGTGTGTTAGCGAGGCCCGAAAGGGGAGCAACACTGCAGTCTACCATGCAAGTCGTAAAAAGCAATTAAGGGGGATTGGGCATGACGCCGGCTACCCCATATTGTCGACATTTTAAATCATAAAAATTTCAGTGAGAAGACAACGCTGACGTCATTATAAGGAATCTTAAAATCTTTCTCTTCATGTTAGCGAATTCAAAGACCTGTGATTATCTGCGCCATAATTTGTCGATTAACTAACAGCTTTCTGCTGTTTTTTTCCTCCCTGCAGTATTCCGCGCACGTTTCTGACTGCTAGACGATACCCACTATCCATTATTTTTAATTGCCTCGATCTCGTATGCATAAATTAATATGTAATTTTTTATTGGATAGCTAAACTCTCTTGTTCATACCGAGGCGGTTTTTTCCCCCTTCAAAATAGTATCCTTCCTGCAATCGTCCGATTGGTTAAACTGTGACAGCGCTGTCTTCTTCCGGGGTTGTAAGGTGGTAGGGTACCGGTCCATTATGTCCCGTTGTAAAAAGGGTACTGGAATTTGCTCTTGACTTTGGGAAGACAAAAGGCAGCTTCTCGATGTTGGTATATAATATAGTAAAGTCACCTACGGCACGTTCTGCTATAAGATTGTCGTATTCTTCATGCCGTGGCACAACGGCTTTAGTTTTGAGATTTCTTTTTATTTTATACTAGTACAGCCAGAAATGAACAGAGAAATAATCAATGAGGTGAAAATCACACAGTTAAAATATTTTGGTCATTAAAAAATAAAGATATAATACCTTGCTGGAAACCATAATTGGAGGAATAGTCCAAGGCAAATGTGCAAGAGGAAGTCAGTGGGATAAATAGTAAAATAACATCAAGAGATGGACAGGCACGAGGTTACCATGCACCATCAAGACAGGAGTCTTGATCTTTGTCAGACATACCATATAATCTTTAATGGGAAGAGGGCAGCCGATTCTTATCATTTCGTGCGCGACAAGGTTTAACACTATTTCCGGGTGACATGGCGGTCTGGTCGGCCACGGCTGCCGGTGATATGTGAATTTTGTCACTTTGTAGCGCACCCCACTGACACCTCCTAATCGATCCGTCGGAAACTTTGACGTGGGGAAAACCGTCAGTAAAATTATGCAATTATTGAGATTTATGTCTTGTTCGGGAAATACTTAACGTAGTTACTTAATTTCTTCCTCTGGTGCCGATTACTGCGTCCTTTTCCTTTGCGATTAGAGTCAATCTTGCGGCAGGGCGACGGCCGTGGGCGCTAAAGACAAAGGGGCGCATAAGAAGGCGCGAAAAAGGCCCAACTTTTCTTCAGCTGAGACACAGTTCGTCCAGGTTAAATTGCGCAATCTAAATCTTGTATAAGAGAACAAAAAATAAAGTGTAACATACGTTTAACATTTTTAGTTGATGTCGTGTGTTTTCTTGTATCAGATATAAGTAAATAAAACTAATCTGCTAATTTATTCACAAGTCTTGCTTCTTTATTTTTTTACAGTCCAATTTAATTAACTTTCGCGGGTTGTTGTTTAACTACGATCTGCTGAGCTTCACGCTCTTTTGCAGCCAATACCAAGCCTCCTTGGTATTATCTACGCTGTAGATCTAGGTTTTTCCTGTGACTTTTCTGCCATTCTGAAACTTGCTGAGTTGAAGTCATGAGCTGAAGTTTCTCCAGCTTGGCTAGCTTTTAAAGTATCAACACATCTTGTCCCCGGCTAGGAGGAGAAAGCGCGTGGCATATTGTGCATTCCCTACCATCCAAGGGGGCTCTCCAAATATGCAGAGCTAAAATACTGTGCTCTGGTTCTGAGTTCCCAAGGAGTTATCATGTCCTACACAGAGCTACTTCTCAGCTCCACCTACCCATCATAATCCCGTAGTGAGATCCTTCTGCATGCAGCCAACCAGGTTAAAAGACAATGTAGCATGGCCCCTGGGGAGGAGGGCATATGACCCACTTTGAGAATAATGTTATAGAGTATCAATGAGTGTTTGATATGGAGCCGCGCTGGTGTAATGGTTACCACACTGCGCTGGCGATCGGGTGATCCAGGTTCAAGCCCGGGCGAGTACATTTGAAGCATTGTCGTCGACCGGGACTTGGACTGGATTAATTCGAGCCCTGGCGATGACATTTGAATAAGTATCGTCGACCAGGGACTGGAATAACCTGAATGGCGAGTGGACACCTGTCACTGAACTGCGAAAGAAGGGATACTCACGTAACAATAGACGAATCTGCTGAATCTACGATATCATAACACTCCGATGAATAGTACACATATGCATCATGGTTATTGTTATTGTTGAATATAATCGACATCATTGCACTCCGGGCAAACCCATGAGTGCTCAGTCTCCTTCAGTATATGTCGAAGAGTGTGAATCCTAACTGTTCACGTAGCTTGCTGGTTATATCTACGACGGATGTATCCACTCATTTGTCTCTGCTAACCTTACGTTTGCCAAATTCCACCAAATTCATGGTTATGTTTATAAGCTAATAATTTTGCAAAATGCGCCCTGGTGTCACACAATATACATTAGCCATGTAGCCTAATTCATTCCAGACCCTTTGTAGCAAATGGTATATATACTGAATGCTACACTGGGGTCTGGGATTCTCATATGAAAGATGGCCTTTACTAGAGTTGTATGTTTAAAACAAAAGATTCGCTGACGTAGTTGTTAGAAGAAGAATGTTGATCTTCTCGGCACATAACCATTCGCCACCCGACGTCCGCCCCTCCAAATACAAATAATTATAGCCCCTTCAGTCATAACTGACTATGGGAATGCGCCCCTGAGGTGAAAGCTCTCAGCTGCTTATTTTTCTGGTGTTCCTTCCGATGTTTTCTCCTCTCTACTGCTTGTTGTGTGAACTTCTTTTCGCTCCAACTCAGTGGGCGCCGCAGATAGCATCGCCGCTTGGTGCGATCGGCAGCTTCATCCTCCCAGGTTGCTGGATTTATGTCCAGTGCCCTCATGTCTCTCTTACACACATCTTTGAATCTCAGCTGCAGTCGCCCAACTGATCTTTTGCCATCTGCCAGTTGTCCGTAGAAGATATCTTTCGGGATGCGACCATCTTCCATGCCGCGGACATAGCCAAGCCAGCGTAATCTGCGCTGTCTAAGCAGTGTATACATGCTTTGAAGACCAGCACGTGACAACACCTCGACACTTGTCTTTTTATCTTTCCACGAAATGCCGAGGATGTGGCCTTCTTTCTTGCTTAGCATAGGTTGTCCATTTCTCGTTACCATATAGAAGTGTGTGCTGGTGACGCAGGCGTTATTTACCAAACACGCGATGTGAGCGGGCAAAGGAAGCCGCAGCTTTGCCAATGCGGCAAATACAAAACACAATCTATATTCGCTGTTAATATTTTCCCGTACCCTTTTCATTAATTTAGTTACCCTCACCTTATTTTACATTGTCTTAATTATTATATAACAATAGACAGATCATTGCAAATCAAAATTTAATAGATTAAAATGGATCATCACAGAGAGCTTCATGAATTGTTTCAGCTGTCTAAGGTTAGTGGAACATAGAGATTTCAAGCGTCAAAGATTTGAAAACGCGACAGAGAAATAACGGCTAGCTGATCTTAATTAAAAAATTAAAATAAACCTACAAACAAATTAGCTGTTATAGTTTCAAAATATTTTTCAAACATCTTTTTGCGTATAATTATATTATGTTCCGTTGAAACCTTTATTTCTTCTACTACACAGGCACACCGGGATCCATTTACCTCAAGCTAAGAACTTCCGCGATCCGTGGCAGCTAGGAAAGTTACAGGCACGCTCTTCGGAGACCACAAACTGTATTATTCTAACCATCACATTTGTCAATCCAAAGAATAGATTAATCTGGATCAAATTAGCCAGGCTCATTAGTGGCATTGTGTATGACTTTTCCCATCGTTGATGTATCTGGCCGCGAAGGACCTTGACACGAATTCTGTTGGGAGATTTTCCAGTTTTCCAAAGAGAGAACTACTGTTGTTTTTTTAAGTACGTGTCATCGTTTGAGAATCCACGAATACAAGTCAGGAAAATCGAACTACAACACAACCAAGTAAGTTTGTTTAATGTTCACATTTCGTAATGCTCACTCATACAATACACACTGACAAACAAGTTGTTAGCAGTGAAAGTGACCAAGACAGACCTTACAGTGTTATATACAGGCAGTGGCGTACCGTACTAAAGGGGTGCGAGGGCGCCGTCGGGCACTATTATGGTAGTACTTACTATGAAATATATATTTGCATGTGTGGTTCTTTACGGGTAGGATTCGCCCCTGGTGCCAAATGTTTTAAGTACGTCCATATATACAAGCTGATTAAAAAGTTACTATTTCTAAATTTTTATAACCTCCCTCGTATCCATTGGATATACACGAAACAAATGTGAAACAATAAGTGATAACTGCTATTTGACAAATATACCCCCCCCCCCCCCCCCCCCCCCCCAACAACAACAAACAAAGTAAATAAAACCTAAAATGGCCAATAAAGTGATATTGTTGTTCAGAATCGACGCCACTGCAAACCCATTGGTGCCCAGTCTCCCTCAGCAAACGTCAAAGGGTATGAATGTTAATTGTTCCTGTAGCGCGTTGGTTGTATACACACCGGATGCATCCTCTCATACGTCCATCCCTGCTGGTCTTACGTTTGATGCCAAATTCCAGTAGTTCTTAGCCTTGATAATTCATCGATTGCAGTGTCATTCTCTAATACTTACTTACTTACTTGCTTACTTACTTACTTACTTACTTAGTCGTTCCTCTTCTACCGTGAGGTGTAGGATTTGGAAGAGAGAGCGTCATACTTAGCCTATCGGCCATCTTCCTCCTGGCCTAGTTCCATTCTTGTCCTCGGTCCTTCAGAGATTGTCTAATGTTGTCCTCCCAGTGGACTCTAATACGTGGTCATTAATTGTCCTCAGTATCTCCTCCTTTTCCATATCCATATGCACCTTCTATGGGTGCTCTTGAAGCTAGTCTGTCTGCTCTTTCATTTCCGCAAACCCCTGTGTGACCAGGACAGAAGATCCACACCAATTCCTGAAGATTCGAGGCTTCTATAGATGTTTTCCATTTATGCCGGAGCCATCATCTTTGGACCTTCCGAAGCATGGATTGTGAGTCTGATACAATAACTGCTCTTGATACGAAGTCTCATATAGCCACGCTAAGGCGCAGTAGCTGCCTCTACCTCATGCTGGAGGTTGTTATCATGTAAGCCCCGCTATGTTCGACGACGATTCTGCCCTTTACTCTAGCAGAAAAGCCCCACCTTGATTTCTCACCATGGATTACAGACCCATCAGTGCGCACAATGGCATCATCATCATCCCCAGCATGATCATTTGTCAGTTGATCAATTTCCAGCTCTGTTGTTCCATTGCTCCAAGTTGTGCACTCTTTACGAAGGCAGATAACTTGTTGATAATTAGTCCAGTTCTCATTTGACTTACTCCACTCTTCTTCTTTGAATATATTTTCAACTGTGGTCACCTGTTTAATCGTTGCCATCAATGACATCCCCCGCTTTATTCTCGTTTCCTTAACGTCAGCTACGTTTCCAGGCATGGGATGCCTTCTAATCGACAATAATCCAAGCATATACCACATCGTCGTACAGCCCAAGACTACACGCAATCATTCATTTTGAATGCGTTCCAATCGTTCACATTGCGATAATTGATGACTGACATGACCTGCTTCAGGAGAAACAGTAGTCTCAGTTTCAGGTGCGCTGCGGCCATTGTTTTTAAGGCTGCCAGACCTGTGTTACACTTCTGTATGGTTAGATCAAGATGGTACTTGTATGACAACCCGCGATCGAATGTTATTCCAAGAGGTTTCAGCTTGTCTTGCCTTTCAATTTTCTGCCCACTGAAAGTAATGTCTAGAAGATCTGCTTTCAATATGGAGTTGTCCAAAGAGCAATACAGCACACAGGCTTTGTTGGGATTGACCCTATAGCCGGTGTCCTTGCACCATTTAACCACCTCATGTAGTGTCCCGTGTATGCTACGGACCATTTCTTGTCGGTCAACACCAGTCCTTTAAATGAGTATGTCATCTGCAAAAGTCAATGTTCGTCCTAACCCAGGTGGCGAATGGTGGCTACTTTTGCCGTGTACTGTAGATGTTAAACAGCACCGGCGATAGTGGAGAACTCTGGAGTAGTCCCGGACAATTGCGAATAGGTTCTGATGTCCATGTTCCCAAGCGAAACGTAACCGATCTCTCCAGTTAAGGCAACGGCTATCCATCTTGTTAGCCAAGGGTTAACACCGCAAGCCACTACGCAGTTCATTAACGTTTTCAAAGTTCACACTGTTATAAGCACCCTCTTGGTCAATAGCTACAACAACCGTTTCTCGTCTACCGTTGAATCCCTCACACACATTGTACACAAATGTTCCGGCGTTTCCCCATGCTGCTTTCATGGACCTATAGCTACCCAGGGTACCAGGAAGGATGTGTGCATTTTCGAGGTGCCTCATTGCTTGTCTCACAACCAATAAAGTGACGTTACAAGAGACAACAAAAACTTCTGCCCTCTATGACATAATATGTTGAACAAGCCGGATTTTATATTGAGCTGTAATGTTCTGTGCCTCGTGAATTGGGTACCAGAGCAACTCTGGGACGGTTAAGGCAGCCGGCTTGATGCTGATCACATCACCCCTAGTGTGCCGTTGGTCAAGAAAATATATAATAATTATATAATAAATTTGTTGTTAATTATATTTATCGTAACATTTGTTTCGTAAAAATTAGTAGAATAGGAGCGAAGTAATAATAATTTAAAAATAAGAAGAGACTTTTTAGTCACCCAGTAGAACTAATTGTATTGTTTGTTTACTTGTTCGGTCCAATGTTGTCGTGAGGTGATGTGGAGAACTGACGTTTTCGTTCTCTGGTCAAGTGTGTCGCAGTACCTGATGTAAGCCGGTGTTTACGTAGGATTTCTGTAATATTGTCTTTCCATCTACCTCTTGAGAAACCATCAATACGATAAAAGACAGAAAAAAAAAGAAAGCAGGTTTAAACAAATGACAAGAACAAGATAAGTTTCTTGTTCCGCTGGTTCTTGTCATCAGTTCCACATCGGTCACCTTGTCATACCAAATTATTCCTTCTATTCTACGCAAGCACCCATTTATGAATGTCTGTAGCTTTTTGGGTGTTGCTTTTTTATAAGGATGATACAGCCAAGCTGAGCCAACGTATTAATCTAGATTTTCATTTAATAAATCCGACTTCTATACTGTCTGACGCCTGATCCCTACGCCGTTTCACACAAGACTCATCCGTCTCCCAAGAGTATTTACTGATCTCACAACTGGCACAGCACATATGGTATTATTCGGGATAACATTAGCGGGGCAGAAGGGAGAGTAATTCTATCAGGCACGTGGGCTGACCGCAAAGTGGAATTACGCCATCGCTGGTTTGGCTTGAATTAGCTCTTTTGACCTGGCTTCCATTAATCAAACTACGAGCTCGGCTGGCTTTGTTATATTTGCCTTACGTCGATGGTTAGTTACTTATTTACTTGCACTGTGTTTATTATTTGTGAAGTGTCTCCCGTAGCTTTTGCTGCTGCTTCTGCTACTCGTGTACTACTGCTGCTATTATTACTGTTACTGCTACTAGCGCTGCTGCTGCCACTACTAAAGGTAAGGATAAACGCAGTCCCATAGCAGACAGTGCCAGAGGGGAGTGAAATGTTAGAGACTTCACTATACTAGGTCCAGCATCGCGAGGTGGGGCGACCAGTTCCCTTCTTCGCTGCATCTTCCTTCCGTAACTCAAGAGCAGAGTCTACTCATTTACAGCTGGGTAGACTGGGGCGTCACGCCACCGTGTTTAGAACCCAGTACTTTTGCCGAGAGAGGCCAGCGTTCGAAGCACTCTGCCAATCTGATGCTCGCTGCTGCTACTAGGTAAAGGTAAACGTAGTCTGAAGCAGATACTGCCGTTGAGGAGTGGCATGTTCATTTTATTAGATCTAGCTTTATGAGGTGGGGTAACGGGTTCCATTTCCTCGTTTGGTGGGGGGACAAGTCCCCTTCTTCGCTGCCTTTGCCTTCCCTAACTTAGGAACAAAATTACATAAAATGTTGCTACTATTACAACTACATAAACTGTAGCCACTATTACAACAACATAAACTATTGCTACTATTACAACTACATAAACTATTGCTACTAACATTAGTGATTACTACTACTCCTATAATACTGCTTTTGTTGCTTTATTTTTAAAACCACTTTTATTTACCTTCACATGAGGGTCTTTATATTTGTTGCGTTTTATATCTCTATCACTGAAAAGATGTATGTTCCACTAATCGTAGAGAGCTGAAACTTGACATGCAGATCTGTTTCGTGGTACATTTTAATCTTGCAAGTTTTAACTGTTTGCGCAAGTCTGGAAAACAGAGACAACACCAATGGAGTGAATAAAGGAATAATTGTCAAATTGCCCAAGAAGGGCAACAACTGGAGAGGAATTACTCTCCTCTCAGTTCTCCCAGTAAAATACTAGGCAGGATAATTATCCAGAGAATTCTATAAGCAGTAGACCATAAATTGAGGAAAAATCAAGAAGGATTCAGAAAGTACAGATGTGGAGATCATATATTCATCCTCGAGAACATTATAGAGCATTGCTCAGAATGGCAGAGACCTACATTAACTTTGTTGATTTTGAAAAAGCTTTTGACAGCATACACAGTGACAGCCTCTGGAAAATACTGAGGGCTTATGGAATTCCCAGCTGTATTGTTTGCATCATAAACATCATATGCTAACTTTACATGTGGTGTTGAGTAGAGCAGCCTGAATTTTGAGGTGAAGACAGGAATACGACAGGGATGCCCCTTATCAACCACTTTATTTTTGACAGTCAAAGATGCCCCAGACAACAGAGGGCAGTCCAAGAGGAGCAGAAGGAACGTTGTCTACACTGGAAGATCTGGAGTATGGAGATGACATTGAACTACTCGCACATTCACATCAAGACATCCAAGAAAAAAATAGATAGACTGAATAAGTATAGCCAGCAGGTGGGTCTGAACTTCAGTCTAAAGAAGATAGAAGTCATGACACTCAATGTGGGCAACCATGAGCCCATAACAATAAGGAACCAGAAGCTGGAGCAGACGGACACATTTACATACCTAGGATGCATAGTAACACCAGACGGCGAAACAAGCAAAGACATCAACAACAGAATGAATAAAGCGAGAACAGCTAGTCTAAACAACATCGGAAAAACACAAAATTAAGATTAAATGAGAGCTGTGTACTTTCTGTGCTGCTCTGTGGTGAGAAATGCTGGAGAGTAACAGAGAAGGAAATGTCGACATTGTCCTCTTTCCACACAATCTGCCTATGGAAAATTCTCCGAATCTTTTGGCGGAATACTATCACCAACCAAGAACTGC
The DNA here is from genome assembly GCA_024509875.1 of Oreohelix idahoensis. Classification (NCBI taxonomy): domain Eukaryota; kingdom Metazoa; phylum Mollusca; class Gastropoda; order Stylommatophora; family Oreohelicidae; genus Oreohelix; species Oreohelix idahoensis. The sequence goes on from JAMPIV010007739.1 coordinate 18,363, forward strand.
TTACTCGGAGCAGCTAAGAGAACATTGGCACCATTATAGCTGGCAGACGCTGGAGTTGGGTTGGCAACGTCCTCAGAAGAGATCCTGATGCCATCACAAGAACAGCTATGTAATGGACCCCCGAAGGACAGCGAAAGAGAGGCCGACTAAATACAACTTTGCGGAGAACTGTGGAGGCCGAGATGCAAAGAATAAACCAGAGCTGGGGCACTGCACGAAGGATGGCCGCCGACCGAGCAAAGTGGAAGCAGTTTGTTGCAGCCCTACAAGACGCCATTAGGCGCGATGACCACTGACTGCTGTCACAGTCGGCTGCTAAGGATCAAAGAAGAAGAGAAGTTTTAACTGACATAAACAGAGTTAATTTTATATAATAACTGTTAATAATTGAAATAAGATGGAAATAACTTCATAAAAATACCGGAAATAATGAGCGGCGAATATATTTTCGCACCTGAAATGCGCGAGTATCGAATGATGAACGGACGTTATATAGTAAATACACAAAATGGAAGTAATTTTGGATTTTATATAAAAACATTTCATCTAAAGATCAAGGTATATGATTATGGTTGAAAGAAGCGTGCCATGTGGAAAAATTAACATAGTCCAATCTGAACTAAACGAAGATTTTAAAAGTCTTAGAGATTCACTATTATTGTTAATGTAATATGCACTAGAGAAATGTATGGTAGCCTTATAGCTAATACTGCCGTAGAAGTGTGAAGCGTTAAGACTCCACTATACTAAGTACAGCTGCCTTTGTTTTCCCTAAATCAAGAACAGGGTCAGATACTCATTTACAGCTGGGTAGACTGGAGCGTGAGACTACCAGAGTTCGACCCCGGAACCCGGTAACTTTAGCATCAAAAGACCACAGCACTAACCGCTTAGCCAATTGGACGCTCACATAAAACAAAGCAGAAGAAAAAATGCCATAGATTCTACTGCATAGAATAAAAGTGGATGGTTGGTTAATATTAATCAATAATTCTTCATGACTTTCACTAAAACAAAAACAAAAATATGTGTTACTATTCAGTGTTGCAGCAACCTAACGATTGGACTATCTATAATGCTGCAGCTACATAATAAATGTTACTATTCGCGGTTCTGCAACTACGTAATAAATGTTACTATTTACAGTGTTGCAGTTTGGTAGCAGATTTTACTATTTACAGTTCTGCAGTTACGTAACATATTTTACAAACTTCAGTGTAGTAGTTACGTAATAAATTTTACTATTTACAGTGTTGCAGTTAAGTAATAGGTTTTAGGCTTCGCGGTTCTGCGACTACGTATTAAATTTTACTATTTACAGTGTTGCTGTTTGGTAGCAGATTTTACTATTTACAGTTCTGCAGTTACGTAACATATTTTACAAAATTCAGTGTAGTAGTTACGTAATAAATTTTACTATTTACAGTGTTGCAGTTAAGTAATAGGTTTTACTATTCGCGGTTCTACGACTACGTATTAAATTTTACTATTTACAGTGTTGCAGTTACGCAATATATTTTACTATTTACAGTGTTGCAGTTACGTAATAAATCTTACTATTTACAGTGTTGCAATTATGTAATAGATTTTACTATTCACAGTTCTGCAGCTCAACATTACATTTTACATTTTAAAGTCGTGTAAACCCACTTCTTTGTTAATACATTATGTCGATATGCAAATATGCACAGCCAATCCACGTTCAACAGACTCTAAGACAGAATAAATTACACGAAGTCAAGTTCACGCCAAGACAGAAAAACTTAGGCCTAAAATTTCGGAACTCGGTTACGGAAAGTACGAAAAGTCCCGGCCATTAAAAAGACGAAAACGCCGAGAACCAATCAAAAGGGCTCCTTAAACAGTAGAATTTACCTGCGTCTATGTATATAAACGGGCGCGTTTTATTAAAAAAACACACTAAAACACAAAGGCCAGCTCGACCGACCGACTGGGGAAGAGAAAGCTGTCAAGACTGATTTATGCTTACCTGCATGCCCGGGCAAACTTGCTTCACTAGTCGAGTCAAAATTCTGGCTTGTATTAATCTTAGAGGGTAGGTAAACTTACTATAAACTTGTAGGAGAATATGCCTACATCATATATAATGATTTTATCTTTTAGTATCATTTATAATACCAACACCTGTATATAATTAATGTGTACCATGTATAATGACTATATTTTATGGAATCAGGTATAATGACTGTATTTCCTGATATGATTACTGAAGACGAAAACCAACCTGAAATATAATCTATCAGTCCTTTTAATGACTCATATAACTCCCACCTGAAATATAACCTATAGGACTATATCATGTATAATGATTGTATGTATTGATTTATTTTATAGTATCATGTATAACCCACCTGAAAATAACCTACACCTGTATATATTTAATATAACTTTAGGATTTTAGTTTTACTCTGAATGTATCAGGTGTACTGATTATATTTTAGGGAATTAGGTATAATGATTGTATTTCCTGGTATGATGGCTGAAGAAGAAAACCAACCTGAATATAACCTACAACAATATTGTTAGGGTATATTTTACCAGTAAGTATAGCACTTATCAGAGATGGCCTGGTATATTATAGGGGGAAGGAAACGGTTGTACCATACCTAGGTGTACAAATTATTGGATGTATTCATGTATTGAATCAGAAAGAATGTTTTGCAAGTAGACACCTGTCTTGTCTCGCTATTGCTAAATCATACTGAGCCATGTTGTCATTCATCCTTCATGCAGACACCTGAGACACGCTCATCTCATATACAGTAGAAATAGGTGGGCTTGATGACATAAATTATCCCCTATTTTTCCTTGTTACAGGTTTTATTCGTGTCATCCAACCTGAGATCGTATGTTCGGATCAATCCAGCTGCCTGGAACTTCGCAGGAGCATAATGGTTGTATCGGAGCTACATCCTTAGTCCCCCTCAGTCTTGGGTGGGCTAAAGGAGCGATCATCAGTGGGTGTAGTGTGCACCAAACTAAGAAGGACAGAACTGTTTTAAGAGATGAGTACACATTAGTACCATTTCCGTCGGCAAGTGTGAGCTATTAACTGTCTATGAAGAAAAAGTGATTTAGCGCGACGGCTCCAACACAAAACTCAGAATCTTCAATTTCAGTGTCAGGTTAATTCTATTGCATAGCTCTGAAACATGAACAACAACCAAAGAACTACAAACTTTCATAAATGGGCGCCTGCATAGAGTAGAAGGAATGAAGTAGCATGACAAGATCACTAATGTGGAACTGGTGGCACGAACCAAGACAAGTGCCAGTGGAACAAGCTATGAGAAGAAGAAGCTGGAGATGGATAGGACACACATATTGAGGAAATATGTTGATAGCACTACAAGACACCCCTTATTCTGGAATCCTCAGGGTAAGTGAGGCAGAGGTAGAACAAAGAAGAGAATTGCAGAAAAACATGAAGGGGATGAAGGAGACACGGAAAAACCTTGAGCCGATTGTATGGGACAGAAAGACTTAGTATAAATTTGTAGAAGGCCTATGCTTCTTGTGGAGCTGAAATGTGATACTGATAATTTGCTACAACCAGTTGTTCACAAACTGACCTAGAGACTTCATCTTACAAGAGCGCCAGATGGTTTTTTTAGTGGCCTACTATGCGGGTCAGAGATAGGAGATTATTATCTAGAGGTCAAGTACACGCAATTTAATAACCGGCGCGGGTAATGTTGATGTCTGCTAATATGCCTTAGAACAGCGTATCTCAGCATTTGAGGAAGTCGGCACCCGTTAAGAGAGCCACGAATTTCCAGGCTGTTAGGACAAACGCCCAATAAACGCAATTGTTGTTCGCGCCTCAAAATGCCAGCCAATCTTATTTTAAAGTTTTAGTTATGGCAACTTTATGATGAAATATATTGCATGACTCATCTAGTGCAAAATTTCAAACCAGTACTTTCTAAAATTGGGCTGTAAACATCCGATTAGTATTTGGTAAAGTTATATCTATCACACTTCAAAATGTCTTCCCAGGCTTGTTTATCCCACGTAATTCAGACGTCGTTATCAGATTATGACTCGGCGCAATTCGACCGTCTGTCTGGACATATTATCAGTACCTTCAATATTGCGAGTCTGTTGTTCTGACGAATTGAAAGGAATGACTCCAATCTTGTAGAAACATCGACGATAGCCTTTCACCTGGAGTCCATGTGGGATCGTCGCGTCTTTTGTGACTTAATTAATCCCTTAAGAATTGACCGTCGAATTGATGTGAATTGAAGTGTGACAGTTATGTAAACATTGCCCTTCGAATGAATTTTCTGTGTTGACAGAAATGGGCCAAGTTAGGGAAGGGGAGAGAGAAAAATATCAAAATTTTACCCGCACAGTAAAGGTAATGCAATACTGCCGGAGTGGACATGAGAGCGCAAAAACCGTTTTGTGACAGTCTCTAACACTTCACTTCCCCACAGCAGTATCTGATATGGGATTCTAACACTGCCTTAAACAAACCTTAATATTTGTGTTATTCGTTCTCTTACTTTTTTTTTCTTTTTCGCCCCTTAAACTGCAAGAGACCACCACTACAGTTGATTGTCTTGCAGGAAATCTTCCACCAAGCAATTCTTTTGCTTTTGCAGTGATTTTTTTCTGTAGCAGGTTGTTTTACTTGATCATAATTAATGCTAGCGCCCCCCTTGCCCGCCACCCGCTTTCCATTGTTACTCTTTTGAGTATGTATTGTGTGGCACAGTGGTCGTTTTATTTGGTTTGTAGTGGTGTTTCATGAGATTCGTACAGCCGCGTGTGATTATGTTTTTCTCTCTAGCCTTTACATATCAACATCCCGTTAAGCAGTATCGCTTTGAGGGGAGGCACGCAGTGTTTGACCCAGACACAAGATAAATATGTTGACAATTGTTTGTGTTTTTTATTACTTTTAAAATTACTGTTAAGTTCCAGACTTCTGTAGTCGGGATATATCATCTTACAAGTCTGGCTCATGTTTGGATATTGGGGAAACTAGCAGTCGTTTAACCGATAGATTTCGATAAATAAGCAAGCGTTTAACCGATAGATTACGAGAAACAAGCAGGTGTTTAACCGATAGATTTCGAGAAACAGGCGGGCGTTTAACCGATAGATTACGAGAAACAAGCAGGTGTTTAACCGATAGATTTCGAGAAACAAGCAGGCGTTAACCGACAGATTTCGAGAAACAGGCAAGCGTTTAACCGACAGATTTCGAGAAACAGGCAGGCGTTTAACCGATAGATTTCGAGAAGTAGGCAGGTGTTTAACCAATAAATTTTGAGAACAGGAAAGAATAGGTTTACTGCGTCCTCATGCATGTCGTACAAATCAACTCTAATATGATGTTGCGCAATGGGGCTGGCGACCACATAATGTAAACCAGAGTACCGCTGCAAAAGCATATGAATGCTTGATGTGGTTTTCATGCAAGTGGACTAACCCCAACTGTAGTTGTGGTTCTATGTTCCGAAAGGAGCGAAAAGAAAAAGTTATGGTGATGTTCACTGTAATGATCTGATCATTCTGGAATTACTGATATTCAAATCACTGATATCCGCTCATGTAATACTAGTGATAGAACTCACTTTCCTTTGGAGAATCACCTGACTTTTTTAAGTTGGTTGTCTCTCACCTGATGGACATTGCCCGGCGTACCATTTCATTTAATTGTTTGCTTTTAGGTGGCTGATTACTTTATCAGTTAATTTCCCTTCTTTTATTCGTCATTTGCTTCATTCAGTTTTCCTCTTTCTTCTATTTTGTTCCGTTTTTTGTTGCGTCTTTTTCTTATCCGGCTTTTTTCCCTATTAGCTTTCTTCTTCTTCCTTGTTCGCCCTCAGACTTCTACATTAATGACTCTAATAGAGGTAGTAGTCAGCTCAAGGTTTCTGACATCTCGTTCGCCCTCAGACTTCTACATTAATGACTCTAATAAAGGCAGTAGTCAGCTCAAGGTTTCTGACATCTCGTTCGCCCTCAGACTTCTACATTAATAACTCTAATAATAGCAGAAAAATAACGAAGAAAGAAAGAAAGAAAAAGAAAGGTGCGATAATTGAGAGCACATAATAAAAATCAGTACCACAAATGTACCGATACTGCCGGAGTGAAACAAAGATCGATAGGGGCCGCCCCGTTTTGTCACAACTAGTACTCTGAGGATTAACGTGTAAAATGTGTCTGGACAGTGAGAATATGATTTGTGCCTGAACTAACATTAACAAGTTACATAAATCTCACAAAATGATATGCTACACTTGAGACACATATGATGTAGTCATCACTCATCACTGCTCCAGCCGGAGTCTGGGGTCACCTCTGCTGTCGTGTTTTTCCGCACGACTAGTCAGAAACAATTACCAGCTCTAGCAGTAGCGGTTCATGCTTATACTGTTTTCATATGTTGAAGTTGCCAGCCTCATATATATATATATATATATATATATATATATATATATATATATATATATATATATATATATATATATATATATATATATATACATATATATATATATATATATATATATATACACACACGTATATATATACACGTATATATATATATATATATAACCACTTAGCAAGAAACCTGTAAAATTTACATTAGTAAATAAATTGTTTACACTTACCCCAAAATTTTAGGAATACACAATCTCCGTACACAGATTTAGACTGGACACAGCTCTGTATTAGATGCATCGAATCATTTAGGTCTGCAAATTAGAGTTAATTCCTCTGACGGCGGGTGTTCTGCAAAATCACTGGCCTGGGAAAACTTTTTGTTTACTTCCTCTTTTACTTGGTCTGGGAAATTAGAGTTAATTCCTCTGACGGCGGATGTTCTGCGAAATCACTGGCCTGGGAAAACTTTTATTTAATTTCTCTATGACTTGTGATCAAATTCCTAAGTTTCCAGTGTTGTATTAAAATGTGGGTTTACTTGTAAATTCCTAAGTTGCCCAATACTGGATCTGTTACTTATAGTTGTGGAATTTCTAAGTCCAATGTCTCTTTATTCTTTCTGGCTTTTAGGAGTCGCTAGTCTGACGTTTGCGCTGCAGTGTGTGTACTGACTTTGATGTCACTACATTATATCTCACAATCCTCAGTTCAAATTCCAGCCGTGTTTCCGCCTAATTTTCCAATGAGATACATTGCATATTCCGGCCTCTCACTTCAAACAAATCAAATCGAATCTCGTTCATCTCTACGTGGGTAGGGGTGCTTCAAATTAAAAAAATACCCTCCCGTGTTTCAAAATATTAAATTTTAATATCCACACGTGAGCTCTTCATATCGTTGCATCAGACTTCCGCCAGCATCTTGTGCTATCTTCACAAACAAATGTTTTGCACTAATACTGCCCCGATGCTATCGTTTGAAATCTTGAGTTTCAAGACAGATTTATCTGTAATCTCGATACAGAACGGACATTGGTTGCGATTGCCTCATTATCTCCCGTCTTGTGCAAACATAGGGATAGTCGCTCGCCATCTGGAGTCATATTTTGGACGGTCACGTTCAAAGGGGTCAGCCGGCTTATGTGATAACGTATGATCGGCTTGCCGGTCTAATTACTTGGCGAAACGTGAACACGTCTGGGATGGTAAACAAGATAAAGACAGTCCCCTAGCCGATACTTCCGTAGGAGAGTGGAGTGTTAGAGACTTCCCCCCCCCCTAGATTCAGCATAGAGAGTAAATAATGGTGCATAAAATATGCCACTTAATAATGACAGGGGAGAGACAAATAAGAAAATATCACTCGCACGGGACTGTAATACAATCCTGCCGGAGTGGACTTGAGATCGCACAACCTATTGTCACACGTCACAACAACGTGGGAGTTCTTTGGTTTTTTGTTTTTTTTTAAAGGGGAAGGCATACACGCATACAATCACACATTTGAGCATTTTTTATTTACTCTATTTGACTGAGTGGAGTGGGGAGGTGATGCCATGTTTTGATACGGAAATCACAATTATTTTCTTGAATTAACTACGCTATATATCCTAACTAATACCCAGCAGGGGTTGAACGGGATATTTTTTTCTTGTTCGAAAAAATGTCAGTTTTAGTCGTCGTATACGCACAAATTAGCTAACGAAATAGTTAAATGGTAGGCTGTTGTAAGAAAGAAAGGAAGGAAGAAATCAAAAAAGAACTAACAAAACAAGGGAAAACAAAAAGAAAAAAACAACGAAAGACAAACAACCAGGAAAAAAAACAGAAAGACAAACAGAAAGTAAGACAGACAGCGCGGCACTAGACAACAGAGAAATAACAAAAGTGATAGGCACTCCGGATTTTCCAACCAGGGACCATCCTAGCGACGCAATCGACTCGCTACGAGCATGAACTGTGACAGGACGCACGACTAGCTAAGCTCTTATTTACTTTTCTCGTTCAAGTCTTGATGAGTGATTTTATGTCAGTCGCATTGTCTGTTGGTATGATGTAGGACTCTTTCTTCGATTTTTATGGTCATCATTAAATTTGCGTTTTGCACCCGGTATTAGAAATAATAAGACCAAATTAGGCAGCAGTTATTACGGATGCTGGGAGATATTTTTTTTTTGGTATAATTCTTTTTAAAACTCAATTTTTGCCAAAGTTTTGGCAGAAGTATTCTTTAATATTGTTGTGGTGGCAATTGTTATTATTCTTAACACAGTTTTCAATCTATCTATCTATCTATCTATCTATCTATCTATCTATCTATCTATCTATCTATCTATCTATCTATCTATCTATCTATCTATCTATCTATCTATGTATCTATCTATCTATCTATCTATCTATCTATCTATCTATCTATCTATCTATCTATCTATCTATCTATCTATCTATCTATCTATCTATCTGTCTATCTATTTATCTATCTATTTATCTATGTATCTATCTATCTATCTATCTATCTATCTATCTATCTATCATTTCAGTAGGGAATTATGTTTAAATGACTTGCTAACTGCACCTCTCGCCCATGTTTACCAACTTCCTGATCCGGATGACGCTATTGCATACTGGACAAAAAATTTTTATAGGGTTTTTGACACGCACGTACCAGCTAAGGAAATTCGCGTCAAACGACAATTAAAATCTCCGTGGATCACGCAGGAAGTGTTGGAGGCTATGAGGCAGAGAGATCAAGCTCACAAAAATAAGGACCTCAACACATGCAGGGTATACAGGAACAAGGTTCAATATTTAATTCGCAAAGAAAAGAAAAATCACTTTAGAAATATGGTTCAGAACAAATCAAATAGTAAGGAAATATGGAAGGCAATTAACACCTTAGCGAAAAAACGTAATGCACCAGACTCATTCTCTTCCAACACTTCATTTACTTGCACAGACTTCAGCAATCACTTTCAAGCAGAAATAAACAGTCTGAAATCCACAATACCACCTTCCTGTAGTGACTTAGACAAACTTTCAGCATTCTGTAAAAACAAATGTACAAACTCAGTTCCACCCGACATTCCTTTTATGACAGTTAATGAAGTGAATAACTATCTTATTGGCCTTAAAGATAATAGCTCATCAGGGCTTGACGGAATTAGTAATCGACTACTGCGTTACGCCGCACCAGCTATTAGTGATTCACTAACTTATATATATATATATAATCAATGTATCGCTAAAAGTTATTTTCCTTCGGCCTTTAAGATTGCCAAAGTATATCCTCTTTTCAAACCTGGCTCGTCAGATAACAGTAACCTTGGTAACTATAGACCAATTTCTCTTTTATCATCGCTTTCTAAACCACTAGAAAAACACATACATAAAGCAACACTACAGTACCTAGTTAGTAATGACTTGCTAATTGACAGTAAGTCAGGGTTTAGACAAAAGCATTCATGCCACACAGCTCTAACTAAGATGATAGACAACTTGCACCTAAACATCAATAACGATAACATATGTGGAGCAATATTTGTAGACTTTAGGAAAGCATTTGACATGTTAGATCACGCAGTTTTAATAAGAAAATTAGAAACAATGAAAGTTAATTTTAAACTGGTGACATTACTTAAATCATTCCTGTCCGACAGACAGCAAGTAGTGTGGTACAATAACTTCTTGTCAAGCCCAACTATTATTGACACCGGTGTTCCTCAGGGTTCTATTCTCGGCCCTCTACTTTTTTCCGTTTACATAAATGACCTTCCACTACACATCAAGCACTCATCCTGCGACCTATTTGCCGATGACTGTACCATTTATACCAGTGATAAAAGTTGCAACACACTAGAAAGATTATTACAAAGCGACACAGACAATTTTATTAAGTGGAGCAATGAAAATTGCATGCAAATAAATATCATTAAAACAAAATGTATGATAATATCAACTAGACAAAAATTACAAAACTCACAGAAAACAACACGTCAGCCCTACATTGGAACCTCTTTAATTGAAAATGTAAATGAAAATAAAACACTAGGACTCATAATTGACCAACATTTAAACAAACGGCACAAAAAGTTTACCAGTTAGCTCAAATCAAACATTTCCTAGATGAGGAGACACGAAAAATGTTCTATACATCCCAAATACAAACACATCTAGACTATTGTTCCACAATTTGGGATGGCTGCACCATGTCCAAGACTAAAAGATTCTATTCATTACAAAAACGTGCAGTGCGCCTAATTTCAGACAAAAACCTCACACAGAGTGTAGACCCATATACATATCTTAACATATTACCACTAAGAAAGCGCCTTCTCTTCAACAAAGCCAAATTTATTCACAAAATCATATCACAGAATGCTCCAACGTATCTGTGGCCTATTTTCAAATACAGCGGAAGACGCAGTCAACGCTTAATTAAATTACACATGCCCAAGCCTAGGCACGACGTATTCAAGAAAAGTTTAGCTTTTTCTGCTGCTCATCTGTGGAATAATCTTCCACACGACTTAAAAACACGCTTAGTCCATATTCATTGAATCACAGACTTTTCAAATACATCATGAGTGCAGATTATATGCCACCCCAATTTAGTTATGTTCTTAAATAATTACATAACATCATATGTAGGTTTTAAAGATAATTTTGTCCTGTTTAGTATTAATCATGATAAGGTACTGTAAATCTGTGTAACTGTTATTGTACTGTTACAATGTTGGGATTTTATTTTATTGTATTTTATTGTTATTTTATTATTTAAGTATTATTTAAGATACATGTGAGAATAAATGGATTCAATATGGAAGACGAGAGAAAGGAAGGGCAGAATGTTAGACGGGCCTGCGTGCCCAATTCTAAACCCTTTGAAAATAAAGTTCGTTCGTTCGTTCGTTCTATCTATCTGTCTGTCTATCTATTAATCTGTCTGTTTGGTTGTCCGTCCGTCCGTATATCTATCTATCTATCTATCTATCTATGTTTATCTATCTGTCTATCTATCTATCTATCTATCTGTCTATCTATCTGTCTATCTATCTATCTATCTATCTATCTATCTATCTATCTATCTATCTATCTATCTATCTATCTATCTATCTATCTATCTATCTATCTATCTATCTATCTATCTATCTATCTATCTATCTATCTATCTATCTATCTATCTATCTATCTATCTATCTATCTATCTATTCATCCATCCATCTATCCATCCATCCACCTATCTATCTATTTATCCATCCATCCATCTATCTATCTATATGTTTATCTGTCTGGCCTTGCGTCTGTCCGTCCAACAATTATTGTTTGTATTTTTAACTAAAAGGTCAAGGTCGTCCCATAACAGATACTACCGTAGGGGAGTTAAGTGTTAGAGACGTCACCATACTAGGTCTATCATCGAGAGGTGGGGGGTGAACAGTTCCCTTCCTCACTGTCTTTTCCTCCCGTAACCCATAGCCAGGTACCCATTTACAGCTGGTTATACTGGGGCGATTCGGTACCGTGAATCGAACTCGGCAGCTTTGCCACGAGAGACCAGCTTAAACTAGTTCAATGAAAAGAAATCAAGCCTGCCAACAAATAGGAATCTTCAACTGAAATGTCTAGACAGTCCTGTTGTATGGCCGTGAAACACGGAGAACAACAAAATAACAAGCAAGACGTTACAGAATTTCATAAATGGGTGCTGGCGTAGAATGGAAGGAGTTAAATGGTATGACAAGGTCACTGATGACTAATATTTTTCTTATTCTTCTCTCCCTTTCATTATTATGTGGCATATTTTATGCACCATTATTTGCTCTCTATGCTGAATCTAGTTGGGGAAAGTCTCTAACACTCCACCCCCCTACGGAAGTATCCGCTAGGGGACTGTATTATCTTGTTTACCATTCCAGACGTGTTCACGTTCCGCCAGGTAATTAGACCGGCCAGCCGATTATACGTTGTCACATAAGCCGGATGACTAATGTGGAACTGATGACAAGAAGCAGACATGTGCCAGTGGAACAAGAGATGAGATGAAGTTGCTGGCGATGGATTGGGCACATGACGAGAAAACCTGTTGATAGCATTACCTAATAGTCCTTTGTTCTGGAATCCCCAGGGCAAGAGAGGTTGAGGTAGACCGAAGAACACATAGAAACAACAGTAGGACAACAATGACAACAATAGGATGACAACGAAACAATAGGACAACAATCAGATACCACTAGGACAACAATGAAACAATAGGACAACAATGAGATACCACTAGGACAACAATGAAACAACAATAGGACGACAATGAAACAACAGTAGGACAACAATGAGATACCACTAGGACAACAATGAGATACCACTAGGACAACAATGACACAACAATAGGACGACAATGAAACAATAGGACAACAATCAGATACCACTAGAACAACAATGAAACAATAGGACAACAATGAGATACCACTAGGATAACAATGAAACAACAATAGGACGACAATGAAACAACAGTAGGACAACAATGAGATACCACTAGGACAACAATGAGATACCACTAGGACAACAATGACACAACAATAGGACGACAATGAAACAATAGGACAACAATCAGATACCACTAGGACAACAATGAAACAACAATAGGACAACAATGAGATACCACTAGGACAACAATGAAACAACAGTAGGACAACAATACAACGACAATGAAACAACAGTAGGACAACAATGAGATACCACTAGGAAAACAATGAGATACCACCAGGACAACAATATGACGACAATGAAACAACAATAGGACAACAATAGGAAGACAATGAAACAATAGGACAACAATAGGATGACAATGAAACAACAATAGGACGACAATGAAACAACAATAGGACGACAATGAAACAACAATAGGACAACAATAGTACGACAATGAAACAACAATAGGACAACAATTGGACGACAATGAAACAACAATAGGACGACAATGAAACAACAATAGGACAACACTAGGACCACAATGAAACAACAATAGGACGACAATGAAACAACAATAGTACGACAATGAAACAACAATAGGACAACAATTGGACGACAATGAAACAACAGTAGGACGACAATGAAACAACAATAGGACAACAATAGGACGACAATGAAACAACAAAAGGACGAGAATGAAACAACAATAGGACAACAAAAGGACGACAATGAAACAACAATAGGACAACAATAAAACGACAATGAAACAACAATAGGACAACAATGAAACAACAATAGGACGACAATGAAACAACAATAGTACAACAATGAAACAACAATAGTACAACAATGAAACAACAATAGGACAACAATGGAACTACAATAAGACAACAATGAAACTACAATAGGACAACAATGAAACCACAATAGGACAACAATGAAACAACAATAGGACAACAATGAAACAACAATAGGACGACAATGAAACAACAATAGTACAACAATGAAACAACAATAGGACAACAATGAAGCAACAGGACAACAATGAAACAACAATAGGGCAACAATGAAACAATAATAGGACGACAATGAAACAATAGGACAACAATGAAACAACAATAAGACAACAATGAAACAACAATATGACAACAATATGACAACATTGAAACAACAATAGGGCAACAATAGGACAACAATGAAACAACAATAGGACAACAATAGGACGACAATGAAACAACAGTAGGACAACAATGAGATACCACTAGGACAACAATGAGATACCATTAGGACAACAATAAGACGACAATGAAACAACAATAGGACAACAATGAGATACCACTAGGACAACAATAAGATACCAGTAGGACAACAGTAGGACGACAATGAAACAACAGTAAGACAACAATAGGACGACAATGAAACAACAATAGGACAACAATAGGACGACAATGAAACAACAATAGGACAACAGTAGGACGACAATGGATCAACAATAGGACAACAATGAAACAACAATAGGACAACCATGAAACAACAAAAGGACAACAATGAAACAACAATAGGACGACAATGAAACAACAATAGGACGACAATGAAACAACAATAGGACAACAATGAAACAACAATAGGACAACAATGAAACAACAATAGGGCAACAATAGGACGACATAGAGAAGAAAACTGGAGACAGAAATAAAATTGATGAGGAAGACATTGTACTTCCTTGAGCTGATGGCACGTGACATGAGGACTTGGATTATGTTTGTTGAAGGCCCCTGTTCCTTGGGGAGCTAACGGGTATTGATTGATTGATTTAGTTTTAACTGGTTGTCTGTATGTTGGTATATCTGTCTGTACATCTATTTATCTATATGTCTGCCTGCCTATCTATCTACCTACCGAGTCATTCCCACGTTCTAATTAAGACAAACAATTATCTTCTACCAAGATTCACTTCCGCTGTCATCCATGCCTGTCTTAAGATCCTAACCAAACAGATTACTCCACTCATTGTTCCCGCTCTGATGAGAGCTCTTACGTCTGAATGAAATCCGTTGAAGAGCCTGCGCATGATGTAGCAAATACAGGAGACATCCATCTTAATACAAACAGCCACGCGCATGCGTGAGCTTTGGCTGTCTTGTTTGTGGAGCGTCAAATTATGTTTTCGAAGTTTATCATAAAAGTGTTTGTCTAAGTGCTTCCGTTGACACAATATAAAATTGCCATTGAAGCCATTCAATATTGCTAGGACGACTTCTGTCTTTCTTTCTTACTGAAAACAAAATGGAATCTGTGCATATACAGCCATTTGGCTACGCTGTATATACATACATTTTTTAAAAATAGAAGTTTTGCCTCGTTTTGGCGAGGTACGTCAAGTTCATCCCAGACACAAATTCCGTCGGTTATATTAGGGTGCAAGTCCAAATGTAAAAGATCGTGCGGTCATTAACATTTTTAGGTCATGAACAGGTATTATAATAATGTAAAACATCAATGTAATGCTGCTAGGGGGCGCCGCAGTAGCCAGAGCAGTAAACATCGATGATTTCATGACATTTCGGATTTTTAATACCAGCTGAGTCATATGTCGTATTCCATGTAGCTCCCAGGGGGTCTGGGAAGAGACAAATATAGAACATGACCTACATCACGTACAAGTCAACTAATATTGGGTTATGCATGAGGTTGGCAACCTCAACAGAAACCACGGTTGCAAGATCACGTAAATGTTTGTGTTCGTTTGTTCGTTCGTTTGTCTACTATGTTGCTGTTATACCCTGTTCAACCTGAGAGTTGGTTATAATTGGGGTACATTGTGTGTTTAGTTTCTTCGGTGCTAGCCGGTTGTTAGTCCTGAAAAGGACTGGTCCTAAAAAGGACCGCTAGCTGACTGTCTGGATTCCTCTTCGTTGTTTGTCTGTTCGTGTTGCTGTGGCGTGTTTCATAGTGTTTTTAAATGTTTGTGCAGGCTGCAGAGGTGGCTTTATGCTCCGTAAGGATTGCGAAAGAAAATGATAATGATTTAAATGTGTTTGGCGGTATGAGTATTTTGCATCATATTCTTTAATCGGTTCCAAAATACGTAGTTGTACAGTTACTATATGTTTTAATACAACACGCGGGGAAAGCGTAAGTAAAGTGTCATTTAATCACATATGTTTATTTATGGTTTTTTTATTTTTTTTTATTTTTGCTGTCCTGTTTCCTTTGGAAAGCGATGGGAGATTTCTTAAAAAGAGCACTGGAAAAAAAAATAAAACTCTTTTCCAAAATAATTAACGGATTGATTTTTAACTAGTTGTCAGTGTGTATGTCTGTATATCTGTCTCTATGTTTATTAATCTACTGGTCTGTCTGTTTATCTACCGCCAGCATCATAACCCACATAGTAATTATAAAATAAATCATCTTCTCAACCAAAATATCCCTTGGGGGGAAAAAGTAAACACAAATTATTCTTATTATTATTTTTTTAACTTTTAAAATATTTAAAGTTAACATCGTCCAGAATCAACAATATGAGCTACAGACAAGATCATCAGTCTTCGAAATGTGTTGCAGATGTTGAAATGGTAAGATGCTGACTTCTTGTCTTCCCTTGTCATTGATTTAACTTGCTAAAACGTGATATTTTGGTAACATTCACTTTAGTCCGTAATTTAAAATACAAGTCGCCATAATTGTCGGTGTAGTAATTGAATTCAGTGTCAAGAAATACCCGTTGTGTCTCACAACTGTTGTATTTTATTTCGAACTGTTCTTGCATTTCCGTAATTCTCACTCTGCATTTGAAAATTGCTCCTAACTTCCACCTAACTTAAACGAATCCGTCAGTCGAATCAGCCATTCATTAATTAGTGGCTGCAAATTTAGACGACACAGTAGCTTTTGTAAGGACTAATGAGCCAATGAGCACAACTTGACACTAAATCTTGCCAGATAGTTTCAGCAATTTGAGACCGCTTTTTCTTCAAGAGAAACTAAACATTAGTAATCTGACCAACCATATCTGATAAAAGATAAATGGATCGCATGCGTCCAGCTGTTTGTTCAGAAGACATTAAGGCCGATAACAAAAATTGATGTAGGCAGTTAGTTGTAACTATTAGATGGAAGGCCGCAAATAACTATATTTTAATGGTTCGTGATATTAAAAGACGCTAAATGAATAAATCCGTCTTCTTCTTCTTCAAGTACCATGCCTAGTGGCGTAGGAGATCATGTCTCTCCACAACTTCCGGTCCCCAGTACAATTTAGCAATTCTGCTGTTGACTTCTTTCCGTGCCACGATGTCAAACTGTCCAGTATTTGCTATATTTGTATTCTACAGGCAGGTGTAAAATTAAACCATTAGGCAAAGTCCAAGAAATATATATATATTTGTTAGCATGCAACAAATATATATTTGTTAGCATACAACAAATCTTTACCTTTCTATACGCGTTTTAAACGTCGCAAATCCTTCCAGTAACTATCTTCAGCATATAATATGAGCTGTATTATACTCCTATCGTGTGTTCTCGTAACGATACTTAGTATCTCTCACACAATGGGCTGCATGTCTCAGGCTTCACTCATCGCCACACCAACTATTACCGTATGCCTTCATCAGTAGCCTTTAATAAGTAGCTCGTATAATTAATACGTTGACAGAACAACAACAATCAGATACCACTAGGACAACAATGAAACAACAGTAGGACAACAATCGAATAACACTAGGACAACAATGAAACAACAGTAGGACAACAATCAAATAACATTAGGACAACAATGAAACAACAGTAGGACAATAATCAAATAACACTAGGACAACAATGAAACAACTGTAGGACAACAATCAAATAACACTAGGTGTCACGTGAAAGATAATTTATTTTACCATCTTGTCCATAATTTGATTACTCCTTTAAATGTTCTGTTTTCCTGGACATTTTGTAATTTCTTTTTCTTTCCTTTTCTACCTTTGTGGCCAAACTTTCTCACCCTCTCAAACCCCACCCGAGGTTGTTTACGCTGGCCAGCTGCGGTCAGCTAACGCTAGACGTAATGTTATCTAAAAGCACCTGTGGTACGTTCGACCAGAGAAACATTTCTCGGGTCCGCTTTAAGTGTTAGAACGAGCCAAAGACGGTTTCTGTGAAAGAAACGGTTCGTTAGAGGCGGGTACCCTCTGTGGTCCCAACAGGGGAATTTCTCTGGTCGCTTTAAAACGTTTGATGACGAGCGGCTGGTACCCTTTGAGGCCTGGGTAACGAGTGTGATCTGTTTCAGGGGAAGATAACAATCGCGGTCAGTCTTTGGGTTTTC
Organism: Oreohelix idahoensis; assembly: GCA_024509875.1. Lineage (NCBI taxonomy): Eukaryota > Metazoa > Mollusca > Gastropoda > Stylommatophora > Oreohelicidae > Oreohelix > Oreohelix idahoensis. Next base: position 36,573 of record JAMPIV010007739.1, read on the forward strand.
GCCCCTTAGACAAGATAGAGCATAATGTTATGCATTTCTCTACCTGGGGAACTTTCGCACGATTTCTTTTGTCTTACACAGTACTAGAATGTGTTTGCCTATGTTCTAGTCATTTTCGGGTTTCAGGAAGACCGAATCGCTAGAGCAGACTTCAGTCAGGCGAAGAAAGTCATATACTCTTCGATCTAGAGGGTTTCTGTATACATCTAGCAACGAATCGTCAACCCCGTTCCTGAATCAAAACCCCTTTTTTTGTCAACGCCAAGTTAAGCTCACGCAGTGCAACGGAGCCAACGCAAAATCTGGAATCGCCAAACGCAGTAGTAGTTCTCTACTCGCCTATTGGATTACCAGCCAGAGCATTGCGGCTTCCAGAATATCAAACCCGCTCAGCATGCCTATAGCAGAATTCCATATCACCCACCTTTTTGTGCCTAAACGGGACACTCAGCAAACCACAGCCAAACCAGTTTAAACAGGATTTACAGCCAAGCAGAGCCTAGCGCCGGATAAGCGCGCCTGGGACTCTTGTCCTCAAGTGACTTCTTCTGGTGTATTTTCTGGATACTTAAAACCTCGCACGTATGAGCAGCCATCTATGGACAGGCTGTCGTTCAGTTTGTTTATTCGATCAGCAGGAGATAAACAACGTCTTCCAGTGTTCCCTCGCGCAATTAGGGGTCACCAACGTTTAGCCCGACAAGGAAAGTTCGGTATTTCACTTCAGTCATCTTGAAGGATATTTATCGGTAAGACACTTCCTGGAGCTAGCGCCTTTGGTCCCCGAAAGCGGACCCTCTGTCGGACAGCTTAGTTATTTTCTCCGTGTTCTACAGGTTTTATAAGTGTTGGTGGTGTGTGTGTTTGTGGGTGTGTATTCGCATTAATGTTGGTGTATATGATTATTGATGACTATTGATGATTATTTGATTATTGATATAATTTATGCTGTGTATGATGATATGCATTAATTCCATGCTTTTCTTCTTTAATAAAGTTTACACATTTATTAATGCGCTGTTCCCGACCCTTTTCATCCATAATTAACTTGTTTAGCTCTTTACTATAATCTCTATGTATGATAAGAGAAAAGAGAGAGAGCAGGAGGTGCTTAGACAGACATAAGTGAGTTGAGGCTTGGAGAGAGAGATCATTTTGGTAAATCTTCTTCCAGGTTGTCTCAAGTCCATCTCCTATTTACACCTTATCAAAAGTGTAATCTATAACTCTGTCAGTCCACTATCCCTTGTCGATTTCACTACTGTTGTCCAACTCGACAAATACTCAACACTCAAACTCAACCACGACAAATGGGAGCCCGTCCGAGTTTCTAGAACCCATCTAGTACAACATTTAATATGTGCTCGATCCGAGGATGAATCTCTCACAAGATTCTATTCTGATTCTTAGAGTTTAGTGTTCGGCAGATTATAGGAATTTCTTTCCCCTAGACATTTCGAACTATTTCTTTTGGGTGGAAGTCGGAACAGCGTTTTTTTCTCCACAGCAATCATAAATATTTAGTTACATTTATTGTTCATGCTACACATGAGACAGCTGGTAAAGGTTGATGGTATCACTGCTGAGTTTTTGGTTGACAAATCTGACGACTATTGTTGTAAAAGTCAAAAAAAAATTTTTTAAGGGTTAATATTTTTTCAGGAGTAGCTCTTTAATCTGAGATAAGAAGCTACAGATAGTCAGTTACTAACTTGCATCTGTACCAAGGGAGGGTGTTCATTCGGATGATAGTAACCAATCCTCTCAATAGCTTAGTACTGACAGAACTGGGGTGAAGTGATAGTAATAAGTTTTACATCACTTACATTTTTTTGAGTTTTTTGGGGTCTGTGCTTGTCGATCAGAGTAGCTACAAACTTTCTTGTTTTTTAAAGTTCCCAGGCTAGCCTAGATTTTATTGATTATTAAGTTAATCAGCACCTAGTGGACTAGGTAACTAAGATCTCTAGGTTCTATTCTTCTATAGTGTTTGCTCACCCTGATATAATGGCCGATCTAGATAAAGTGCATAGGATTGCCCTCGAGGTAGCTAAGTACATGGAGTACAAGGATAGCGAAATCCAGCCCTTTCTAGAATTTGCAGTAAGCCTACAGGATCAATACGAGGTAGACAATTGGTTTGACAGCCGTTTAATCTTAGCATGGTCCTGTAAACAAACTGGGGAGAGTGAAGCATTCACCCGACAGTATGTAGAAGAAGTGATAGAAGATGAGAAGCAAAGGGAAAAGCAAAGACAAGAACGGGACAAGCAATTGGAAATGGAGCAACAAAAAAACGGGACAAGCAATTGGAAATGGAGCAACAAGAACGGGACAAGCAATTGGAAATAGAGCGACAAGAATGGGACAGGCTACACCAAATCAGAATGAATGAACTGGATAGCCAAATTCGGAGGGTGGAAACAGATACTAAATGTAGTCACTCTACTTCCCCTTCTACTGTGCCCTTAACGGTCAACGCCCCTGCAAACCTTGCGCCCATGAAAGAAAACTTGCCTGCTAAAACCGAACCCCAACTCCAGAAAATTGTCTTTCCTTTGGACTTGGATCCGAAGCCCGAACAAGGAAAGAATTTACGTCGGGATAGCAGACCTAAGGCCACGGGGAAAATTACGCAACGTTCCCAGGCATGGAAACTGCACAAAGGTGAGAGAGGTGCTAACAAGCATTGTAATACGGATTGTTCCCGTCTGGCAAGCGGCGAACCCCGAGCCTCTCACGCTCCAGACCGAGCAGCACCTAACCGACACGTGACGTCGAGAAAAGGGAGCCACACCCTATCACGTTATATTTCGCAAGATTCCCGGCCGGACAGCGAAAAACCATATGCAGAGGCGTATCCCTCCAACTCAACGATCGTAGAAAGGAGGCGCCGCTCCTCTTATCACCCTGAGCTTAAAAGGTGCAAGAATAAGTCGCCTGCTAAAAGGGTTAAACTTTCCAAACCGTTCCAAGGAACTTTGGAAAAACACACCGAGATTTTTTTTCTCGGGCACTTCGCGATCTAACGGGATCTCAAACCGTCCAGTCCTTTGCATGCAGACTGCGGAGCCTGTCAACCAGGAAGTGGATCTCGCATTGCAGGACAAAGTTCAACTGACGCCAGTAACTTCCTCAGGGGAGGGCAAAGTTGACGTTTATGGTGGACACAGGGTTCCAGGCGAAGGGATCCCTGCTATTCCATTTGAGTCTCTCACACTTCTCAGGGCAGAAGACAGTGAGAAAAGCTGCCTTACTACTGTACAAGGAGCCATTGTTGAGAGCCTTGGCTCACGTCATGCTAGTACCGGTGAAGCGACTCAACAAACTCTGCAACTCGCAGATATTGCCTATCTTTCTACACGGATAGAAGCTACGGAGATCTGTTATGATTTAGTAGAACCCCAGAATGCGATCGATTACTCTCTGCTTCAGGCAGCTGAGTTCTCTCATTCACATCGCATTATTCCAGTGGTCTCAACCCCACTGATGGACAGCAAAGTAGTCGCCTCCGCCAGGCCATTACCGAGCAACTTGATCATTTCCGTTGACCAAGCCAGAGTTGTGACTGGCAAGGCAAGGAAAGCTCCAGATCCACCTTTAGACGGCACAGGTCTGAAGATTGATCAATGCTCCCACCGAAACAGGGGAGTAGGTGTGGAGAGGCAGAAGAAAAATGCTAGCATTTCTTCGGCCAACGAACGGCTTTATTTGCCAACTAGGGTTACACGCGCGCGGAAAATTCCGATAGACTGCAGCTATAGAGGGTTATTCAAGGCCACGCCCGTGACAGGTAAATATATACATAAGCAGCCTGAGCCCATCAATGATTACACTGCACATAACAGGCGGATTATCTACGCAGTGGCCAGTGAGTTCAGGCAGGGCCGAAAACCACAACAGGTGCGGATAATTTTCCGGACCATAAACAGGCACAGCGAATTGTGTAACCAAGATCAGGTTCACACGGAAACGAAGGGCGTCAGCGCTGACTGGCCTCGCAAAATCCCATTCGCTGAACGTCTATTAGACAGAGGGAAGAAAAGAAATGAACTCGGAGCTAATCACACAGTACTGACAGAAATTGGATACGATTTTGGTTATGATTATAGAAGGTTCTTACGACATGTAACGGACATCGATGGAAAAGATAAATTACTGTCATTTTTGTCCGTATTCCTCGAACTTTAAAAGGGGGGGGGGGGGGCACTTGTCACGTGAAAGATAATTTATTTTACCATCTTGTCCATAATTTGATTACTCCTTTAAATGTTCTGTTTTCCTGGACATTTTGTAATTTCTTTTTCTTTCCTTTTCTACCTTTGTGGCCAAACTTTCTCACCCTCTCAAACCCCACCCGAGGTTGTTTACGCTGGCCAGCTGCGGTCAGCTAACGCTAGACGTAATGTTATCTAAAAGCACCTGTGGTACGTTCGACCAGAGAAACATTTCTCGGGTCCGCTTTAAGTGTTAGAACGAGCCAAAGACGGTTTCTGTGAAAGAAACGGTTCGTTAGAGGCGGGTACCCTCTGTGGTCCCAACAGGGGAATTTCTCTGGTCGCTTTAAAACGTTTGATGACGAGCGGCTGGTACCCTTTGAGGCCTGGGTAACGAGTGTGATCTGTTTCAGGGGAAGATAACAATCGCGGTCAGTCTTTGGGTTTTCGCCCCTTAGACAAGATAGAGCATAATGTTATGCATTTCTCTACCTGGGGAACTTTCGCACGATTTCTTTTGTCTTACTCTAGATTACGTCTTTCGCCGAACTTCTGTAGAAATACGCACGCCAGGTGTCCGGGGGGAGCGTCCCTTGTGATCTATAAGAGTAGACTGGGTTTAATAGACAAAGACATTCGTAAATTTTCCTGGCCCGTAGATGACCATCATGAGATAAGGCAAACTTTAACACAGTACTAGAATGTGTTTGCCTATGTTCTAGTCATTTTCGGGTTTCAGGAAGACCGAATCGCTAGAGCAGACTTCAGTCAGGCGAAGAAAGTCATATACTCTTCGATCTAGAGGGTTTCTGTATACATCTAGCAACGAATCGTCAACCCCGTTCCTGAATCAAAACCCCTTTTTTTGTCAACGCCAAGTTAAGCTCACGCAGTGCAACGGAGCCAACGCAAAATCTGGAATCGCCAAACGCAGTAGTAGTTCTCTACTCGCCTATTGGATTACCAGCCAGAGCATTGCGGCTTCCAGAATATCAAACCCGCTCAGCATGCCTATAGCAGAATTCCATATCACCCACCTTTTTGTGCCTAAACGGGGCACTCAGCAAACCACAGCCAAACCAGTTTAAACAGGATTTACAGCCAAGCAGAGCCTAGCGCCGGATAAGCGCGCCTGGGACTCTTGTCCTCAAGTGACTTCTTCTGGTGTATTTTCTGGATACTTAAAACCTCGCACGTATGAGCAGCCATCTATGGACAGGCTGTCGTTCAGTTTGTTTATTCGATCAGCAGGAGATAAACAACGTCTTCCAGTGTTCCCTCGCGCAATTAGGGGTCACCAACGTTTAGCCCGACAAGGAAAGTTCGGTATTTCACTTCAGTCATCTTGAAGGATATTTATCGGTAAGACACTTCCTGGAGCTAGCGCCTTTGGTCCCCGAAAGCGGACCCTCTGTCGGACAGCTTAGTTATTTTCTCCGTGTTCTACAGGTTTTATAAGTGTTGGTGGTGTGTGTGTTTGTGGGTGTGTATTCGCATTAATGTTGGTGTATATGATTATTGATGACTATTGATGATTATTTGATTATTGATGTAATTTTTGCTGTGTATGATGATATGCATTAATTCCATGCTTTTCTTCTTTAATAAAGTTTACACATTTATTAATGCGCTGTTCCCGACCCTTTTCATCCATAATTAACTTGTTTAGCTCTTTACTATAATCTCTATGTATGATAAGAGAAAAGAGAGAGAGCAGGAGGTGCTTAGACAGACATAAGTGAGTTGAGGCTTGGAGAGAGAGATCATTTTGGTAAATCTTCTTCCAGGTTGTCTCAAGTCCATCTCCTATTTACACCTTATCAAAAGTGTAATCTATAACTCTGTCAGTCCACTATCCCTTGTCGATTTCACTACTGTTGTCCAACTCGACAAATACTCTACACTCAAACTCAACCACGACACTAGGACAACAATGAAACAACAGTAGGACAACAATCAAACAATACTAGGACAACAATGACACAACAGTAGGACAACAATGAGATACCACTAGGACAACAATGAGATACCACCTGGACAGCAATGAAACAACAGTAGAACAACAATTAGACAACAATAGGACGACAATGAAACAATAAGACAACAATCAGATACAACAAGGACAACAATGAAAGAACAGTAGGACAACAATGAGATACCACTAGGACAACAATGAAACAACAGTAGGACAACAATGAGGCAACAATAGGACGATAATGAAACAACAATAGGACAACAATCAGATACAACTAGGACAACAATGAAACAACAGTAGGACAACAATCAGATACCACTAGGAAAACAATGAAACAACAGTAGGACAACAATTAAATAACACAAGGACAACAATGAAACAACAGTAGGACAACAATGAGACAACAATAGGACAACAATGAAACAACAATAGGACAACAATCAGATACCACTAGGACAACAATGAAACAACAGTAGGACAACAATCAAATAATACTTGAACAACAATGAAACTACAGTAGGGCAACAATGAGACAACAATCAGATACCTCTAGGACAAAAATGAAACAACAATAGGACAACAACAGACAACAGAAGGACAATAAGTCAGATTCCAGTAGGACAACAATAACATCGCAGTCGGACAAAAATCAGACAACGGTAGTGTTGCGGACTTTTCTTTGATTAAGTGGGCCAATATTATATTTCGTGTCATGTACTGTTAATTCATCTGTTCTGTCATACAACCTGTATCGATTCTTTTGCCGCAACAATGGATTCGTTGGTAGTTCGTTTTATGTTTTAATATAAACGTTTCTTTAATAAACTTCTTAGGTATTCATCTTACAGTGTTGGATTATTTCAATTCTTGTTTGACCAATACATTAAAGGTCAACGGTTAAACTTCATACAACATTCGAAAATGGAACTGTAGAACGCCTTCATTAAAATAAGTCCAGTTTTGACGACTTACAATGTTTAATAAATATTCATTCTTTCAATATGGATAAAAGATAATCATATAGTTCATATTCAAGAGCACTAGGTACATCATAGCGTAGAGTCTACTATTTCTTAGACATTGCATGTCTATTACTTTGCCGTTTTAATTAACGTTCAATTATATTTCAACTAAACTGCTTGGCATAATTATTATTATTCACACAGTATTAAACTGTCCGCTTACAGTTCTATTAGGGTCTCTGCCTAACATATATGCATATCACAACTATGTCCATATATATATTTGGCATTGCTCGCCAGGCTCTATCAGCCTTACATATTCTACCCGCGATCGTACTTCACGATTTTCGCGTTTAATAATTATTGCGGTTAATAATACCTACTTATATCTTCGGACTCAATGGTCCTTACACATTATTTATTTATTGCTTTACCAGCATTACATTTACGGTTACACACTATCATACGTTAGTGGCCATGCCACATTTTCCAAATACTGCCAAAAGGCTCGAAGGCCACACAAAAGACTCACCGAAACTAAGTCTAACACGCGAACTATTTCATTTCGGTCTAGTGAGGTGTTGCATAGTGCGACCATCTGAATCAAGTGCAAACCAAAGTGCTCGCAACCCATGCAACAATCCTCAACAAGTAGTACAACAATGAGATCACACATAGGACAGCAGTAAGATCGCTGTAGGACACCAGTCACACCACAACAAGAGGACGGGGGTCAGAACTTATTCGTCCCGTAGGAAGCATCATGTGCTACATGTAATACATACACGACCGTCATCAAGCTACTGCCAGCAACATTTAAAACAATAGAGGTAGTTGCATAGCAGATACTGCCGTAGGGCAGTGAATGTTAGGGACTTCACTATATTAGGTCCAGCCTCGAGAGGTGGGGTGACCAGTTCCCTTCTTCGCAGTCTTAGGCTTCCAACGCTCAAGAGCAGAGTCAGGTACCTATTAACAGACGTACAGCGAAATTAAAATTCAATATTATGAAGCTCAGAAAGCTGGGATACATTGTGAGAACAAGAAAGATTGGAGAAAAAAGCGACAAAGAATGGCTCTGTTAGGCCTAATAGACAAAGACGTTTAAGACGGGACGGATTCTGTGAGACATCTGGATTGGTACATCGGCTTTTATTACGGAGCTTTGAGCGACCATCGCAGCTGGTCCCATTACAGGACACCTGCACCAAGCAATCACATGCTCCCGCCGAGGTAGTTTCTGTGGCAATCTGTTTTACATAATGTGTTTGCCAGTCCTATGCACAACCACATGTTAGTTTATTTGTACGACGTGCCCGAGGGTGCAGTAGTCTTATTCCTTCCCCCCCCCCCCCCCCCCCCCCCCCCGACTACGCGGGGCATATCGGCATTCAGTTATGACGATAATGTAAAATAATAATACTAAGAAAAGAACCAGATAAGGAAATAATAAATGTAATGAATAAATTACAAAACCAAATCAAGAAGGCTAAAAACCCCATAAGGACATAATGCTATAAATAGCGAATCATAAACCATTTAGTTAAAGAATAAACGTAAACAGACGTGACGCACTCATCGGTGGAAATCAACTTTTTCCATCTATTCCGAAGCAGCAGACAAACAAAGCAACAATGACAGAAGATGACGTTGAAAAAGACAAAATACAACTGAAAATTTGATACAGCCTGCTTCTCTCCCCACCTGTTCTTGTCATTCTGTTTTTTCCCTCCTTCTGTAGTAGTGCATGTGCGATTGAAATGATACTGTATGCAAGATGACAGAGAGAGGAAGGGCAGAATGTAAGACGGGCCTGCGTGCCCAATTCTGAACCCTTTGAAAATAAAATTCGTTCGTTCGTAGTAACAAACACGACTAATTTACAACCGACGGTTCTTTCAGCACTCGCAATTAAGCCACTGTCAGCTCGTTACCGTATTTATCCGGCTAAAAACCCCGATTTCACTATTCATTCGCCCTGCCAATAACGAAGAGCGAAGGCGAGTTGCTTACCTCATTAGAAGGGTTTCTTATAAGACTGACTGTAGTTAATCTTAATTGTGTAAATATGTTTTATTTTTAAATTCTCGTTTTGACTGTCTTGTTACGTTGAGATTAAAATTAAAGAATGAAATGATGTAATCATTAAATGTTTGTGTAGTTTCAGCTAATGCAGGCTGTCTAGATCATTGTTGTACTTTGTTCTTGGTTCTCAAGCGCCTTCATATATTCATCCAGCCTCTCCCATCCCACAGTATCGGCTCTAATGTGTTTTAGCTGTTGGGTATATCAATGGAACTCGAGTCGGAGTTAAGGCAAGATTTTTTTTTTTTAATTAGCAGAGAACCAACTATTTGGCGAACCAACGAGCCGTCTTCGTTTATAACGCAATCTCATGGAATAACACCAAAATAGTTTTGTTTAAATTGATGTAATAAAAACAGTAACTGAATAAAATAGAGATTATTGTTTATCATTATTATTTATTGTGATTGATATGATTGTTTTAATATGATGCGGACTGAGGCTATTTGCAATTTAGATTTTTTGTTTTTTTTACATGAAACTTGTTATAGAACTGTACTTGATAACTACCGTTACTGAGTTGAAAATCGACTTTAAAACTGCTGTTAGTTACTTGAGAGTCGACTTCCGAATTTCAATGAGAGACTTGAGACCCGACTTGAGACTTGTCAGGAAAGATTTGAAAACAATTACGAAACACTGTTACATGCGTTCATACGCGCGCGGAAGCATATGCCATAACAAGGATGCAAGATAACAATATTATACACAGCAAAGACTGTACACGTTATTCAACATAACAGTAACATGACAAAATATTTAATTTCCCTCAGCTGAGAAATGATTGAAAGATAATGGGCGCACAATGTGGAAGTGGGAATGGGACGAAATAGCAGTGAGACAGCTGATGGAAAACAGAGTGACAGAGTTTGAAAAAGGTTCATCGTACAGGGTGACTGAAAAATTACTCCGTTTCTAAATTGTTTAATTGTCACATTTCTATTTGGTATACACGAAACAAACGTCAAAACATTTTTAATTGAAATTTTATTAATACATTTTGTAATTATTTTTTTTTAAAAGTATTTCCCAAATAAAATAAAAGACCATAATATATTAAAATTGCTAATTCTTCTTCTGCGTTATGTTTGTGGTCATGCTAAATCTGCAGGCCTGTCGTCAGGACGAAGTCCACAGTCTTTTCCAGGTCAATGTGGCAGGTCCATAGCTTCTGCCTGAGCTCAGCATTCTCTGGCCAGGGCAGGCGTCGAGGGTCATCATGAGTTGGGCAATTTCGGAGAATGTGTTCAGAGGTCTGGATTCCGGTTCCACATGGACATTCATTCGTGTGAGATATCTTAGTACCATATGGACATTCTTTCGTATGAGATATCTCAGTTCTATATGGACACTCATTCATATGAGATATCTCAGTTCCACATGGGCATTCATTCGTATGAGATATCTCAATTCCACATGGACATCATTCGTGGGAGATATCTCAGTTCCATATAAACATTCAATCGTATGAGATATCTCAGTTCCACATAGACATTCATTCGTATGAGATATCTCAGTTCCACATAGACATTCATTCGTGTGAGATATCTCAGTTCCACTTAGACATTCATTCGTATGAGATATCTCAATTCCACATAGACATTCATTCGTGTGAGGTATCTCAGTTCCACATGAATATTCATTTGTATGAGATATCTCAGTTCCACATGGTCATTCTTTTGTATGAGATTTCTCAGTTCCACATCAATAGTCATTCGTGTGAGATATCTCAGTTCCACGTGAACATTCATTGGTATGAGATATCTCAGATCCACATGAACATTCATTCGTCTGAGATATCCCAGTTCGACATGAACATTCATTCGTATGAGACATCATAAGTCGATAATAATCTGCGGTGGCCAGATTTCAGGCGGAAAATGATGGTCTGAATAAACTGACATTACAAGAGAGAACAAAAATTGCTGTCCGCTACGAGGCTTTGTTTTGAACAGGTCTGATCCTTCGTTGGGCTTTAATGTTATTATGACGTAGCATTTTATGTTATATAATAACAGTTACTTTTTATGCGATCTATTGGTCTTTTATCTGATATGGTTGGTCAGATTACTAATGTATAGTTTCTTTTGCAGCAAAGCTGTCTCAAATTGCTGAAACTATCTGGCAAGATTTAGTGTCAAGTTGTGCTTATTGGCTTATCAGTCCTTACAAAAGCTACGGTGTCGTCGAAATTTGCAGCCACTACAAAATGTATGGCTGGTTCGACTGACGGATGCGTGGAAGTTAGGTAGATAGCAGAGTGAGAATTACAGAAATGCAAGAACAGTTAAATTCATATATAAATTAGTTGGATATGACCGAAGAAATACTTATTTTTAAATAGTGGTAATCTTTACACTCCGTACTGAACACAACAGATTGAGATACTGATAAGTCCAAATTTAAGCAAGGGCAGTAATCGTTATGAGTCTCGGATGTACCATAGATTATAGTGGTTATTCCACTTGAACAGCTGTTAATTTATTTTAAAAAATATGAGTGTATCGCATTCGAATCTTCGAGATGCAGAACGTTTTTCACGGTGGCGTAGTTCCACGTGAGTTAAATGTTCTAAGCTATTTTTGAGCTGTGAGCGAAAGTTCTCGGGAAGCCCCACGGATGTGATTGGCTGGGGGTGTTCTGGAAGAGAATGGTTTTGGTGTCAGTGTGTACCGGGCGAGTGCACTGAGGAGATGTAAAGTGTTTTTCAATGTGTACCAGTGTACAGGCACTTATGCTGAAATATATTATGTGTGATTATCCCAGATGAACTGTATATTAATTAAGGAGATATTTCTTAGGCCTTTGAGTATACAGGCCAGTGTTTAAAGATTATGTACATTTTTGAAGAGTTTGTGTCCTGGGCGTGACTGGAGAAATCAGCCCAGTGTTTTCGAGGGAAGCCTGTACACTGCTTGATATGTCGACTATATTATGAGGCCTATTATTTATCAGCAGTCTTCTAGATGGATTAAATACAGTGCTTGATATGTCGACTTATATTATGAGGCCTATTATTTATCAGCAGTCTTCTAGATGGATTAAAGACAGTGCTTGATATGTCGACTTATATTATGAGGCCTATTATTTATCAGCAGTCTTCTAGATGGATTAAAGACACTGCTTGATATGTCGACTTATATTATGAGGCCTATTATTTATCAGCAGTCTTCTAGATGGATTAAAGACTGCTTGATATGTCGACTATATTATGAGGCCTATTATTTATCAGCAGTCTTCTAGGTGGATTAAACTGCGCTGAGACGTCATATATATTAGAGGCCTATAACTATTAGTACTGCGGGTGTCAGCAGTCTGATGGATGAATTACATAGCGCTGAGACGTCATATATATTGGAGGCCTATAACTATTAGTACTGCGGGTGTCAGCAGTCTGATGGATGAATTACATAGCGCTGAGACGTCATATATATTGGAGGCCTATAACTATTAGTACTGTGAGTATCAGCAGTCTGATGGATGAATTACATAGCGCTGAGACGTCATATATATTGGAGGCCTATAACTATTAGTACTGCGGGTGTCAGCAGTCTGATGGATGAATTACATAGCGCTGAGACGTCATATATATTGGAGGCCTATAACTATTAGTACTGTGAGTATCAGCAGTCTGATGGATGAATTACATAGCGCTGAGACGTCATATATATTGGAGGCCTATTATTTACTAGTACTGCGATGGTCAGCAGTCTTATGTACATGAATTAAAGAGCGCTGAGACGTCATATATTGGAGGCCTATTATTTACTAGTACTGCGATAGTCAGCAGTCTTATGGATGGATTATATAGTGCTGAGGCATAATGTTATTTGAGGCCTATAACTATTGGCACGGCGTTTGCCAGTAGTTCTTCTTGATGGATTATTGTTATTATATAATGTGGATCCTTCTTTTGATATGCTATTATGACCTGTGTAACATGCTGTACTTCGTCTACGTTCTTGTGACCGTGTTGTGGTGTAATAAAACTGTTCATTAACTGTCACAAGGCGTTTAACCCTCCATGACTCGTACGTGAGCTATCGTGGGGTGAGTGACTGTTTCTACACACCCTTCACATATCATACACGGTAACAGCACAGCAGTACACACATGGATAACTAGCCTATATAGCGTATGCAATGAACAAACAGTATGTAAACAGACAGGAATGGAATAACAGTATTTATCGATTGGAGCAACATCCTTTATCAGGCAGGAAAGAATACGAGGAAGAAAGTTTACGTTATCAGATACCATCTATTCACAAACTAAAGATAGGAAATACCGATCAATGTAACTGTGCCACTGATAAAATCACTGCTGAACATTTGCTTCAAAGTTGCCAAAAATACGCGGCGGAACAGAGAAAGCGCATATGGCCGACACTAGTACTATTCATGCCCAATGGGCTGATCACCCGTTGGCTTGTCACACCGATTACGGAAACAACGGCAGATGGATCTATTTGTTGTTGCCCTAAAGACGCCGCTAGGCGTGATGGGAAACTACAACAGAGAAAATCAATCTGCTGTTGCCCTTAAGACGCCACAAGGCGTGATGGCCTCTGACTGCTTGGTCGGTCTTTGGCTAAGGACGGAAGAAGAAGAAGAAGAAGTACTATTCATGAAAAAGCTCTATGGAGATTCAAACAGACTCAAACATTTTATTTGAAAACATTCAAGTGGACGACGTCTGAGAGTGTACAAAGAAGAAATACGGAGAATTATAACGGTTGTAATATATCTTCTGAGACTTGTTATATGTCACTATTAAACATGAAAAGGTTTTTTTATTATTATTTATTTCTGGTGGGGATGAAGCCAACTATCCATTAAGATCGAGTAGTCAGTGACCTGCCCTCCGAACACTATACACATGTGTGCATACCCAACTATCAATAACAGCATTAAAAATCTGGTTCAGAAGAATTGTTACAAAACCGTCATCGCTTTCTCTGAGAATCTCTGTATGGTCTTCTCCATATTTTTCATAACTTATCGATGAGTTTCTATATGAGTAATGACTCAGGCAGGAAATAATAGTTCTCGTGAAAGAAAGAAAAATTAGGGCAGACAAGAAATGTTAGAAAGATAAATCCGGTAATTGAATGCGTAAAAGACTGGAACGGGAAGTTAAAAGTGGAAATACTCTAACACTGCAATAAAAAAACCCACGTGTTCGAAGTTGATTAAAAAACCTCCAAATATGGTGAAAGAAGCGGAGGAAGAGGCGGAGCATAGGAGGAAGAAGTTAATGGCATTCTGCTTCAAAGTGATTTCTTCTGGTGGATTTGTCTCCTAATTCGCAATCACTACCGTTACAGTCGACATGGTCTTTCTCATGAATATTATTATGCTTATCCAAATTTTAATTTACATGGCTAGATTTAATGTTTTAAATTTCTTCTTGTTTTATTTTTTTTTTTTTTAATCAAGAGCGCTCACTATTGCCGCCATTACAAACACCATCGTGAGCGCCCATTGCTACTACTATTACAAACATCTTTCTTGAGCGCCTGCTATTGTCACCATTACAAAGAACATCGTTGGCGCCCATTGTTACTACTATTACAAACATCTTTCATGAACGCCTGCTATTGTCACCGTTACAAACAGCATCGTGAGTTCTCCTTGTCACTGTTAGTATGAACATCATTATTAGCGCCCGCTATCATCTCCATTACAAGCGTCATCCTGTGCGTACCACAACAAAAATCATCGTGAGCGATTGCTATCACCGCTATTACAAACATCAACGTTAGAGCCCATTGTCTCCACCATTAAAGACATCATGCTAACTAATACCATCATAAGCGCCCGCTGTCGCGATTTATATACACCTATGTGGGCGCCTGATGTCACCACTAACAAACATAATTTTGAGCGCCCGGTAAACCTACTTTTACAAACATCATTGTGAGCTCCCGCTGTTACTTCTATTACAAAAATCGACGTTAGCACCCGATGTCACCACCATTACAAACGTAATCCTCCTGTGTACATACATATTACTGAGGCGCCCGCTCTCAATAGCACCACTGTCACCTTTATAAATATTCATCGTTTACAAACATCATCGCCAGCGCTTGTTGCACCTACCATTACAAACATCATTTTTAGCACACGTTGTCCCCGCCATTACAAACATCATTCTGTGCTGCCTCTGTACCTGCCAAAAAAAAATCACTGAGCGCCCGCTATCACCACTTATTACAAACATTATTGCGAGCGCCCGTTGTCACCACTTGTTACAAATATTATCGTGAATGCCCTGCTGTCACCACTTATTACAAACATTATCATCAGCGCCCGCTGTCCCCACTTATTACAAACATCATCTTGAACGCCCTGCTGTCACCACTTATTACAAACATTATCAGAGCGCCCACATTCACCACTTATTACAAACATCTTTGTGAGCGCCCGCTGTCACCACTTATTACAAACATCTTTGTGAGCGCCCGCTGCCATCACTTGTTACAAACATCTTCGTGAGCGCCCGCTGTCTCCACTGTCGCAAACATCAACATAGCCGCCCGATGTCGCCACCATTACCAACATCGTCATGAGCGCCCGCTGTACCAAAACAAATCATCATTATCATTCGCAACATCATGATTACCAGCGAACTACTATCTTGGTTTTATCCCCTCATCTCAAGACTTCTGATCCTACCTTTCGTCTTCACGCATCTTCATCGCACACGCCAGCCACACTCACCACAAGCATCATCATCATTATTATCATCACCATCTTATAAAATTACTATAATTTCCCAATATCATTATATTAGTCGATGCTTCAATTTTACGACTCAGTATTACCTGTAATTTCTTGCCCATGAAATATCTTAACAGACAGGAAACCAATTTTATTGAACTGGATGGTTTAAAAAAAAAAAAAACATAAAAGACGGATTTGGTACTAATCCTATATAACGGCATAAAGCTTGCCTGGTTGCTATGGTAACCGTGACCTCAGAGCAGCTACCAGTTGTTGGTCCTGTAGTCTTGGCTGGGCAAATACAAAAGTAGAAATCAGATATTGAACACCTTTACGACACGGGAATTTCTGACGGACGTAGATAAAGGCGATACGAGAAGTTTGATAATTTAACGACTTTTATTTTTACCAGGTAAGAGAATTACGACTGGAATGTTTGTTGTGTGTTCTCTGCGGTAATTGTTTCTAGGAATGTTTAAATTTTCTTTATTGTCTACCCACAAACCAGATCTATCTATCTATCTATCTATCTATCTATCTATCTATCTATCTATCTATCTATCTATCTATCTATCTATCTATCTATCTATCTTTCTATATCTATCTATCTATCTGTCTGTCTGTCTGTCTGTCTATCTCTCTATTTGTCTGCCTGTCTGTGTCTATTTGGATGCCTGTCTGGGTGTCTATCTGTCTGTCTATCTGTTCATGTGCCTGCCGGTCATTACCAAACCTAGTTCATTTAACAGAGTAGCAAGTAATGGTCCTTGGTACCTGCATCAACCGATGCAGTACAATGCAGCGACATGTGAGCTGGGAAAAAACATCTCGTGACGACGACTTTCGCAGACAGGCTATGAATCGAAATCGCTCACGACCCAAAATCAATAGAGTTAATGAAAGAGTCAATTTACCTTGCTTTCATGAAATACACAGAAATATCACGCCTCCCGACATGTGGGAAACACTAGAGGTATTATCTCGAATAAACGAAATATCCATTAAGAGGACTACACATCCCTGACAGAACAAAAATAGCGGAGATCCCCTCTTCAACGAGGCATCTCTTTCGCCATTCCAAATCGCTCACTCCCACTAGTGGTGGGCGGAAACCGATCGACAAAGAAGCAAGACAAGTCATGCGCAGTCCAGCGCAAAACGACCACAGCTCAAACTTAACTGCATTCGATACCAACGCGAGAAGACAAATGCTTACCGAGAAAAGTGACTATAAATTCCAAGCAGTTGTTGCCCTTGCGTTATAAAACAGATATTGAAATAAAACGATGTTGCGAGAATTTATCACGCAACATATCACCACCTCCTCCCGATAAAAAAAAAAATGTGGAACATATTTTTTTTTTTTCAATATCAAAGAGCAAGCGATAAGCGGCTCAAAACGCACGAATTATGCGCTGATAATTAACTAAATTGCCAAACAATAGGCTAATTATAGAGTGTCTGGTGAGGATATACCTCAACAGAAAAATAAATATGTCTCAAAAAATATTCACATCGGGGAGGTGTCACCAACACACATCACGTTAGCATGTAAACACAATATACGTATGCAAGTTACTATAATCATCATTAAACAGCATACTCTAATATTGTCTTTAAAAATGGATGTACAAATCTGATAGGAAAATTTAGATAGTACATTCTTTGACATGTAATGACATAAGTACATAGTAAAGTTAAACTACATGACGATCCAGGACATATGCTCTGGTATTCCGAGGGTAAGTACACAATCTAGAACTCGTAAGGTAAGTCCTCAGCTCAACAATGACATTCTGAGAAAGTACAAGCAATATAATGCTAATTAATAACTAATATGCTTCATAAGGTACAATACATTATTAATAATTGTGGCTGTTTAGTAAACTAACGGCCCTTATATTAACTACTCAGTCCTCCTCTATCATCTTAAAAAACGAACAGAAGAAGATGACAACAAAGCACGATAGTGTGTACATATAAAGTAAGTACAGATGTGCTAATCTATTGTAGAAATATAGGTGTGTTATGACTCTGTAATATATGGAAATATAGGACAGAAGTATTAGTTGGAGTCATGTGGGCATCTAGACAAAATGTCAGCCATCACATTATCCGCACCACGGATAGCTCGTACCGTGAAGTGAAAAGGTTGAAGAGCTATAGCATATCGAGTGGATCTCGAACTCTTCAAATTCTTAGTCTGAATAGCTGTAAGAGCTTTCTGATCAGTCTCTAGAATGAAATGTGCGCCCAGGAGGAATCTTTGTAGCTTTAGAATTGACCAAACCATCGCTAACAACTCACGGTCTAAAACCGAGTAGTTCCTCTCTGCCGCATTTAGTTTTCTAGAAATGTACATAACAGGATGCAGAGTATTTGCATATTCTTGCATCAGTGCTGCTCCAATCCCAGTGGATGAAGCATCACTCCGAAGAACAAAAGTCCTATCAAGAGTAGGTAATCTTAAGATGGGAGGAGAAGAAAATATATTCTTGATTTGGTCTAGTGAAGATTGGCATTCTTCAGACCAACGGACCAGATTAGGCGAACCTTTCTTCAACAATGTTGATAGAGGTGCCATGATCGAAGATAAATTTGGAATAAATCTCCCATAAAATTGAATTAAACCTAAGAGACTCCTAACTTGTTTCTTCGTTTTAGGAACAGAGATGTTCAGTATTTTGGAAGTATTGTGGTCTTCTGTCTTCAAGAGACCATGACCAACACGATGACCCAGGAAAGAGATTTCACCAAAACCAACAAAAGCTTTAGAAGGTT
Source organism: Oreohelix idahoensis (assembly GCA_024509875.1). Lineage (NCBI taxonomy): Eukaryota > Metazoa > Mollusca > Gastropoda > Stylommatophora > Oreohelicidae > Oreohelix > Oreohelix idahoensis. Next base: position 55,318 of record JAMPIV010007739.1, read on the forward strand.
TTGCTGTCAAATTATTCTCACGTAGAGTGGACAGTAAGTCATATAACCCTAAATAGTGATCTTCCCAGGTATCACTGAAGAGACAGATGTCATCTAAGTATGCGATGACATCCGAACGATGTGACAGAATTCGACGCATCATGCGAACGAAAGTGGCAGGGGCGTTCATGAGACCAAAAGGCATAACATTCCATTGAAATAGACCCCTAGGTGTAGAAAAAGCAGTAAGAGGTTTGGCATGCTCTGCTAAAGGCACTTGCCAATAACCTTTAGACAAGTCAAGTTTAGTGAAGAATCTAGAATTAGAAAGTCTAATCAGTAGATCTTCTATTTTTCGACTCAGGACAGGGCATAACAAACTGAATAAACACATGCACAAACGAGGCTTCACCACTGTGCAATGTGGATTTTGCTGAGCATGTTCTACATTTGCTAAAGGCGAATGACTCAATAACCTCAAAGACAATGGTCAAGTTTAGTGAAGAATCTAGAATTAGAAAGTCTAATCAGTAGATCTTCTAACAAAGGCATCGGTTCAGCGTCGAACTTTGTGACCTGATTCAATTTGCGATAATCAACACAAATTCGTATGTTCTTATCCTTCTTCCGGACAATAACCATGGAAGAAGAATATGGTGAAGTCGATGGTTCAATTATATTTAATTGAATCATTTTCATCCAATTCCAATTCCTTTTCCACTTGCGACTGAAAGTGTATAGGAATAGGATACGGCCTAACCCTAATTGGATTATTGTCGGTAAGAATTATGTCATGTTCTATGACATCTGTGTGTCCAGGAATGTCAGTGAGAACATCCTGAAATGTTTGTAACATCGACGAGACTTGTCGATGTTCGTCACCAGAAAGATTAGGAGAAACAGAAACGTTTTTCCAAGATTCCGTGGAATGTAATGGAACCACTGGAAGGGGAAGGTTGACATCAGAGAAGGTAGCTTCCTCATCCTGAATGACAGACAGGGATGAATAATGACCGTGAGGTGCAGGAGCATCATCCGTTGCCTGGAAAATAGGCAGCAAATAGTCCGGACGTTCGTGAAATTCCGAAAGCATGTTTATGTGGAAAGTTTTATGCTTTCCATCAATATCGACCACATAGTCAACATCGGAAATCCGAGAGACTATTGCATACGGACCTTTCCATGCAATAAGAAGTCTATTTTCCCTACTGGGGAGTAGGACGAATGCTTTGTCACCTGGACAAAGTTGTCGTAGACATCTATTCTTGTTAGCAAACTGCCTTGCCTTCTCTTTAGCAATTTCTGATGAAGCAGTTGCTAGCTTACATGCCTCAATGATCTTTTGTCTAAGAGCAATGACATACTCATATGAGGATTGAGTTTCATCGCTAATATCATCGGCAGTGATGAGATCGTGTAATAAAGACATAGGGCCGCGTGGACGCGCGCCAAAGACAAGTTCGAAGGGAGAAAATCCTGTGTGTTCATTAGGGACTTCTCTATAGGCAAAGAGAGCCGCGGGTAAAACCCTGTCCCAATCTTGAGGATGATCTTCAGTTATCTTACCAAGCAAAGTCTTGAGCGTTCTATTCAGACGCTCAACTAACCCATTAGACATAGGATGGTAGATACTACTGAGAGATCGTTCAATATGTAAGGTAGACATTACCTGTGACATAGTGTCAGATATGAGTTGAGTGCCATGGTCTGACAATATTTCTCTGGGGAACCCCAAGCGAGAAAATATCAACCAAAGAGCATCTGCGATATCTGTAGTAGATATGCTCTTAAGAGGAATAGCCTCTGGCCAACGTGTGCACATATCGACACATGTAAGGATAAACTGATGTCCTCTGGCCGACTTGACCTTAAAAGGGCCAATAATATCTATGGCCATTTTCTGAAACGGCCGAATAGGAATGTCAGCAGCCTGGATAGGCGCAGCATGTCGTGGTCCTCTAGATTTGACCTCCTGACATACCTTGCATGATCGGCAGTAAATACGAATGTCCTTATTGACAAAAGGCCAAAAGAAAGCCGCAAGGACTCTCGACTTCGTACGGGCAAAACCCATATGTCCAGCACATTGCGAGTCATGAGCATGTTGCAATATTTGGACTCTCATGCTCTTGGGAACAAGAATTTGCGAATGTGCCGACGTAGCCGAATCTTGTACCATACGTACAAGTACGCCGTTTCTCATTGCAATCCAAGATTTTCTATTTGTATCCTGATTCGGATCACCTTTCTTCGCAAGAACGAAGAATTTTTTTAAAGAAGAATCTTCTTCTTGCAATTTTATGAAAGAGTCACGAGTGATCACTAAGTGACTATCTTGGCTATCAACTTCATTATCACTATTCAGTGAAGTTTCGGGTGTTTGTAGAGCTTGTGCTCTTGTAACTACTGCATTTGTAGCTTGCATGTTATTATCTTCCCAAGCAGCAATCTGCTGTGGGGTACACTCCCTAACTCCGTGAATACGACCAATAATAAGGTCCGCAATAGGATTAGGTAAGAGACAAGCATGCACATCTCCAGTAAAGAAAGGAGTGGCAATGCGAATTACAGCAGTAGGATATTTTTCTAGAGTGCCGCCAAATGTGACACATTTAATAACCCTTCCTGTAGCACAAGATGGATCTACAAGCGATTGTCTAACACCAATAGTGGTGCATCCGGAATCGAAAAGTAGTGAGACCGGAGTATCATTAACAAGACCCTTATGTAGAATTAAAGAACCCCTCCCGTCATGCGCAACAGCAGCAGGAAGAGCGGGAAGTGGGTGACCACAACTCAAAGTAGTTATGGTACCCGGTTCGAATAAAGTACTGCATTGGGGGCATTTGTTTGCTCTCTCAAAGTCAAAAGCAGAACTAGTGACAGCGTCAAAGTTTTTACTATCAACAACATGATTACAGGCTCCCTCAGTTTCCTGTTGTACAGCATTAGCCTGCTGATATCTCTTTTTTTTGTGTTGAGATCTACCCCGACTATTATTACCTCTGAAGTTATCAGAGTTATTATTATCTCTGCAGTTATTATTGTCTCTATTGTAATTGTTATACTGGTTCGAATTCCAGTTTCCACGATTACTATCATGTTCACATTGATGCGAACATCTATTTGTTTGGTTCTGAGGTCTTCGGCAGGAATAACCTCTATTACCATATCCTCTTTTGAAATGCTTATAATTATTAGGGTGATAGTAACGAGTACTATCAGGTTGTCTCCAATTCTTCGAAGAAGAATCACCATGAAATTGATTTCCATGATTTTGACAGAAATTACCGCTACTCTTTCTATCAAAATTTTGTTGGGATCTACGAGCAAAGTTTTGACCATACGGAGCTGCCGAAGCAACTGGTAAACCTTCTTTCACCTTAGAGTTACCCATGGTTATGTGTGGGTGCGCAGTTACGTATTGGCAACAGAAATCTTCCATTTCTTTTATTGTTTTAGGTTTACGTTCATGAAGGAAAGCAAGGAAAGACTCATTGACAGACGACATGACTTTGTCTCTAAGTATTAAGTCCATAAGTCCTTCATAAGTTTTTTCCGTCTTAGATAGTTCAACCCATCGTGAGAAAGTAATGCGTATTCTTGCAATAAACTCGGAGAATTCAACTCCATTTCAGGTAACATGTTTTTAAATTGTAGACGATAGCCGTCTTCGTTAAGCTGATATTTCTTTAACAAAGCGGCCCCTGACAACCTCATAATTGTTCTTGTCAGGTTCATCCACCATATTTAATATACTTAGAGCTTTACCTGTCAGTATCCCTGATAACTGATAAACATATTTTGCTTTGTCTATGTTATGAGCTGTACATGCTTGTTCAAATCTGTCCAGATAGAACATTATGTCATCGCTGGAAGGACTAAATGTTGGTAACTTAATCTTAAAAGTATCATTATTAGCCTTACCAGAAGATGAACCCTTGTTTGAATCATTACCATTACTCATGCTTGTCAATTTCAATTTTTCCAACTCTAAAGCTAAGACCTTTTCTTCATGTTCCATTTTTGCTTTCTCTTTCCTCTCATCAGACTCTCTCTGTAATCTTCTTTCCTCAGCCTGAGCCTCTTTTTGAAGTCTTTCATTTTCAGCTTCTTTTTCAAGTCTTTTATTTTCAGCCTCTTTTTCAAGTCTTTTATTCTCAGCCTCTTTTTCAAGTCTTTTATTCTCAGCCTCTTTTTCAAGTCTTTTATTCTCAGCCTCTTTTTCAAGTCTTTTATTCTCAGCCTCTTTTTGAAGTCTTTCAGCTTCTAGCTGTAGCTGGAGTTTTCTCTCCTCAGCTTCTGATTCCCTTTTTTGTTTTTCCATTTCCATTTGGAATCTTTTTTCATCCACCTGCATCTGCAGTTTCTTTTGTTCAGCTTCCATTGCTTTATCATATCGAGCAGTTGCAAATTCTTCTAACTTATCACCAGTCTTCCCAAGCAATTTACCCTGCTCAATAAAGTGCTCAAATGTAGACATGTTGTCTAACATATGAGTCCAAAACCTGAAATAATTAACTAATTTATTTCAAACCTAAGTGTAACAAGTCTTAATTAAGCACTTGTATATTCACATCACCTTATATTATCCCAGTCTCTGTGGGAAACAAGTCTCCAATCAAAGAACTTGTATATGAAATATCAGCATTCAATTCTTGATCATAAGTGCACTTCTCATTCAATAGTGCACGACACTATTCATCATTCATTTATCATCAGTATAGTAGTAACAGTGCATTAGCATAGCCCATTAACTAATTACTATAACTGTAAACAATGACTATGTAAACACATGCAGAATGTAAACATTGAAAATGTAAACAATACAAACAATGTAAACAATAACAATGTAAACAATAACAAAGATCAGCAACAATACAAAAACTTTCGCAGAAATCAACTAAAAATAAAGCAGAAATTAATGAAATATCACAAAAAATGTGACGATATCTGCGATAGAATTAAACAAAATACATGACACCACAGTGTATAAACAAAAATGTTGTATGAAACTAAATTATAGACAAGAGTAGGCTAACAAACACAAACAAATCAAAACAAAACTAAAGAATGCGAAATAATAACGAAAACAATATTAAAACATGTCATCACAGCTAACATAAATAGCAACAGAAGTCGCTTAGCAAATTCCAGTATTGGAAATTTGCAAACCTTACAGAAAACGCTCACAATAGACGACCTCTATGACGTGGCATAATCTAACGGAGACACCACCCAACCGAGAACCCGCTGAAATATAAACATATAAATATACAAATAACATATAAACATAAAACATATAGAATGAGATGATACACAGAAGACTCAGCAGAAGTATAAGGGCACAGTTTACATACAAACAGGCCACTTAACTTATAGGCTTCCAATCGTAGAACAGCAGAAAAACGGATGTCAATCAACGTCCTAAAGAGCGAAGCTCCAACGATGATGGCACATCTGAACTGCTTCCACTGCTAACACGATGGTACAAGAGCTTCTGACATACTGTGTGTTGAGTTGTTTCGGCACTTGACCTTCTAATCCAAAAGTAAGTTGATGGAAATCGGTACTTGGCCTTCTTCAGAAAACAACCCGTTTCAACCGGCACTTGACCTTCTCAAAAAACGACAGCACTGGAACCTTGACAGCAGCAACTTGCTTGACTTGCGTAAAAGATAACAGCAGTCCGAGTTATCCGGCAACATGTAACAACGCCGGGTACTGTCAAATTCTTGTTTCCGTCAAAAAATTGAAATTTGACTTTTACCGGGCAACGCCGAGTACTTTGAAAATTTTGAAGATGTTGACTGTATTGAAGAATGTTAATTTCTTGAAGGATGCTGATGAATTCTTGTTGAAAATGAAGTGGGTAAGGGACCCCGTGTTTGCTGGTACCAGAATCAAACCAGCTTATGGCCACCAAATGATGCGTGATGCCATATGATGATGGATGGCATCCGCATGTCTGGTTTTGTGTAGTGTGTAGATGTGTTCAGTCAAAACAATGTTCATGCAACAATAACAGGGCAATCCACATAGGACGTCAGTAAACTCACGACGTATAAAGTCAATGAGTCTTGAAACAGCCGTTGACGTTTTTCTTCATTATTTATTGTGGACGCCACAGTGACAAAATGGTTACGCAAATGTGTAGGCACATCAAACAGTCATTATCACAGCAACATTCAATACAGCAATAAACGGTAGACAGCATTACAATGATGAGTCAGATGCATGTTATATTTCATAGTGCTGTAAATGTAGTCAGGTGGAAAACTCCATCCTTTTCTATAACAGCCAGGAGATAACCAGATGTATGAGATCAGTTCACTCTCCTTAGTTTGACTTCAGCAAGACAGACACGTCTGCCGAAGTATAAATAATGTCCTCAAAAATATCCTCTAGATAATAAAGGTTTTCCAAACCTAGTTCATTTAACAGAGTAGCAAGTAATGGTCCTTGGTACCTGCATCAACCGATGCAGTACAATGCAGCGACATGTGAGCTGGGAAAAAACATCTCGTGACGACGACTTTCGCAGACAGGCTATGAATCGAAATCGCTCACGACCCAAAATCAATAGAGTTAATGAAAGAGTCAATTTACCTTGCTTTCATGAAATACACAGAAATATCACGCCTCCCGACATGTGGGAAACACTAGAGGTATTATCTCGAATAAACGAAATATCCATTAAGAGGACTACACATCCCTGACAGAACAAAAATAGCGGAGATCCCCTCTTCAACGAGGCATCTCTTTCGCCATTCCAAATCGCTCACTCCCACTAGTGGTGGGCGGAAACCGATCGACAAAGAAGCAAGACAAGTCATGCGCAGTCCAGCGCAAAACGACCACAGCTCAAACTTAACTGCATTCGATACCAACGCGAGAAGACAAATGCTTACCGAGAAAAGTGACTATAAATTCCAAGCAGTTGTTGCCCTTGCGTTATAAAACAGATATTGAAATAAAACGATGTTGCGAGAATTTATCACGCAACATCCGTCTGTCTGTTTGATCCAACCGTCTGTCCGACAGTCTGTCTGTTCGTCTGTCTGTCTATCTGATCCAACACTCTGTCCAACCGTCCGACTACTCGTCTGTCTGTCTGTCCGACTGTCTGTCTGTCTGAGAGTTCATCTGTCTGTTCGACCGTCTGTCTGACTTCACCTGTCGGCGTGCCTGTATTTATCCTACCGCCTGCCTGTCTGACTGTTCGTCTGTCTGTCTGTGTTTATCCTACCGTCTGTCTGTGTTTATCTTACCACCTGTCTGTCTGACTGTTCGTCTGTCTGTCTGTATTTATCCTACCGTCTGACTGTTCGTCTGTCTGTCTGTATTTATCCTACCGTCTGTCTGACTGTTTGTCTGTCTGTCAGACCGTTTGTCTGTCTGACAATTCGTCTGTCTGACTGTTCATCTGTCTTGCCGGTCGTCTGTTTGTCTGACAATTCATCTGTCTGTCCATATTTACCCCGACCGTCTGTCTTCTGACTGTTCGTTTGTTCGTCTCTCTGTCGGTCTGTGTTTGTCTGTCTGTCCGACTGTTCGTCTGTATGTTTGTTCGACCGTCTGTCAGGCCATCTACCTTCCTGTCTGTCTTGTCCTGCCCTTCTGTCCGACCGTCTCTGTTTGTCTGTTTGTCCGTCTGTCTGTTTGTCTGTTTGATCCAACCATCTGTCCGACAGTATGTCTGTTCGTCTGTCTGTCTATCTGAGCCAACACTCTGTCCAACCGTCCGACTACTCGTCTGTCTGTCCAACTGTCTGTCTGTCTGAGAGTTCGTCTGTCTGTCTGCTCGACCGTCTGTCTGTCTGACTTCGCCTGTCGGTGTGCCTATATTTATCCTACCGCCTGTCTGTCTGACTGTTCGTCTGTCTGTCTGTGTTTATCCTGCCGTCTGTCTGTCTGACTGTTCGTCTGTCTGTCTGTGTTTATCCTACTGTCTGTCCGACCGTTTGTCTTTCCGGTCGTCTGTTTGTCTGACAATTCATCTGTCTGTCTATATGTACCCCGACCGTCTGTCTTCTGACTGTTCGTATGTTCGTCTCTCTGTCGGTCTGTGTTTGTCTGTCTGTCCGACTCTTCGTCTGTATGTCTGTTCGACCGTCTGTCAGACCGTCTACCTTCCTGTCTGACTTGTCCTGCCCTTCTGTCCGACCGTCTCTGTTTGTCTGTCTGTCCGACTATATGTCAGACTGTCCAACTTCTTGTCTGTCTTGTCTTGCCCTTCTGTCCGACCGTCTCTGTTTGTCTGTCTGTCCGACTGTATGTCAGACTGTCTACCTTCCTGTCTGACTTGTCCTGCCCTTCTGTCCGACCGTCTCTGTTTGTCTGTCTGTCCGACTATATGTCAGACTGTCTACCTTCCTGTCTGTCTTGTCCTGTCCGACCGTCTCTGTTTGTATGTCTGTCCGACTGTATGTCAGACTGTCTACCTTCCTGTCTGACTTGTCCTGCCCTTCTGTCCGGCCGCCTCTGTTTGTCTGTCTGTCCGACTGTATGTCAGACTGTCCACTTTCTTGTCTGTCTTGTCTTGCCCTTCTGTCCGACCGTCTCTGTTTTTCTGTCTGTCCGACTGTATGTCAGACTGTCTACCTTCCTGTCTGACTTGTCCTGCCCTTCTGTCCGACCGTCTCTGTTTGTCTGTCTGTCCGACTATATGTCAGACTGTCTACCTTCCTGTCTGTCTTGTCCTGTCCGACCGTCTCTGTTTGTCTGTCTGTCCGACTGTATGTCAGACTGTCTACCTTCCTGTCTGACTTGTCCTGCCCTTCTGTCCGACCGCCTCTGTTTGTCTGTCTGTTCGGCCGCCTGTCGTACCCTGGTGATGTCGTACTGCCTGGCAATGCTATCAACAGGTTTCATCGTTGTATGTCCTATCCGTAGCTTGTCCCTTCTTCCCATGTTTTGTTCCGCTGGCGCTTCTCTGATTTTTATCATTAGTTTCACACTGGTGACCTTGTCATACCTTTTAATCCTTTTGTTCTACGCAAGCACCCATTTAATGAAAGTCTGCAACGTCTTGGTTTCGGTGTTGCTGTTTTCCTTTTTTTCATAACGCTCATTTCTTCCCAATATACTTCATTGCACCAGATGACAATTTTGTGGAATTTCCCCCATTTATATTAAGCAGTTCGAGTAAGCGGTATGAGTAAATGTCTCCATCATATATTTTGTATACTTAGACGGTGAAGCCTCATTGCTCATTATAGATGAGGCTTCTGTGCTTTCGTGCCACTGTTTCCATACTTCTGAAGTAAAATGGAAATGAATTAAATGTCCACATGATAATTCATTCCATCCGGGCATGCAGCAGAAAGAGCACAACATAATTATTTCCCGCCATCTTTTGGCGGGTGACTGACTCGCATTTATATATTTAGCCAGTAAAACCTCATTGCTCATCATAGATGCAGCTTCTTTGCTTTTGTGCCACTGTTTCCGTGTTTCCGTACTTCTGAAGCAAAATGGAAATGAAAAATGACCACAGGAGAATTTAGTGGCGTTGTAAGGGCAGGCAAGCAGAAAGAGCCCAACATATTTCCTGCCATATATTTGGCGGGTGACTTGACTCGTACTTACATGCGTTGTCTCCCATTCCTAAACCGTCTCCCCGCAGACGTTCAAAAATATTCCGCCAATTATGTTGTTAAAAGCCAGTAAGTTTAATGATTTCTGCTGAAGATCACTTTTTTTCCCCATCAAATTTCACTAATTCTTCACATTAAAAAAATAATTGCTCGTGATAATTATTTCCTCATAATGCCATGATAGCTTGTTCTGCCCTTAATTATTTAATGCCCACTGGTATGCATGTGTGTATCACAAGTTCTATTCATATTATCTCTTAGATCAAGGCTTCTTAACCTTTGTTGTGCCACTGACCCCTTCAGTTGTCCGGTGAAGCATGCAGGCCCCTTCTTTAAAAAAATGTATATACAGTAAACGCATTTTAAAGTTTTACTTACGAATAATACATGTTATCACTTAAGCTTACATACAGTCATACTTAAATATAAAAACAATATGCAAAAAGAATATGTTTCTTTAAATTCAAAAATCTAATGAAGATTCCCTGAGAGAGAAAAAATTTGATTAAATTCAAATTCAAATTTTTAGGTTATGTACACGGTTCCCCTAGAATCTTTTCAAGGACCTCTTGAAGTGTCCATGGATCACAAGTTAAGAAACGCTGTCTCAGAGAAATAATAACAGAAGAGGATGCTGTAAAAATTGGAAGATGACGCAATGTAATGATAATAAAAAATAAATACATTACAAATAGACATAGAGTCGGTTTTACAAAGGAAAGATACAGGGAACTAGCTGAAGGGGTGGTTCCACTTGTCATAGGGAACGCAAAGGCATGATTTGTTCTGGAATCCTCGCGGTTTACGGAAGGTAGAGAAGAACGAAAAACGCGTATAGAAGAGAACTGGAGAAAGCGGTCAAGGTCGTATGGAAAGCTTATGGCACGGTTCAGGATTACTCGGTATGCGTCCGTTGAAGCCTTTTGCTCCGTGATACTTGAAAGTCTCTCTCTCTCTCTCTCTCTCTCTCTCTCTCTCTCTCTCTCTCTCTCTCTCTCTCTCTCACACATATGTGCGTGTGTGCGTTTGTTAGCATGAGATAAGAGTATCGAGTGGTTGATACCTACATAGTTATTGTTGTCTTTCTTTAGTGTGTTTTGTTTCCCCTTGCATTTTTCAAAGTATCGACTTGAGCCATTATGCCCTGGCGGAATCGACAACTAGTTAATTCCGATATTGACACTGCTTGGAAGTACAGTAATTGAGGAATTTGGACTGTTTACTTTTCTGTCGTGCAGGGCAGTAACTGAGTAAAAATTTACTTTTGTCATATTATTTTGGTGAACCATATAATTATCATATTAAGACCATATAACTATTGACGCCGGTATGCGACCGGGGTGCGCTGTGTAGTTCCTGGAGGTCTGTGAATAGACAAAGGAAGAATATGACTAACGCACTTTCAAGCATATAGTACAAGGCGACTAATGCGAGGTAAATGTTGATGATGTTTGTGATGATTCGAATGATGATGTTGATGATGATTAAAATGATGTTGATGATGATTAAAATGATGATGTTGATGATGATTAAAATGATGGTGATGATGATGATTAAAATGATGATGATGATGATGATCATGATGATGATGATGTTGATGAAGATTAAAATGATGATGATGTTGAAGATGATGATTAAAATGATGTTGATGATGATTAAAATAATGATGATGGTGATGATGATTAAAATGATGTTTATGATGATTAAAATGATGATGATGATTAAAATTATGGTGATGATGATGTTGATGAAGATTAAAATGATGATGATGTTGAAGATGATGATTAAAATGATGTTGATGATGATTAAAATGATGTTGATGATGATTAAAATGATGTTGATGATGATTAAAATGATGATGATGATGATTAAAATGATGGTGATGATGATGTTGATGATGATTAAAATGATGATGATTAAAATGATGATGATTAAAATAATGATGATGTTGATGATAATTAAAATGATGATGTTGATGATGATTAAAATAATGATGATGTTGATGATGATGATTAAAATGATGATAGCGCTACCAGGGTCTAAACGGACAGCAAAAACACAGCAGCACTGTATCCCACCATGCATGTCGTAGAAGGCAGCTAAAGGGTATTGGGCACGTAGTTGTCTTCCTTAACACGTGAAAAATAGTCAGAAACATGATCAAGGCATCCAAAGCTTGTTATTTAGTCATTTAACTTTATCCTTCCAGGTTGAAAGAAGGTCCTCCGTCTGTGACCTGGTAGAGTCACGTTCCAGTCGTACCCAGCCGTAAATGGTACCTGGCTCTGCTTTTGAGTTAAGGAAGGCAAAGGCAGCTAGGAACGGGACTGGTCACTCACCGCCTCAAAAAGTTGTAGCTAGTATGGTGAAGTCTAACATTTCACTTCCCCTACGGCAGTATATACATTGGGACTATCCTTAGCTCCACATGAGTGAGGCTCAGAGTGCGGTACAGACACACTCGAAAGGAGCTACCCTGCTGATTCACCTGGTTTCACCTAGGAGATCCCTAAGATTGAATACCTGAAACGACTGGACACTACATGCGCACGGAAGAGCAGCCCGGGTAGCAACAGTTGATGATAATGATGGTGGTCATGTTGATGATAAAGCTTGTAATGTTAAGTCACTTCTATTGTATGACTCTGAAACATGAAGAGAACGATGAAAATAATAACCGGAAAAGATACAGGCTTTCTTAGATGGTTGCTTGCACACAATAGAAGGATTGAAGTGGTATGACAAAATGCCACCGTCTTTGAATTTTCGTATTCACAGTGTAAACCATTTGGTTTGGTTTTGGTTTGGTTTTTGTTTGGTTTTGGGTCTTAAGGACCACCTTCATTGCAATCGAACAACTCCATCATTGCTCCGATTTCTTCCCTTAGGAGGATCTCAGCACAGTTCACGAACTCCGTAGCACCGGCGAGGATCCCATTGTGTGCACACAGGAATCATACATTCTATACATAATTTTTGTGGTGCGTAGGTTTCATAAATATTTTAAATTTTGCCAAAGCAGCGGCTGTATGACCTACTCTTTACGATTTCCGACGGGCGATGGATTTTTAACGTGCGCAACTTGCACACGGGACCTTCTATTTTTTCGCCCTTATCCGCGAAGGCTAGGATTCCGATCTCACTATCCGTGATGTGGGTGGGGGAGGGGGGAATTCATCATTAGGACCCACTAGTTCTGAAAAAATTTCCATCAAATATATTCCTTGTGCTGGGAACCGAACCTAGTGATTACGGGATTTGCCTCTCCTTTGCTATGCAGTAGTGGTCCACCAGTGGCCAAAACTCAAGAGTATCTAAAATGGGTCGTCAAAGGTGTCTACCTTCGCACAAGATTACTCTTAGTAGAATTGTAGATAGAAGGGTAATGACGTAACTCAGGGATTATGATCAGAAATCACCCCTATTCTTCTGGGTATTCTAATGGGGAAAATATGTTCTTGGACAGCGCGAATACAATGAAATAATCGTAAAATATAAAAAAAAAATATTTATTTGCCATTTTATTATGTAAAATTCTGTCACCTTATCATTAAAACTCCGGTTTGTTCGACAAATGATTTCATAACATCCGACACTTTTGTTGTATTTTGTAACATCATTTTTATATATATAGATTGTATTTTTTTATGATTTGTTTGTTAGAATAGTTTGTTTCATAGGACAGTTGCTGCTCTTTCTTTTGCTATTTGTTTCATGCATATCCGACAGGTAAGGTAAACGATCCCGTTACACGTCCATTGAGGCATATTGGGAATATGGTGTTAGGCCCATATTGTCTTGACCATACGGCAAATTAGGGGTGACGTGGTCAACATCACGCCGGTGCTTTTAACCTTCCCAGAAGTTGCTCTGGTACCCAAATCATGAGGCTGGGTCGGCCCGGAGCCGTTTACGGTATAAAAACATCCCACCTCAACTGGGGATCGAACCATGGACAACTGAGCTCGGGAGCCAGTGCACTAATCACAGCGCTACGTGCAGTTTCTGGGAGGTTTCTTAATCCTAAAGAAAAACACAGTTTCTATTAGCTTGGTTAGAACAATTGTTATTGAATATTTCAAAAGCCAACAGCGGAAAACGAACAAACAAAACCCCCAGAAAATCAATTTTGTGTACATCTAATCAGTCGATGGGGATTTGGGACATTTTCACATTGAAGCAAAATAAGAAAAGGGAAAAGAGGCACAATAGAGCAGATAGAAAGATAATGGTAACCTTTAATATAAATTTCTTTCTTGCTCTCCATCGATGTTCTTCCTTAATTTCATTCTGTATTGCTTGCTTTATTTAATTCGTTTCTTTCTGTTTATCTATCCGCTTTTCTTTCTTCTAATGCTAGTGTCGCAAAGGAGCGTATATTGTAGTTAATTGTTTTTGGCTACCTGTTGTTTTGTACTTCTTTAATTCTTTTTATCGAAGTCAATTTTTAGGTTTTAGTCATGCATCAAAATGGGTGCCAATTTGTTTTCCTACGGGCTATATTATGTAACAAGCTGTAAGTACATATTTATGAGAACATATCTTGTTATATATCAATCGTCTATATTTGGCCTATGAAGGCTCAAGATTTGTTGTCCAGTATGAGACAGCTTTTGTTTTATATCACGCAACGTTAAGACACAAGGAAACCCGGCTATAACTAAACGGGAGTTCACAGCGGCTCTTGCGACAGTAATGTACCATATTTTGGCGCACCATACGGCTCGGGTTAGAAAGAGCGAACTTCTTGTCTTTTTATCTTGATGTACTTATTTTTGTCCTTTTTAACTTTATATATTTTTTATCTTTGTGTACCTCTTTATTTTCTTTATTTGTGTACTTCTTTTTTCGTTCTACTTATGTTGTTCTTTTTTATCTGAATGTACTTCTTTTATCGTTTTCGCTTGATACATTTTTCATCGTTTATCTTTATGTACATCTTTATCTTTTCTTATTGTTGTACATCATTTTCCTTTGCGCTCCTAACGGAGCATTGAGCCACCATTACATCTTGTACCCGCAGGAAGCATGCACGTAGCATGTACTTTCGCTTGCAGCGGGGGTTCGTGTAACAGTTCGTAGTACATGATGAGATTGTTATTCAGAAGCTCAATCATTTATTAGTCGCCTTGTACACTGAGGGTGCAGTGGGTCTGTTTTTCTTTTTTTCGAAGTCTCTTCATAGACCCCGGAAACTACACAGACTTAAGATTTCACAGTCACTTATTTACTCGATCACTGTCCCATTGTGGTTTATATCTGCTATCATTTCTGTGTTTGATTATAAAAGGGGTTCCTAATCTGTGGTTTACCGACCCCATTGGGGTTCGTGAATGGATTTTAGGGATCCGTGTAGATAACCTAAAATTGTAAATTATTATGCTTTTATGTACATTTTTCCCAAGAAGGGGTTTATAGCCTTTTTCGGACAATAAAAGGGGTCCATAGTCTTCATCGGACAATAAGATGAGGGGTCCGTAGCACAATAAAGGTTGAGAAACCCTGGTTTATAACCTTCACATTAAACCGTTTCCGTATTATAACCCTACTGAAAAGCCGCCCACGGGTTAAACAGAACTTATCATTAAACAAAACGGATTTCCCGGCATTCCTGTTATAGTTAACCCCGACGACCATACACAATCTCAGAAAGCCGACATTTTGAAGCTCGCCCTGAGCAGTTTCATGTCAGCTAAGGCTGTAAACCCTAAACGAATGAGGTCACGTGGTCTAATTCTGCGCTTCGACCTAGCCAACTTTTACATTTTTTTTTCCTTCTAAATTATTGGCCCGGCGATTGTTCGAATAGACTGAGTATTGGTTACTGCGTATAGTTATTAATAAATAAAAAAAGCTGGCTAGCATCAGATGAGCGCCATTTGCCTCCGCGCATCCATCACATCTGCAAAGAGTCTACCCCAGCTGTGGAGATATACCTTAGAAACACTGGGTTCTCGAAAGATCTGCCTGATAAATCATGTCTATTTTCAGGTTTTAGGGTACATGTACTTGAAACCGGAATAACTTCAGATTTCCAATACTCAAATATAGTACCTTCTTCCCCCCTCCACTTAGTCCAAATAGAGTAAATCAAAACCAAATTCGTGTGAATAGTGTTACTGATATTATTATGATTTATTATAATCACTACAGCGGTGTAGACAAAGTTGGAGGGACGGACAGTGATGTCAAAATGGGAGTGCAAAGGGCAGGAGGGGCTTTCATTGCATTGGGAAATGTATGGAGATCAAGATAGGTCGGATCCAACACGAAAATAGGAGTCTTCAGCTCAAATGTGAAGTCAGTCCTATTGTATGGCTCTGAGACATGGGGGGCAGAGACAACTGCCGAAAAGCTACAGACTTTCATAAATGGGTGCTTGCGTAGAATAGAGGGATTGAAATGGTATGGCAAGGTTGCCAACGTGGAACTGATGACAAGGGCTGGACAAGTGCCAGTGGAACGGGAGATGAGAGGAAGACGATGGCGATGGATAGGACACACACTGAGGAAACCTGTTGATAGCATTACAAGGCGGTCCTTGTTATGGGGCCCCCGGGGCGGGAGAGGCAGGGGTAGACCAGGGGGCACATGGAGAGGAGAGCTGGAGACGGTGGTGAAAATGATAAGGAGAACGTGGAGAGAACTTGAGATAATGGCACGTGACAAGAAGACTTGGCATGTGTTTGTTGAAGGCCTATGCTCCTTTGGGAGTGGACGGTTATGAATGAATAATCACTATTAAAATTAAGACTATAATAATCATTACCTCGTTCTTAGGGTATCCGGTCAGTAGCATTCAAGGGGCAGGGTTTAATGTTTTGTGATCAAGGCATACACTACTTGTATAACCTTTTTTTCGGATGAGTACACTTTCTTTTGGAGGAAGGAACTACGAAGTTGATTAGAACAATACCAAGTATGAACTAGACATAAAGGGCTCGATGGAACAATACCGTTTATCAACTACAGTACATAAACATATTAGACTCGCTTGAACAACAAGGTGTATCAACTACAGTATATAGATAGAATGGACGCACTGGAACAACACCGTGTATCAACTACAGATATAGATAGAATGGCCTCACTGGAACAACATCACGTATCAACTACAATATATAGATAGAGTAGACAGACTGGAACAACACCGTATCAGCTATAGTATATAGATAAAATAGACTCACTGTAACAACACCACGTATCAACTACTGTATATAGACAGAAAGACTCACTAGAACAACACCATGTATCAACTAAAATGTTAGTGATTCCCAAAGTGGGCAGTACCGCCCCCTGGAGGCGTTTGGAAGGTCCTAGAGGGCGGGGTCTAGCGCTTTGATTATACAGGGCCCTGACGTGAGCGATACGGGGGGGGGGGGGGGGGGGGGGGTGGGGGGGGGGGGGGGGGGGGGGGGGGTGGGGGGGGGGGGGGGGGGGGGGGGGGGGGGGGGGGGGGTGGGGGGGGGGGGGGGGGGGGGGGGGGGGGGGGGGGGGGGGGGGGGGGTGGGGGGGGGGGGGGGGGGGGGGGGGGGGGGGGGGGGGGTGGGGGGGGGGTGGGGGGGGGGGGGGGGGGGGGGGGGGGGGGGGGGGGGGGGGGGGGGGGGGGGGTGGGGGGGGGGGGGGGGAGGGGTGGGGGGGAAGGGGAGGGGGAGGGGGGGGGGGGGGGGGGGGGGGGGGGAGGGGGGGGGGGGGGGGGGATGGGGGGAGGGGGGGGGGGGGGGGGGGGGGGGGGGGGGGGGGGGGGGGGTGGGGGGGGGTGGGGGGGGGGGGGGGGGGGGGGGGGGGGGGGGGGGGGGGGGGGGGGGGGGGGGGGGGGGGGGGGGGGGGGGGGGGGGGGGGGGGGGGGGGGGGGGGGGGGGGGGGGGTGGGGGGGGGGGGGGGGGGGGGGGGGGGGGGGGGGGGGGGTGGGGGGGGGGGGGGGGGGGGGGGGGGGGGGGGGGGGGGGGGGGGGGGGGGGGGGGGGGGGTGGGGGGGGGGGGGGGGGGGGGGGGGGGGGGGGGGGGGGGGGGGGGGGGGGGGTGGGGGGGGGGGGGGGGGGGGGGGGGGGGGGGGGGGGGGGGGGGGGGGGGGGGGGGGGGGGGGGGGGGGGGGGGGAGGGGGGGGGGGGGGGGGGGGGGGGGGGGGGGGGGGGGGGGGGGGGGGGGGGGGGGGGGGGGGGGGGGGGGGGGGGGGGGGGGGGGGGGGTGGGGGGGGGGGGGGGGGGGGGGGGGGGGGGGGGGGGGGGGGGGGGGGGGGGGGGGGGGGGGGGGTGGGGGGGGGGGGGGGGGGGGGGGGGGGGGGGGGGGGGGGGGGGGGGGGGGGGGGAGGGGGGGGGGGGGGGGGGGGGGGGGGGGGGGGGGGGGGGGGGTGGGGGGGGGGGGGGGGGGGGGGGGGGGGGGGGGGGGGGGGAAGGGGGGAGGTGGGGGGGGGGGTGGGGGTGCGGGTGGGGGGGGGGGGGGGGGGGGGGGGGGGGGGGGGGGGGGGAGGGGGGGGGGGGTAGGGTGGGGGGGGAGGGGGGGGGGGGTGGGGGGGGGGTGGGGGGGGGTGGGGGGGGGGGGGGGGGGGGGGGGGGGGGGGGGGGGGGGGGGGGGGGGGGGGGGGGGGGGGGGGGGGGGGGGGGGGGGGGGGGGGGGGGGGGGGGGGGGGGGGGGGGGGGGGGGGGGGGGGGGGGGGGGGGGGGGGGGGGGGGGGGTGGGGGGGGGGGGGGGGGGGGGGGGGGGGGGGGGGGGGGGGGGGGGGGGGGGGGGGGGGGGGGGGGGGGGGGGGGGGGGGGGGGGGGGGGGGGGGGGGGGGGGGGGGGGGGGGGGGGGGGGGGGGGGGGGGGGGGGGGGGGGGGGGGGTGGGGGGGGGGGGGGGGGGGGGGGGGGGGGGGGGGGGGGGGGGGGGGGGGGGGGGGGGGGGGGGGGGGGGGGGGGGGGGGGGGGGGGGGGGGGGGGGGGGGGGGGGGTGGGGGGGGGGGGGGGGGGGGGGGGGGGGGGGGGGGGGGGTGGGGGGGGGGGGGGGGGGGGGGGGGGGGGGGGGGGTTGGGGGGGGGGGGGGGGGGGGCGTGTGGGGGGGGGGGTCGGGGGGGGCTCGTGGGGGCGGTGGTGGGGGGGGGGTGGGGGGGTGGGGTGGCGGGGGGTGGCGGGGGGGGGGGGGGTGAGAGGGGTGGAGGGGGGGGGGGTGGGGGGGGGGGGGGGGGGGGGGGGGGGGGGGGGGGGGGGGGGGGGGGGGGGGGGGGGGGGGGGGGGAGGGGGGGGGGGGGGGGGGGGGGGGGGGGGGGGGGGGGGGGGGGGGGGGGGGGGGGGGGGGGGGGGGGGGGGGGGGGGGGTGGGGGGGGGGGGGGGGGGGGGGGGGGGGTGGGGGGGGGGGGGTTGGGGGGGGGGGGGGGGGGGGGGGGGGGGGGGGGTGGGGGGGGGGGGGGGGGGGTGGGGGGAGGTGGGGGCGGGGAGGGGGGGGGGAGGTGGGGGGTTGGGGGGGGGGGGGAGGGGAGGGGGGGGGCTGGGGGGGTGGGGGGGGGGGCGAGGGGGGGGGGGGGGGGGGTGGGGGGGTGGGGGGGGGGGGTGGGGGGGGGGGGGGGGGGGGCGTGGGGAGGGGGGGGGGGGGGGGGGGGGGGGGTGGGGGGG
This sequence comes from Oreohelix idahoensis, assembly GCA_024509875.1. NCBI lineage: Eukaryota > Metazoa > Mollusca > Gastropoda > Stylommatophora > Oreohelicidae > Oreohelix > Oreohelix idahoensis. Next base: position 74,483 of record JAMPIV010007739.1, read on the forward strand.
GGGGGGGGGGGGGGGGGGGGGGGGGGGGGGGGAGGGGGGGGGGGGGGGGGGGGGGGGGTGGGGGGGGGGGGGGGGGGGGGGGGGGGGGGGGGGGGGGGTGGGGGGGGGGGGGGGGGGTGGGGGGGGGGGGGGGGGGGGGGGGGGGGGGGGGGGGGGGGGGTGGGGGGGGGGGGGGGGGGGGGGGGGGGGGGGGGGGGGGGGGGGGGGGGGGGGGGGGGGGGGGGGGGGGGGGGGGGGGGGGGGGGGGGGGGGGGGGGGGGGGGGGGGGGGGGGGGGGGGGGGGGGGGGGGGGGGGGGGGGGGGGGGGGGGGGGGGGGGGGGGGTGGGGGGGGGGGGGGGGGGGGGGGGGGGGGGGGGGGGGGGGGGGGGGGGGGGGGGGGGGGGGGGGGGGGGGGGGGGGGGGGGGGGGGGGGGGGGGGGGGGGGGGGGGGGGGGGGGGGGGGGGGGGGGGGGGGGGGGGGGGGGGGGGGGGGGGGGGGGGGGGGGGGGGGGGGGGGGGGGGGGGGGGGGGGGGGGGGGGGGGGGGGGGGGGGGTGGGGGGGGGGGGGGGGGGGGGGGGGGGGGGGGGGGGGGGGGGGTGGGGGGGGGGGGGGGGGGGGGGGGGGGGGGGGGGGGGGGGGGGGGGGGGGGGGGGGGGGGGGGGGGGGGGGGGGGGGGGGGGGGGGGGGGGGGGGGGGGGGGGGGGGGGGGGGGGGGGGGGGGGGGGGGGGGGGGGGGGGGGGGGGGGGGGGGGGGGGGGGGGGGGGGGGGGGGGGGGGGGGGGGGGGGGGGGGGGTGGGGGGGGGGGGGGGGGGGGGGGGGGGGGGGGGGGGGGGGGGGGGGGGGGGGGGGGGGGGGGGGGGGGGGGGGGGGGGGGGGGGGGGGGGGGGGGGGGGGGGGGGGGGGGGGGGGGGGGGGGGGGGGGGGGGGGGGGGGGGGGGGGGGGGGGGGGGGGGGGGGGGGGGGGGGGGGGGGGTGGGGGGGGGGGGGGGGGGGGGGGGGGGGGGGGGGGGGGGGGGGGGGGGGGGGGGGGGGGGGGGGGGGGGGGGGGGGGGGGGGGGGGGGGGGGGGGGGGGGGGGGGGGGGGGGGGGGGGGGGGGGGGGGGGGGGGGGGGGGGGGGGGGGGGGGGGGGGGGGGGGGGGGGGGTGGGGGGGGGGGGGGGGGGGGGGGGGGGGGGGGGGGGGGGGGGGGGGGGGGGGGGGGGGGGGGGGGGGGGGGGGGGGGGGGGGGGGGGGGGGGGGGGGGGGGGGGGGGGGGGGGGGGGGGGGGGGGGGGGGGGGGGGGGGGGGGGGGGGGGGGGGGGGGGGGGGGGGGGGGGGGGGGGGGGGGGGGGGGGGGGGGGGGGGGGGGGGGGGGGGGGGGGGGGGGGGGGGGGGGGGGGGGGGGGGGGGGGGGGGGGGGGGGGGGGGGGGGGGGGGGGGGGGGGGGGGGGGGGGGGGGGGGGGGGGGGGGGGGGGGGGGGGGGGGGGGGGGGGGGGGGGGGGGGGGGGGGGGGGGGGGGGGGGGGGGGGGGGGGGGGGGGGGGGGGGGGGGGGGGGGGGGGGGGGGGGGGGGGGGGGGGGGGGGGGGGGGGGGGGGGGGGGGGGGGGGGGGGGGGGGGGGGGGGGGGGGGGGGGGGGGGGGGGGGGGGGGGGGGGGGGGGGGGGGGGGGGGGGGGGGGGGGGGGGGGGGGGGGGGGGGGGGGGGGGGGGGGGGGGGGGGGGGGGGGGGGGGGGGGGGGGGGGGGGGGGGGGGGGGGGGGGGGGGGGGGGGGGGGGGGGGGGGGGGGGGGGGGGGGGGGGGGGGGGGGGGGGGGGGGGGGGGGGGGGGGGGGGGGGGGGGGGGGGGGGGGGGGGGGGGGGGGGGGGGGGGGGGGGGGGGGGGGGGGGGGGGGGGGGGGGGGGGGGGGGGGGGGGGGGGGGGGGGGGGGGGGGGGGGGGGGGGGGGGGGGGGGGTGGGGGGGGGGGGGGGGGGGGGGGGGGGGGGGGGGGGGGGGGGGGGGGGGGGGGGGGGGGGGGGGGGGGGGGGGGGGGGGGGGGGGGGGGGGGGGGGGGGGGGGGGGGGGGGGGGGGGGGGGGGGGGGGGGGGGGGGGGGGGGGGGGGGGGGGGGGGGGGGGGGGGGGGGGGGGGGGGGGGGGGGGGGGGGGGGGGGGGGGGGGGGGGGGGGGGGGGGGGGGGGGGGGGGGGGGGGGGGGGGGGGGGGGGGGGGGGGGGGGGGGGGGGGGGGGGGGGGGGGGGGGGGGGGGGGGGGGGGGGGGGGGGGGGGGGGGGGGGGGGGGGGGGGGGGGGGGGGGGGGGGGGGGGGGGGGGGGGGGGGGGGGGGGGGGGGGGGGGGGGGGGGGGGGGGGGGGGGGGGGGGGGGGGGGGGGGGGGGGGGGGGGGGGGGGGGGGGGGGGGGGGGGGGGGGGGGGGGGGGGGGGGGGGGGGGGGGGGGGGGGGGGGGGGGGGGGGGGGGGGGGGGGGGGGGGGGGGGGGGGGGGGGGGGGGGGGGGGGGGGGGGGGGGGGGGGGGGGGGGGGGGGGGGGGGGGGGGGGGGGGGGGGGGGGGGGGGGGGGGGGGGGGGGGGGGGGGGGGGGGGGGGGGGGGGGGGGGGGGGGGGGGGGGGGGGGGGGGGGGGGGGGGGGGGGGGGGGGGGGTGGGGGGGGGGGGGGGGGGGGGGGGGGGGGGGGGGGGGGGGGGGGGGGGGGGGGGGGGGGGGGGGGGGGGGGGGGGGGGGGGGGGGGGGGGGGGGGGGGGGGGGGGGGGGGGGGGGGGGGGGGGGGGGGGGGGGGGGGGGGGGGGGGGGGGGGGGGGGGGGGGGGGGGGGGGGGGGGGGGGGGGGGGGGGGGGGGGGGGGGGGGGGGGGGGGGGGGGGGGGGGGGGGGGGGGGGGGGGGGGGGGGGGGGGGGGGGGGGGGGGGGGGGGGGGGGGGGGGGGGGGGGGGGGGGGGGGGGGGGGGGGGGGGGGGGGGGGGGGGGGGGGGGGGGGGGGGGGGGGGGGGGGGGGGGGGGGGGGGGGGGGGGGGGGGGGGGGGGGGGGGGGGGGGGGGGGGGGGGGGGGGGGGGGGGGGGGGGGGGGGGGGGGGGGGGGGGGGGGGGGGGGGGGGGGGGGGGGGGTGGGGGGGGGGGGGGGGGGGGGGGGGGGGGGGGGGGGGGGGGGGGGGGGGGGGGGGGGGGGGGGGGGGGGGGGGGGGGGGGGGGGGGGGGGGGGGGGGGGGGGGGGGGGGGGGGGGGGGGGGGGGGGGGGGGGGGGGGGGGGGGGGGGGGGGGGGGGGGGGGGGGGGGGGGGGGGGGGGGGGGGGGGGGGGGGGGGGGGGGGGGGGGGGGGGGGGGGGGGGGGGGGGGGGGGGGGGGGGGGGGGGGGGGGGGGGGGGGGGGGGGGGGGGGGGGGGGGGGGGGGGGGGGGGGGGGGGGGGGGGGGGGGGGGGGGGGGGGGGGGGGGGGGGGGGGGGGGGGGGGGGGGGGGGGTGGGGGGGGGGGGGGGGGGGGGGGGGGGGGGGGGGGGGGGGGGGGGGGGGGGGGGGGGGGGGGGGGGGGGGGGGGGGGGGGGGGGGGGGGGGGGGGGGGGGGGGGGGGGGGGGGGGGGGGGGGGGGGGGGGGGGGGGGGGGGGGGGGGGGGGGGGGGGGGGGGGGGGGGGGGGGGGGGGGGGGGGGGGGGGGGGGGGGGGGGGGGGGGGGGGGGGGGGGGGGGGGGGGGGGGGGGGGGGGGGGGGGGGGGGGGGGGGGGGGGGGGGGGGGGGGGGGGGGGGGGGGGGGGGGGGGGGGGGGGGGGGGGGGGGGGGGGGGGGGGGGGGGGGGGGGGGGGGGGGGGGGGGGGGGGGGGGGGGGGGGGGGGGGGGGGGGGGGGGGGGGGGGGGGGGGGGGGGGGGGGGGGGGGGGGGGGGGGGGGGGGGGGGGGGGGGGGGGGGGGGGGGGGGGGGGGGGGGGGGGGGGGGGGGGGGGGGGGGGGGGGGGGGGGGGGGGGGGGGGGGGGGGGGGGGGGGGGGGGGGGGGGGGGGGGGGGGGGGGGGGGGGGGGGGGGGGGGGGGGGGGGGGGGGGGGGGGGGGGGGGGGGGGGGGGGGGGGGGGGGGGGGGGGGGGGGGGGGGGGGGGGGGGGGGGGGGGGGGGGGGGGGGGGGGGGGGGGGGGGGGGGGGGGGGGGGGGGGGGGGGGGGGGGGGGGGGGGGGGGGGGGGGGGGGGGGGGGGGGGGGGGGGGGGGGGGGGGGGGGGGGGGGGGGGGGGGGGGGGGGGGGGGGGGGGGGGGGGGGGGGGGGGGGGGGGGGGGGGGGGGGGGGGGGGGGGGGGGGGGGGGGGGGGGGGGGGGGGGGGGGGGGGGGGGGGGGGGGGGGGGGGGGGGGGGGGGGGGGGGGGGGGGGGGGGGGGGGGGGGGGGGGGGGGGGGGGGGGGGGGGGGGGGGGGGGGGGGGGGGGGGGGGGGGGGGGGGGGGGGGGGGGGGGGGGGGGGGGGGGGGGGGGGGGGGGGGGGGGGGGGGGGGGGGGGGGGGGGGGGGGGGGGGGGGGGGGGGGGGGGGGGGGGGGGGGGGGGGGGGGGGGGGGGGGGGGGGGGGGGGGGGGGGGGGGGGGGGGGGGGGGGGGGGGGGGGGGGGGGGGGGGGGGGGGGGGGGGGGGGGGGGGGGGGGGGGGGGGGGGGGGGGGGGGGGGGGGGGGGGGGGGGGGGGGGGGGGGGGGGGGGGGGGGGGGGGGGGGGGGGGGGGGGGGGGGGGGGGGGGGGGGGGGGGGGGGGGGGGGGGGGGGGGGGGGGGGGGGGGGGGGGGGGGGGGGGGGGGGGGGGGGGGGGGGGGGGGGGGGGGGGGGGGGGGGGGGGGGGGGGGGGGGGGGGGGGGGGGGGGGGGGGGGGGGGGGGGGGGGGGGGGGGGGGGGGGGGGGGGGGGGGGGGGGGGGGGGGGGGGGGGGGGGGGGGGGGGGGGGGGGGGGGGGGGGGGGGGGGGGGGGGGGGGGGGGGGGGGGGGGGGGGGGGGGGGGGGGGGGGGGGGGGGGGGGGGGGGGGGGGGGGGGGGGGGGGGGGGGGGGGGGGGGGGGGGGGGGGGGGGGGGGGGGGGGGGGGGGGGGGGGGGGGGGGGGGGGGGGGGGGGGGGGGGGGGGGGGGGGGGGGGGGGGGGGGGGGGGGGGGGGGGGGGGGGGGGGGGGGGGGGGGGGGGGGGGGGGGGGGGGGGGGGGGGGGGGGGGGGGGGGGGGGGGGGGGGGGGGGGGGGGGGGGGGGGGGGGGGGGGGGGGGGGGGGGGGGGGGGGGGGGGGGGGGGGGGGGGGGGGGGGGGGGGGGGGGGGGGGGGGGGGGGGGGGGGGGGGGGGGGGGGGGGGGGGGGGGGGGGGGGGGGGGGGGGGGGGGGGGGGGGGGGGGGGGGGGGGGGGGGGGGGGGGGGGGGGGGGGGGGGGGGGGGGGGGGGGGGGGGGGGGGGGGGGGGGGGGGGGGGGGGGGGGGGGGGGGGGGGGGGGGGGGGGGGGGGGGGGGGGGGGGGGGGGGGGGGGGGGGGGGGGGGGGGGGGGGGGGGGGGGGGGGGGGGGGGGGGGGGGGGGGGGGGGGGGGGGGGGGGGGGGGGGGGGGGGGGGGGGGGGGGGGGGGGGGGGGGGGGGGGGGGGGGGGGGGGGGGGGGGGGGGGGGGGGGGGGGGGGGGGGGGGGGGGGGGGGGGGGGGGGGGGGGGGGGGGGGGGGGGGGGGGGGGGGGGGGGGGGGGGGGGGGGGGGGGGGGGGGGGGGGGGGGGGGGGGGGGGGGGGGGGGGGGGGGGGGGGGGGGGGGGGGGGGGGGGGGGGGGGGGGGGGGGGGGGGGGGGGGGGGGGGGGGGGGGGGGGGGGGGGGGGGGGGGGGGGGGGGGGGGGGGGGGGGGGGGGGGGGGGGGGGGGGGGGGGGGGGGGGGGGGGGGGGGGGGGGGGGGGGGGGGGGGGGGGGGGGGGGGGGGGGGGGGGGGGGGGGGGGGGGGGGGGGGGGGGGGGGGGGGGGGGGGGGGGGGGGGGGGGGGGGGGGGGGGGGGGGGGGGGGGGGGGGGGGGGGGGGGGGGGGGGGGGGGGGGGGGGGGGGGGGGGGGGGGGGGGGGGGGGGGGGGGGGGGGGGGGGGGGGGGGGGGGGGGGGGGGGGGGGGGGGGGGGGGGGGGGGGGGGGGGGGGGGGGGGGGGGGGGGGGGGGGGGGGGGGGGGGGGGGGGGGGGGGGGGGGGGGGGGGGGGGGGGGGGGGGGGGGGGGGGGGGGGGGGGGGGGGGGGGGGGGGGGGGGGGGGGGGGGGGGGGGGGGGGGGGGGGGGGGGGGGGGGGGGGGGGGGGGGGGGGGGGGGGGGGGGGGGGGGGGGGGGGGGGGGGGGGGGGGGGGGGGGGGGGGGGGGGGGGGGGGGGGGGGGGGGGGGGGGGGGGGGGGGGGGGGGGGGGGGGGGGGGGGGGGGGGGGGGGGGGGGGGGGGGGGGGGGGGGGGGGGGGGGGGGGGGGGGGGGGGGGGGGGGGGGGGGGGGGGGGGGGGGGGGGGGGGGGGGGGGGGGGGGGGGGGGGGGGGGGGGGGGGGGGGGGGGGGGGGGGGGGGGGGGGGGGGGGGGGGGGGGGGGGGGGGGGGGGGGGGGGGGGGGGGGGGGGGGGGGGGGGGGGGGGGGGGGGGGGGGGGGGGGGGGGGGGGGGGGGGGGGGGGGGGGGGGGGGGGGGGGGGGGGGGGGGGGGGGGGGGGGGGGGGGGGGGGGGGGGGGGGGGGGGGGGGGGGGGGGGGGGGGGGGGGGGGGGGGGGGGGGGGGGGGGGGGGGGGGGGGGGGGGGGGGGGGGGGGGGGGGGGGGGGGGGGGGGGGGGGGGGGGGGGGGGGGGGGGGGGGGGGGGGGGGGGGGGGGGGGGGGGGGGGGGGGGGGGGGGGGGGGGGGGGGGGGGGGGGGGGGGGGGGGGGGGGGGGGGGGGGGGGGGGGGGGGGGGGGGGGGGGGGGGGGGGGGGGGGGGGGGGGGGGGGGGGGGGGGGGGGGGGGGGGGGGGGGGGGGGGGGGGGGGGGGGGGGGGGGGGGGGGGGGGGGGGGGGGGGGGGGGGGGGGGGGGGGGGGGGGGGGGGGGGGGGGGGGGGGGGGGGGGGGGGGGGGGGGGGGGGGGGGGGGGGGGGGGGGGGGGGGGGGGGGGGGGGGGGGGGGGGGGGGGGGGGGGGGGGGGGGGGGGGGGGGGGGGGGGGGGGGGGGGGGGGGGGGGGGGGGGGGGGGGGGGGGGGGGGGGGGGGGGGGGGGGGGGGGGGGGGGGGGGGGGGGGGGGGGGGGGGGGGGGGGGGGGGGGGGGGGGGGGGGGGGGGGGGGGGGGGGGGGGGGGGGGGGGGGGGGGGGGGGGGGGGGGGGGGGGGGGGGGGGGGGGGGGGGGGGGGGGGGGGGGGGGGGGGGGGGGGGGGGGGGGGGGGGGGGGGGGGGGGGGGGGGGGGGGGGGGGGGGGGGGGGGGGGGGGGGGGGGGGGGGGGGGGGGGGGGGGGGGGGGGGGGGGGGGGGGGGGGGGGGGGGGGGGGGGGGGGGGGGGGGGGGGGGGGGGGGGGGGGGGGGGGGGGGGGGGGGGGGGGGGGGGGGGGGGGGGGGGGGGGGGGGGGGGGGGGGGGGGGGGGGGGGGGGGGGGGGGGGGGGGGGGGGGGGGGGGGGGGGGGGGGGGGGGGGGGGGGGGGGGGGGGGGGGGGGGGGGGGGGGGGGGGGGGGGGGGGGGGGGGGGGGGGGGGGGGGGGGGGGGGGGGGGGGGGGGGGGGGGGGGGGGGGGGGGGGGGGGGGGGGGGGGGGGGGGGGGGGGGGGGGGGGGGGGGGGGGGGGGGGGGGGGGGGGGGGGGGGGGGGGGGGGGGGGGGGGGGGGGGGGGGGGGGGGGGGGGGGGGGGGGGGGGGGGGGGGGGGGGGGGGGGGGGGGGGGGGGGGGGGGGGGGGGGGGGGGGGGGGGGGGGGGGGGGGGGGGGGGGGGGGGGGGGGGGGGGGGGGGGGGGGGGGGGGGGGGGGGGGGGGGGGGGGGGGGGGGGGGGGGGGGGGGGGGGGGGGGGGGGGGGGGGGGGGGGGGGGGGGGGGGGGGGGGGGGGGGGGGGGGGGGGGGGGGGGGGGGGGGGGGGGGGGGGGGGGGGGGGGGGGGGGGGGGGGGGGGGGGGGGGGGGGGGGGGGGGGGGGGGGGGGGGGGGGGGGGGGGGGGGGGGGGGGGGGGGGGGGGGGGGGGGGGGGGGGGGGGGGGGGGGGGGGGGGGGGGGGGGGGGGGGGGGGGGGGGGGGGGGGGGGGGGGGGGGGGGGGGGGGGGGGGGGGGGGGGGGGGGGGGGGGGGGGGGGGGGGGGGGGGGGGGGGGGGGGGGGGGGGGGGGGGGGGGGGGGGGGGGGGGGGGGGGGGGGGGGGGGGGGGGGGGGGGGGGGGGGGGGGGGGGGGGGGGGGGGGGGGGGGGGGGGGGGGGGGGGGGGGGGGGGGGGGGGGGGGGGGGGGGGGGGGGGGGGGGGGGGGGGGGGGGGGGGGGGGGGGGGGGGGGGGGGGGGGGGGGGGGGGGGGGGGGGGGGGGGGGGGGGGGGGGGGGGGGGGGGGGGGGGGGGGGGGGGGGGGGGGGGGGGGGGGGGGGGGGGGGGGGGGGGGGGGGGGGGGGGGGGGGGGGGGGGGGGGGGGGGGGGGGGGGGGGGGGGGGGGGGGGGGGGGGGGGGGGGGGGGGGGGGGGGGGGGGGGGGGGGGGGGGGGGGGGGGGGGGGGGGGGGGGGGGGGGGGGGGGGGGGGGGGGGGGGGGGGGGGGGGGGGGGGGGGGGGGGGGGGGGGGGGGGGGGGGGGGGGGGGGGGGGGGGGGGGGGGGGGGGGGGGGGGGGGGGGGGGGGGGGGGGGGGGGGGGGGGGGGGGGGGGGGGGGGGGGGGGGGGGGGGGGGGGGGGGGGGGGGGGGGGGGGGGGGGGGGGGGGGGGGGGGGGGGGGGGGGGGGGGGGGGGGGGGGGGGGGGGGGGGGGGGGGGGGGGGGGGGGGGGGGGGGGGGGGGGGGGGGGGGGGGGGGGGGGGGGGGGGGGGGGGGGGGGGGGGGGGGGGGGGGGGGGGGGGGGGGGGGGGGGGGGGGGGGGGGGGGGGGGGGGGGGGGGGGGGGGGGGGGGGGGGGGGGGGGGGGGGGGGGGGGGGGGGGGGGGGGGGGGGGGGGGGGGGGGGGGGGGGGGGGGGGGGGGGGGGGGGGGGGGGGGGGGGGGGGGGGGGGGGGGGGGGGGGGGGGGGGGGGGGGGGGGGGGGGGGGGGGGGGGGGGGGGGGGGGGGGGGGGGGGGGGGGGGGGGGGGGGGGGGGGGGGGGGGGGGGGGGGGGGGGGGGGGGGGGGGGGGGGGGGGGGGGGGGGGGGGGGGGGGGGGGGGGGGGGGGGGGGGGGGGGGGGGGGGGGGGGGGGGGGGGGGGGGGGGGGGGGGGGGGGGGGGGGGGGGGGGGGGGGGGGGGGGGGGGGGGGGGGGGGGGGGGGGGGGGGGGGGGGGGGGGGGGGGGGGGGGGGGGGGGGGGGGGGGGGGGGGGGGGGGGGGGGGGGGGGGGGGGGGGGGGGGGGGGGGGGGGGGGGGGGGGGGGGGGGGGGGGGGGGGGGGGGGGGGGGGGGGGGGGGGGGGGGGGGGGGGGGGGGGGGGGGGGGGGGGGGGGGGGGGGGGGGGGGGGGGGGGGGGGGGGGGGGGGGGGGGGGGGGGGGGGGGGGGGGGGGGGGGGGGGGGGGGGGGGGGGGGGGGGGGGGGGGGGGGGGGGGGGGGGGGGGGGGGGGGGGGGGGGGGGGGGGGGGGGGGGGGGGGGGGGGGGGGGGGGGGGGGGGGGGGGGGGGGGGGGGGGGGGGGGGGGGGGGGGGGGGGGGGGGGGGGGGGGGGGGGGGGGGGGGGGGGGGGGGGGGGGGGGGGGGGGGGGGGGGGGGGGGGGGGGGGGGGGGGGGGGGGGGGGGGGGGGGGGGGGGGGGGGGGGGGGGGGGGGGGGGGGGGGGGGGGGGGGGGGGGGGGGGGGGGGGGGGGGGGGGGGGGGGGGGGGGGGGGGGGGGGGGGGGGGGGGGGGGGGGGGGGGGGGGGGGGGGGGGGGGGGGGGGGGGGGGGGGGGGGGGGGGGGGGGGGGGGGGGGGGGGGGGGGGGGGGGGGGGGGGGGGGGGGGGGGGGGGGGGGGGGGGGGGGGGGGGGGGGGGGGGGGGGGGGGGGGGGGGGGGGGGGGGGGGGGGGGGGGGGGGGGGGGGGGGGGGGGGGGGGGGGGGGGGGGGGGGGGGGGGGGGGGGGGGGGGGGGGGGGGGGGGGGGGGGGGGGGGGGGGGGGGGGGGGGGGGGGGGGGGGGGGGGGGGGGGGGGGGGGGGGGGGGGGGGGGGGGGGGGGGGGGGGGGGGGGGGGGGGGGGGGGGGGGGGGGGGGGGGGGGGGGGGGGGGGGGGGGGGGGGGGGGGGGGGGGGGGGGGGGGGGGGGGGGGGGGGGGGGGGGGGGGGGGGGGGGGGGGGGGGGGGGGGGGGGGGGGGGGGGGGGGGGGGGGGGGGGGGGGGGGGGGGGGGGGGGGGGGGGGGGGGGGGGGGGGGGGGGGGGGGGGGGGGGGGGGGGGGGGGGGGGGGGGGGGGGGGGGGGGGGGGGGGGGGGGGGGGGGGGGGGGGGGGGGGGGGGGGGGGGGGGGGGGGGGGGGGGGGGGGGGGGGGGGGGGGGGGGGGGGGGGGGGGGGGGGGGGGGGGGGGGGGGGGGGGGGGGGGGGGGGGGGGGGGGGGGGGGGGGGGGGGGGGGGGGGGGGGGGGGGGGGGGGGGGGGGGGGGGGGGGGGGGGGGGGGGGGGGGGGGGGGGGGGGGGGGGGGGGGGGGGGGGGGGGGGGGGGGGGGGGGGGGGGGGGGGGGGGGGGGGGGGGGGGGGGGGGGGGGGGGGGGGGGGGGGGGGGGGGGGGGGGGGGGGGGGGGGGGGGGGGGGGGGGGGGGGGGGGGGGGGGGGGGGGGGGGGGGGGGGGGGGGGGGGGGGGGGGGGGGGGGGGGGGGGGGGGGGGGGGGGGGGGGGGGGGGGGGGGGGGGGGGGGGGGGGGGGGGGGGGGGGGGGGGGGGGGGGGGGGGGGGGGGGGGGGGGGGGGGGGGGGGGGGGGGGGGGGGGGGGGGGGGGGGGGGGGGGGGGGGGGGGGGGGGGGGGGGGGGGGGGGGGGGGGGGGGGGGGGGGGGGGGGGGGGGGGGGGGGGGGGGGGGGGGGGGGGGGGGGGGGGGGGGGGGGGGGGGGGGGGGGGGGGGGGGGGGGGGGGGGGGGGGGGGGGGGGGGGGGGGGGGGGGGGGGGGGGGGGGGGGGGGGGGGGGGGGGGGGGGGGGGGGGGGGGGGGGGGGGGGGGGGGGGGGGGGGGGGGGGGGGGGGGGGGGGGGGGGGGGGGGGGGGGGGGGGGGGGGGGGGGGGGGGGGGGGGGGGGGGGGGGGGGGGGGGGGGGGGGGGGGGGGGGGGGGGGGGGGGGGGGGGGGGGGGGGGGGGGGGGGGGGGGGGGGGGGGGGGGGGGGGGGGGGGGGGGGGGGGGGGGGGGGGGGGGGGGGGGGGGGGGGGGGGGGGGGGGGGGGGGGGGGGGGGGGGGGGGGGGGGGGGGGGGGGGGGGGGGGGGGGGGGGGGGGGGGGGGGGGGGGGGGGGGGGGGGGGGGGGGGGGGGGGGGGGGGGGGGGGGGGGGGGGGGGGGGGGGGGGGGGGGGGGGGGGGGGGGGGGGGGGGGGGGGGGGGGGGGGGGGGGGGGGGGGGGGGGGGGGGGGGGGGGGGGGGGGGGGGGGGGGGGGGGGGGGGGGGGGGGGGGGGGGGGGGGGGGGGGGGGGGGGGGGGGGGGGGGGGGGGGGGGGGGGGGGGGGGGGGGGGGGGGGGGGGGGGGGGGGGGGGGGGGGGGGGGGGGGGGGGGGGGGGGGGGGGGGGGGGGGGGGGGGGGGGGGGGGGGGGGGGGGGGGGGGGGGGGGGGGGGGGGGGGGGGGGGGGGGGGGGGGGGGGGGGGGGGGGGGGGGGGGGGGGGGGGGGGGGGGGGGGGGGGGGGGGGGGGGGGGGGGGGGGGGGGGGGGGGGGGGGGGGGGGGGGGGGGGGGGGGGGGGGGGGGGGGGGGGGGGGGGGGGGGGGGGGGGGGGGGGGGGGGGGGGGGGGGGGGGGGGGGGGGGGGGGGGGGGGGGGGGGGGGGGGGGGGGGGGGGGGGGGGGGGGGGGGGGGGGGGGGGGGGGGGGGGGGGGGGGGGGGGGGGGGGGGGGGGGGGGGGGGGGGGGGGGGGGGGGGGGGGGGGGGGGGGGGGGGGGGGGGGGGGGGGGGGGGGGGGGGGGGGGGGGGGGGGGGGGGGGGGGGGGGGGGGGGGGGGGGGGGGGGGGGGGGGGGGGGGGGGGGGGGGGGGGGGGGGGGGGGGGGGGGGGGGGGGGGGGGGGGGGGGGGGGGGGGGGGGGGGGGGGGGGGGGGGGGGGGGGGGGGGGGGGGGGGGGGGGGGGGGGGGGGGGGGGGGGGGGGGGGGGGGGGGGGGGGGGGGGGGGGGGGGGGGGGGGGGGGGGGGGGGGGGGGGGGGGGGGGGGGGGGGGGGGGGGGGGGGGGGGGGGGGGGGGGGGGGGGGGGGGGGGGGGGGGGGGGGGGGGGGGGGGGGGGGGGGGGGGGGGGGGGGGGGGGGGGGGGGGGGGGGGGGGGGGGGGGGGGGGGGGGGGGGGGGGGGGGGGGGGGGGGGGGGGGGGGGGGGGGGGGGGGGGGGGGGGGGGGGGGGGGGGGGGGGGGGGGGGGGGGGGGGGGGGGGGGGGGGGGGGGGGGGGGGGGGGGGGGGGGGGGGGGGGGGGGGGGGGGGGGGGGGGGGGGGGGGGGGGGGGGGGGGGGGGGGGGGGGGGGGGGGGGGGGGGGGGGGGGGGGGGGGGGGGGGGGGGGGGGGGGGGGGGGGGGGGGGGGGGGGGGGGGGGGGGGGGGGGGGGGGGGGGGGGGGGGGGGGGGGGGGGGGGGGGGGGGGGGGGGGGGGGGGGGGGGGGGGGGGGGGGGGGGGGGGGGGGGGGGGGGGGGGGGGGGGGGGGGGGGGGGGGGGGGGGGGGGGGGGGGGGGGGGGGGGGGGGGGGGGGGGGGGGGGGGGGGGGGGGGGGGGGGGGGGGGGGGGGGGGGGGGGGGGGGGGGGGGGGGGGGGGGGGGGGGGGGGGGGGGGGGGGGGGGGGGGGGGGGGGGGGGGGGGGGGGGGGGGGGGGGGGGGGGGGGGGGGGGGGGGGGGGGGGGGGGGGGGGGGGGGGGGGGGGGGGGGGGGGGGGGGGGGGGGGGGGGGGGGGGGGGGGGGGGGGGGGGGGGGGGGGGGGGGGGGGGGGGGGGGGGGGGGGGGGGGGGGGGGGGGGGGGGGGGGGGGGGGGGGGGGGGGGGGGGGGGGGGGGGGGGGGGGGGGGGGGGGGGGGGGGGGGGGGGGGGGGGGGGGGGGGGGGGGGGGGGGGGGGGGGGGGGGGGGGGGGGGGGGGGGGGGGGGGGGGGGGGGGGGGGGGGGGGGGGGGGGGGGGGGGGGGGGGGGGGGGGGGGGGGGGGGGGGGGGGGGGGGGGGGGGGGGGGGGGGGGGGGGGGGGGGGGGGGGGGGGGGGGGGGGGGGGGGGGGGGGGGGGGGGGGGGGGGGGGGGGGGGGGGGGGGGGGGGGGGGGGGGGGGGGGGGGGGGGGGGGGGGGGGGGGGGGGGGGGGGGGGGGGGGGGGGGGGGGGGGGGGGGGGGGGGGGGGGGGGGGGGGGGGGGGGGGGGGGGGGGGGGGGGGGGGGGGGGGGGGGGGGGGGGGGGGGGGGGGGGGGGGGGGGGGGGGGGGGGGGGGGGGGGGGGGGGGGGGGGGGGGGGGGGGGGGGGGGGGGGGGGGGGGGGGGGGGGGGGGGGGGGGGGGGGGGGGGGGGGGGGGGGGGGGGGGGGGGGGGGGGGGGGGGGGGGGGGGGGGGGGGGGGGGGGGGGGGGGGGGGGGGGGGGGGGGGGGGGGGGGGGGGGGGGGGGGGGGGGGGGGGGGGGGGGGGGGGGGGGGGGGGGGGGGGGGGGGGGGGGGGGGGGGGGGGGGGGGGGGGGGGGGGGGGGGGGGGGGGGGGGGGGGGGGGGGGGGGGGGGGGGGGGGGGGGGGGGGGGGGGGGGGGGGGGGGGGGGGGGGGGGGGGGGGGGGGGGGGGGGGGGGGGGGGGGGGGGGGGGGGGGGGGGGGGGGGGGGGGGGGGGGGGGGGGGGGGGGGGGGGGGGGGGGGGGGGGGGGGGGGGGGGGGGGGGGGGGGGGGGGGGGGGGGGGGGGGGGGGGGGGGGGGGGGGGGGGGGGGGGGGGGGGGGGGGGGGGGGGGGGGGGGGGGGGGGGGGGGGGGGGGGGGGGGGGGGGGGGGGGGGGGGGGGGGGGGGGGGGGGGGGGGGGGGGGGGGGGGGGGGGGGGGGGGGGGGGGGGGGGGGGGGGGGGGGGGGGGGGGGGGGGGGGGGGGGGGGGGGGGGGGGGGGGGGGGGGGGGGGGGGGGGGGGGGGGGGGGGGGGGGGGGGGGGGGGGGGGGGGGGGGGGGGGGGGGGGGGGGGGGGGGGGGGGGGGGGGGGGGGGGGGGGGGGGGGGGGGGGGGGGGGGGGGGGGGGGGGGGGGGGGGGGGGGGGGGGGGGGGGGGGGGGGGGGGGGGGGGGGGGGGGGGGGGGGGGGGGGGGGGGGGGGGGGGGGGGGGGGGGGGGGGGGGGGGGGGGGGGGGGGGGGGGGGGGGGGGGGGGGGGGGGGGGGGGGGGGGGGGGGGGGGGGGGGGGGGGGGGGGGGGGGGGGGGGGGGGGGGGGGGGGGGGGGGGGGGGGGGGGGGGGGGGGGGGGGGGGGGGGGGGGGGGGGGGGGGGGGGGGGGGGGGGGGGGGGGGGGGGGGGGGGGGGGGGGGGGGGGGGGGGGGGGGGGGGGGGGGGGGGGGGGGGGGGGGGGGGGGGGGGGGGGGGGGGGGGGGGGGGGGGGGGGGGGGGGGGGGGGGGGGGGGGGGGGGGGGGGGGGGGGGGGGGGGGGGGGGGGGGGGGGGGGGGGGGGGGGGGGGGGGGGGGGGGGGGGGGGGGGGGGGGGGGGGGGGGGGGGGGGGGGGGGGGGGGGGGGGGGGGGGGGGGGGGGGGGGGGGGGGGGGGGGGGGGGGGGGGGGGGGGGGGGGGGGGGGGGGGGGGGGGGGGGGGGGGGGGGGGGGGGGGGGGGGGGGGGGGGGGGGGGGGGGGGGGGGGGGGGGGGGGGGGGGGGGGGGGGGGGGGGGGGGGGGGGGGGGGGGGGGGGGGGGGGGGGGGGGGGGGGGGGGGGGGGGGGGGGGGGGGGGGGGGGGGGGGGGGGGGGGGGGGGGGGGGGGGGGGGGGGGGGGGGGGGGGGGGGGGGGGGGGGGGGGGGGGGGGGGGGGGGGGGGGGGGGGGGGGGGGGGGGGGGGGGGGGGGGGGGGGGGGGGGGGGGGGGGGGGGGGGGGGGGGGGGGGGGGGGGGGGGGGGGGGGGGGGGGGGGGGGGGGGGGGGGGGGGGGGGGGGGGGGGGGGGGGGGGGGGGGGGGGGGGGGGGGGGGGGGGGGGGGGGGGGGGGGGGGGGGGGGGGGGGGGGGGGGGGGGGGGGGGGGGGGGGGGGGGGGGGGGGGGGGGGGGGGGGGGGGGGGGGGGGGGGGGGGGGGGGGGGGGGGGGGGGGGGGGGGGGGGGGGGGGGGTGGGGGGGGGGGGGGGGGGGGGGGGGGGGGGGGGGGGGGGGGGGGGGGGGGGGGGGGGGGGGGGGGGGGGGGGGGGGGGGGGGGGGGGGGGGGGGGGGGGGGGGGGGGGGGGGGGGGGGGGGGGGGGGGGGGGGGGGGGGGGGGGGGGGGGGGGGGGGGGGGGGGGGGGGGGGGGGGGGGGGGGGGGGGGGGGGGGGGGGGGGGGGGGGGGGGGGGGGGGGGGGGGGGGGGGGGGGGGGGGGGGGGGGGGGGGGGGGGGGGGGGGGGGGGGGGGGGGGGGGGGGGGGGGGGGGGGGGGGGGGGGGGGGGGGGGGGGGGGGGGGGGGGGGGGGGGGGGGGGGGGGGGGGGGGGGGGGGGGGGGGGGGGGGGGGGGGGGGGGGGGGGGGGGGGGGGGGGGGGGGGGGGGGGGGGGGGGGGGGGGGGGGGGGGGGGGGGGGGGGGGGGGGGGGGGGGGGGGGGGGGGGGGGGGGGGGGGGGGGGGGGGGGGGGGGGGGGGGGGGGGGGGGGGGGGGGGGGGGGGGGGGGGGGGGGGGGGGGGGGGGGGGGGGGGGGGGGGGGGGGGGGGGGGGGGGGGGGGGGGGGGGGGGGGGGGGGGGGGGGGGGGGGGGGGGGGGGGGGGGGGGGGGGGGGGGGGGGGGGGGGGGGGGGGGGGGGGGGGGGGGGGGGGGGGGGGGGGGGGGGGGGGGGGGGGGGGGGGGGGGGGGGGGGGGGGGGGGGGGGGGGGGGGGGGGGGGGGGGGGGGGGGGGGGGGGGGGGGGGGGGGGGGGGGGGGGGGGGGGGGGGGGGGGGGGGGGGGGGGGGGGGGGGGGGGGGGGGGGGGGGGGGGGGGGGGGGGGGGGGGGGGGGGGGGGGGGGGGGGGGGGGGGGGGGGGGGGGGGGGGGGGGGGGGGGGGGGGGGGGGGGGGGGGGGGGGGGGGGGGGGGGGGGGGGGGGGGGGGGGGGGGGGGGGGGGGGGGGGGGGGGGGGGGGGGGGGGGGGGGGGGGGGGGGGGGGGGGGGGGGGGGGGGGGGGGGGGGGGGGGGGGGGGGGGGGGGGGGGGGGGGGGGGGGGGGGGGGGGGGGGGGGGGGGGGGGGGGGGGGGGGGGGGGGGGGGGGGGGGGGGGGGGGGGGGGGGGGGGGGGGGGGGGGGGGGGGGGGGGGGGGGGGGGGGGGGGGGGGGGGGGGGGGGGGGGGGGGGGGGGGGGGGGGGGGGGGGGGGGGGGGGGGGGGGGGGGGGGGGGGGGGGGGGGGGGGGGGGGGGGGGGGGGGGGGGGGGGGGGGGGGGGGGGGGGGGGGGGGGGGGGGGGGGGGGGGGGGGGGGGGGGGGGGGGGGGGGGGGGGGGGGGGGGGGGGGGGGGGGGGGGGGGGGGGGGGGGGGGGGGGGGGGGGGGGGGGGGGGGGGGGGGGGGGGGGGGGGGGGGGGGGGGGGGGGGGGGGGGGGGGGGGGGGGGGGGGGGGGGGGGGGGGGGGGGGGGGGGGGGGGGGGGGGGGGGGGGGGGGGGGGGGGGGGGGGGGGGGGGGGGGGGGGGGGGGGGGGGGGGGGGGGGGGGGGGGGGGGGGGGGGGGGGGGGGGGGGGGGGGGGGGGGGGGGGGGGGGGGGGGGGGGGGGGGGGGGGGGGGGGGGGGGGGGGGGGGGGGGGGGGGGGGGGGGGGGGGGGGGGGGGGGGGGGGGGGGGGGGGGGGGGGGGGGGGGGGGGGGGGGGGGGGGGGGGGGGGGGGGGGGGGGGGGGGGGGGGGGGGGGGGGGGGGGGGGGGGGGGGGGGGGGGGGGGGGGGGGGGGGGGGGGGGGGGGGGGGGGGGGGGGGGGGGGGGGGGGGGGGGGGGGGGGGGGGGGGGGGGGGGGGGGGGGGGGGGGGGGGGGGGGGGGGGGGGGGGGGGGGGGGGGGGGGGGGGGGGGGGGGGGGGGGGGGGGGGGGGGGGGGGGGGGGGGGGGGGGGGGGGGGGGGGGGGGGGGGGGGGGGGGGGGGGGGGGGGGGGGGGGGGGGGGGGGGGGGGGGGGGGGGGGGGGGGGGGGGGGGGGGGGGGGGGGGGGGGGGGGGGGGGGGGGGGGGGGGGGGGGGGGGGGGGGGGGGGGGGGGGGGGGGGGGGGGGGGGGGGGGGGGGGGGGGGGGGGGGGGGGGGGGGGGGGGGGGGGGGGGGGGGGGGGGGGGGGGGGGGGGGGGGGGGGGGGGGGGGGGGGGGGGGGGGGGGGGGGGGGGGGGGGGGGGGGGGGGGGGGGGGGGGGGGGGGGGGGGGGGGGGGGGGGGGGGGGGGGGGGGGGGGGGGGGGGGGGGGGGGGGGGGGGGGGGGGGGGGGGGGGGGGGGGGGGGGGGGGGGGGGGGGGGGGGGGGGGGGGGGGGGGGGGGGGGGGGGGGGGGGGGGGGGGGGGGGGGGGGGGGGGGGGGGGGGGGGGGGGGGGGGGGGGGGGGGGGGGGGGGGGGGGGGGGGGGGGGGGGGGGGGGGGGGGGGGGGGGGGGGGGGGGGGGGGGGGGGGGGGGGGGGGGGGGGGGGGGGGGGGGGGGGGGGGGGGGGGGGGGGGGGGGGGGGGGGGGGGGGGGGGGGGGGGGGGGGGGGGGGGGGGGGGGGGGGGGGGGGGGGGGGGGGGGGGGGGGGGGGGGGGGGGGGGGGGGGGGGGGGGGGGGGGGGGGGGGGGGGGGGGGGGGGGGGGGGGGGGGGGGGGGGGGGGGGGGGGGGGGGGGGGGGGGGGGGGGGGGGGGGGGGGGGGGGGGGGGGGGGGGGGGGGGGGGGGGGGGGGGGGGGGGGGGGGGGGGGGGGGGGGGGGGGGGGGGGGGGGGGGGGGGGGGGGGGGGGGGGGGGGGGGGGGGGGGGGGGGGGGGGGGGGGGGGGGGGGGGGGGGGGGGGGGGGGGGGGGGGGGGGGGGGGGGGGGGGGGGGGGGGGGGGGGGGGGGGGGGGGGGGGGGGGGGGGGGGGGGGGGGGGGGGGGGGGGGGGGGGGGGGGGGGGGGGGGGGGGGGGGGGGGGGGGGGGGGGGGGGGGGGGGGGGGGGGGGGGGGGGGGGGGGGGGGGGGGGGGGGGGGGGGGGGGGGGGGGGGGGGGGGGGGGGGGGGGGGGGGGGGGGGGGGGGGGGGGGGGGGGGGGGGGGGGGGGGGGGGGGGGGGGGGGGGGGGGGGGGGGGGGGGGGGGGGGGGGGGGGGGGGGGGGGGGGGGGGGGGGGGGGGGGGGGGGGGGGGGGGGGGGGGGGGGGGGGGGGGGGGGGGGGGGGGGGGGGGGGGGGGGGGGGGGGGGGGGGGGGGGGGGGGGGGGGGGGGGGGGGGGGGGGGGGGGGGGGGGGGGGGGGGGGGGGGGGGGGGGGGGGGGGGGGGGGGGGGGGGGGGGGGGGGGGGGGGGGGGGGGGGGGGGGGGGGGGGGGGGGGGGGGGGGGGGGGGGGGGGGGGGGGGGGGGGGGGGGGGGGGGGGGGGGGGGGGGGGGGGGGGGGGGGGGGGGGGGGGGGGGGGGGGGGGGGGGGGGGGGGGGGGGGGGGGGGGGGGGGGGGGGGGGGGGGGGGGGGGGGGGGGGGGGGGGGGGGGGGGGGGGGGGGGGGGGGGGGGGGGGGGGGGGGGGGGGGGGGGGGGGGGGGGGGGGGGGGGGGGGGGGGGGGGGGGGGGGGGGGGGGGGGGGGGGGGGGGGGGGGGGGGGGGGGGGGGGGGGGGGGGGGGGGGGGGGGGGGGGGGGGGGGGGGGGGGGGGGGGGGGGGGGGGGGGGGGGGGGGGGGGGGGGGGGGGGGGGGGGGGGGGGGGGGGGGGGGGGGGGGGGGGGGGGGGGGGGGGGGGGGGGGGGGGGGGGGGGGGGGGGGGGGGGGGGGGGGGGGGGGGGGGGGGGGGGGGGGGGGGGGGGGGGGGGGGGGGGGGGGGGGGGGGGGGGGGGGGGGGGGGGGGGGGGGGGGGGGGGGGGGGGGGGGGGGGGGGGGGGGGGGGGGGGGGGGGGGGGGGGGGGGGGGGGGGGGGGGGGGGGGGGGGGGGGGGGGGGGGGGGGGGGGGGGGGGGGGGGGGGGGGGGGGGGGGGGGGGGGGGGGGGGGGGGGGGGGGGGGGGGGGGGGGGGGGGGGGGGGGGGGGGGGGGGGGGGGGGGGGGGGGGGGGGGGGGGGGGGGGGGGGGGGGGGGGGGGGGGGGGGGGGGGGGGGGGGGGGGGGGGGGGGGGGGGGGGGGGGGGGGGGGGGGGGGGGGGGGGGGGGGGGGGGGGGGGGGGGGGGGGGGGGGGGGGGGGGGGGGGGGGGGGGGGGGGGGGGGGGGGGGGGGGGGGGGGGGGGGGGGGGGGGGGGGGGGGGGGGGGGGGGGGGGGGGGGGGGGGGGGGGGGGGGGGGGGGGGGGGGGGGGGGGGGGGGGGGGGGGGGGGGGGGGGGGGGGGGGGGGGGGGGGGGGGGGGGGGGGGGGGGGGGGGGGGGGGGGGGGGGGGGGGGGGGGGGGGGGGGGGGGGGGGGGGGGGGGGGGGGGGGGGGGGGGGGGGGGGGGGGGGGGGGGGGGGGGGGGGGGGGGGGGGGGGGGGGGGGGGGGGGGGGGGGGGGGGGGGGGGGGGGGGGGGGGGGGGGGGGGGGGGGGGGGGGGGGGGGGGGGGGGGGGGGGGGGGGGGGGGGGGGGGGGGGGGGGGGGGGGGGGGGGGGGGGGGGGGGGGGGGGGGGGGGGGGGGGGGGGGGGGGGGGGGGGGGGGGGGGGGGGGGGGGGGGGGGGGGGGGGGGGGGGGGGGGGGGGGGGGGGGGGGGGGGGGGGGGGGGGGGGGGGGGGGGGGGGGGGGGGGGGGGGGGGGGGGGGGGGGGGGGGGGGGGGGGGGGGGGGGGGGGGGGGGGGGGGGGGGGGGGGGGGGGGGGGGGGGGGGGGGGGGGGGGGGGGGGGGGGGGGGGGGGGGGGGGGGGGGGGGGGGGGGGGGGGGGGGGGGGGGGGGGGGGGGGGGGGGGGGGGGGGGGGGGGGGGGGGGGGGGGGGGGGGGGGGGGGGGGGGGGGGGGGGGGGGGGGGGGGGGGGGGGGGGGGGGGGGGGGGGGGGGGGGGGGGGGGGGGGGGGGGGGGGGGGGGGGGGGGGGGGGGGGGGGGGGGGGGGGGGGGGGGGGGGGGGGGGGGGGGGGGGGGGGGGGGGGGGGGGGGGGGGGGGGGGGGGGGGGGGGGGGGGGGGGGGGGGGGGGGGGGGGGGGGGGGGGGGGGGGGGGGGGGGGGGGGGGGGGGGGGGGGGGGGGGGGGGGGGGGGGGGGGGGGGGGGGGGGGGGGGGGGGGGGGGGGGGGGGGGGGGGGGGGGGGGGGGGGGGGGGGGGGGGGGGGGGGGGGGGGGGGGGGGGGGGGGGGGGGGGGGGGGGGGGGGGGGGGGGGGGGGGGGGGGGGGGGGGGGGGGGGGGGGGGGGGGGGGGGGGGGGGGGGGGGGGGGGGGGGGGGGGGGGGGGGGGGGGGGGGGGGGGGGGGGGGGGGGGGGGGGGGGGGGGGGGGGGGGGGGGGGGGGGGGGGGGGGGGGGGGGGGGGGGGGGGGGGGGGGGGGGGGGGGGGGGGGGGGGGGGGGGGGGGGGGGGGGGGGGGGGGGGGGGGGGGGGGGGGGGGGGGGGGGGGGGGGGGGGGGGGGGGGGGGGGGGGGGGGGGGGGGGGGGGGGGGGGGGGGGGGGGGGGGGGGGGGGGGGGGGGGGGGGGGGGGGGGGGGGGGGGGGGGGGGGGGGGGGGGGGGGGGGGGGGGGGGGGGGGGGGGGGGGGGGGGGGGGGGGGGGGGGGGGGGGGGGGGGGGGGGGGGGGGGGGGGGGGGGGGGGGGGGGGGGGGGGGGGGGGGGGGGGGGGGGGGGGGGGGGGGGGGGGGGGGGGGGGGGGGGGGGGGGGGGGGGGGGGGGGGGGGGGGGGGGGGGGGGGGGGGGGGGGGGGGGGGGGGGGGGGGGGGGGGGGGGGGGGGGGGGGGGGGGGGGGGGGGGGGGGGGGGGGGGGGGGGGGGGGGGGGGGGGGGGGGGGGGGGGGGGGGGGGGGGGGGGGGGGGGGGGGGGGGGGGGGGGGGGGGGGGGGGGGGGGGGGGGGGGGGGGGGGGGGGGGGGGGGGGGGGGGGGGGGGGGGGGGGGGGGGGGGGGGGGGGGGGGGGGGGGGGGGGGGGGGGGGGGGGGGGGGGGGGGGGGGGGGGGGGGGGGGGGGGGGGGGGGGGGGGGGGGGGGGGGGGGGGGGGGGGGGGGGGGGGGGGGGGGGGGGGGGGGGGGGGGGGGGGGGGGGGGGGGGGGGGGGGGGGGGGGGGGGGGGGGGGGGGGGGGGGGGGGGGGGGGGGGGGGGGGGGGGGGGGGGGGGGGGGGGGGGGGGGGGGGGGGGGGGGGGGGGGGGGGGGGGGGGGGGGGGGGGGGGGGGGGGGGGGGGGGGGGGGGGGGGGGGGGGGGGGGGGGGGGGGGGGGGGGGGGGGGGGGGGGGGGGGGGGGGGGGGGGGGGGGGGGGGGGGGGGGGGGGGGGGGGGGGGGGGGGGGGGGGGGGGGGGGGGGGGGGGGGGGGGGGGGGGGGGGGGGGGGGGGGGGGGGGGGGGGGGGGGGGGGGGGGGGGGGGGGGGGGGGGGGGGGGGGGGGGGGGGGGGGGGGGGGGGGGGGGGGGGGGGGGGGGGGGGGGGGGGGGGGGGGGGGGGGGGGGGGGGGGGGGGGGGGGGGGGGGGGGGGGGGGGGGGGGGGGGGGGGGGGGGGGGGGGGGGGGGGGGGGGGGGGGGGGGGGGGGGGGGGGGGGGGGGGGGGGGGGGGGGGGGGGGGGGGGGGGGGGGGGGGGGGGGGGGGGGGGGGGGGGGGGGGGGGGGGGGGGGGGGGGGGGGGGGGGGGGGGGGGGGGGGGGGGGGGGGGGGGGGGGGGGGGGGGGGGGGGGGGGGGGGGGGGGGGGGGGGGGGGGGGGGGGGGGGGGGGGGGGGGGGGGGGGGGGGGGGGGGGGGGGGGGGGGGGGGGGGGGGGGGGGGGGGGGGGGGGGGGGGGGGGGGGGGGGGGGGGGGGGGGGGGGGGGGGGGGGGGGGGGGGGGGGGGGGGGGGGGGGGGGGGGGGGGGGGGGGGGGGGGGGGGGGGGGGGGGGGGGGGGGGGGGGGGGGGGGGGGGGGGGGGGGGGGGGGGGGGGGGGGGGGGGGGGGGGGGGGGGGGGGGGGGGGGGGGGGGGGGGGGGGGGGGGGGGGGGGGGGGGGGGGGGGGGGGGGGGGGGGGGGGGGGGGGGGGGGGGGGGGGGGGGGGGGGGGGGGGGGGGGGGGGGGGGGGGGGGGGGGGGGGGGGGGGGGGGGGGGGGGGGGGGGGGGGGGGGGGGGGGGGGGGGGGGGGGGGGGGGGGGGGGGGGGGGGGGGGGGGGGGGGGGGGGGGGGGGGGGGGGGGGGGGGGGGGGGGGGGGGGGGGGGGGGGGGGGGGGGGGGGGGGGGGGGGGGGGGGGGGGGGGGGGGGGGGGGGGGGGGGGGGGGGGGGGGGGGGGGGGGGGGGGGGGGGGGGGGGGGGGGGGGGGGGGGGGGGGGGGGGGGGGGGGGGGGGGGGGGGGGGGGGGGGGGGGGGGGGGGGGGGGGGGGGGGGGGGGGGGGGGGGGGGGGGGGGGGGGGGGGGGGGGGGGGGGGGGGGGGGGGGGGGGGGGGGGGGGGGGGGGGGGGGGGGGGGGGGGGGGGGGGGGGGGGGGGGGGGGGGGGGGGGGGGGGGGGGGGGGGGGGGGGGGGGGGGGGGGGGGGGGGGGGGGGGGGGGGGGGGGGGGGGGGGGGGGGGGGGGGGGGGGGGGGGGGGGGGGGGGGGGGGGGGGGGGGGGGGGGGGGGGGGGGGGGGGGGGGGGGGGGGGGGGGGGGGGGGGGGGGGGGGGGGGGGGGGGGGGGGGGGGGGGGGGGGGGGGGGGGGGGGGGGGGGGGGGGGGGGGGGGGGGGGGGGGGGGGGGGGGGGGGGGGGGGGGGGGGGGGGGGGGGGGGGGGGGGGGGGGGGGGGGGGGGTGGGGGGGGGGGGGGGGGGGGGGGGGGGGGGGGGGGGGGGGGGGGGGGGGGGGGGGGGGGGGGGGGGGGGGGGGGGGGGGGGGGGGGGGGGGGGGGGGGGGGGGGGGGGGGGGGGGGGGGGGGGGGGGGGGGGGGGGGGGGGGGGGGGGGGGGGGGGGGGGGGGGGGGGGGGGGGGGGGGGGGGGGGGGGGGGGGGGGGGGGGGGGGGGGGGGGGGGGGGGGGGGGGGGGGGGGGGGGGGGGGGGGGGGGGGGGGGGGGGGGGGGGGGGGGGGGGGGGGGGGGGGGGGGGGGGGGGGGGGGGGGGGGGGGGGGGGGGGGGGGGGGGGGGGGGGGGGGGGGGGGGGGGGGGGGGGGGGGGGGGGGGGGGGGGGGGGGGGGGGGGGGGGGGGGGGGGGGGGGGGGGGGGGGGGGGGGGGGGGGGGGGGGGGGGGGGGGGGGGGGGGGGGGGGGGGGGGGGGGGGGGGGGGGGGGGGGGGGGGGGGGGGGGGGGGGGTGGGGGGGGGGGGGGGGGGGGGGGGGGGGGGGGGGGGGGGGGGGGGGGGGGGGGGGGGGGGGGGGGGGGGGGGGGGGGGGGGGGGGGGGGGGGGGGGGGGGGGGGGGGGGGGGGGGGGGGGGGGGGGGGGGGGGGGGGGGGGGGGGGGGGGGGGGGGGGGGGGGGGGGGGGGGGGGGGGGGGGGGGGGGGGGGGGGGGGGGGGGGGGGGGGGGGGGGGGGGGGGGGGGGGGGGGGGGGGGGGGGGGGGGGGGGGGGGGGGGGGGGGGGGGGGGGGGGGGGGGGGGGGGGGGGGGGGGGGGGGGGGGGGGGGGGGGGGGGGGGGGGGGGGGGGGGGGGGGGGGGGGGGGGGGGGGGGGGGGGGGGGGGGGGGGGGGGGGGGGGGGGGGGGGGGGGGGGGGGGGGGGGGGGGGGGGGGGGGGGGGGGGGGGGGGGGGGGGGGGGGGGGGGGGGGGGGGGGGGGGGGGGGGGGGGGGGGGGGGGGGGGGGGGGGGGGGGGGGGGGGGGGGGGGGGGGGGGGGGGGGGGGGGGGGGGGGGGGGGGGGGGGGGGGGGGGGGGGGGGGGGGGGGGGGGGGGGGGGGGGGGGGGGGGGGGGGGGGGGGGGGGGGGGGGGGGGGGGGGGGGGGGGGGGGGGGGGGGGGGGGGGGGGGGGGGGGGGGGGGGGGGGGGGGGGGGGGGGGGGGGGGGGGGGGGGGGGGGGGGGGGGGGGGGGGGGGGGGGGGGGGGGGGGGGGGGGGGGGGGGGGGGGGGGGGGGGGGGGGGGGGGGGGGGGGGGGGGGGGGGGGGGGGGGGGGGGGGGGGGGGGGGGGGGGGGGGGGGGGGGGGGGGGGGGGGGGGGGGGGGGGGGGGGGGGGGGGGGGGGGGGGGGGGGGGGGGGGGGGGGGGGGGGGGGGGGGGGGGGGGGGGGGGGGGGGGGGGGGGGGGGGGGGGGGGGGGGGGGGGGGGGGGGGGGGGGGGGGGGGGGGGGGGGGGGGGGGGGGGGGGGGGGGGGGGGGGGGGGGGGGGGGGGGGGGGGGGGGGGGGGGGGGGGGGGGGGGGGGGGGGGGGGGGGGGGGGGGGGGGGGGGGGGGGGGGGGGGGGGGGGGGGGGGGGGGGGGGGGGGGGGGGGGGGGGGGGGGGGGGGGGGGGGGGGGGGGGGGGGGGGGGGGGGGGGGGGGGGGGGGGGGGGGGGGGGGGGGGGGGGGGGGGGGGGGGGGGGGGGGGGGGGGGGGGGGGGGGGGGGGGGGGGGGGGGGGGGGGGGGGGGGGGGGGGGGGGGGGGGGGGGGGGGGGGGGGGGGGGGGGGGGGGGGGGGGGGGGGGGGGGGGGGGGGGGGGGGGGGGGGGGGGGGGGGGGGGGGGGGGGGGGGGGGGGGGGGGGGGGGGGGGGGGGGGGGGGGGGGGGGGGGGGGGGGGGGGGGGGGGGGGGGGGGGGGGGGGGGGGGGGGGGGGGGGGGGGGGGGGGGGGGGGGGGGGGGGGGGGGGGGGGGGGGGGGGGGGGGGGGGGGGGGGGGGGGGGGGGGGGGGGGGGGGGGGGGGGGGGGGGGGGGGGGGGGGGGGGGGGGGGGGGGGGGGGGGGGGGGGGGGGGGGGGGGGGGGGGGGGGGGGGGGGGGGGGGGGGGGGGGGGGGGGGGGGGGGGGGGGGGGGGGGGGGGGGGGGGGGGGGGGGGGGGGGGGGGGGGGGGGGGGGGGGGGGGGGGGGGGGGGGGGGGGGGGGGGGGGGGGGGGGGGGGGGGGGGGGGGGGGGGGGGGGGGGGGGGGGGGGGGGGGGGGGGGGGGGGGGGGGGGGGGGGGGGGGGGGGGGGGGGGGGGGGGGGGGGGGGGGGGGGGGGGGGGGGGGGGGGGGGGGGGGGGGGGGGGGGGGGGGGGGGGGGGGGGGGGGGGGGGGGGGGGGGGGGGGGGGGGGGGGGGGGGGGGGGGGGGGGGGGGGGGGGGGGGGGGGGGGGGGGGGGGGGGGGGGGGGGGGGGGGGGGGGGGGGGGGGGGGGGGGGGGGGGGGGGGGGGGGGGGGGGGGGGGGGGGGGGGGGGGGGGGGGGGGGGGGGGGGGGGGGGGGGGGGGGGGGGGGGGGGGGGGGGGGGGGGGGGGGGGGGGGGGGGGGGGGGGGGGGGGGGGGGGGGGGGGGGGGGGGGGGGGGGGGGGGGGGGGGGGGGGGGGGGGGGGGGGGGGGGGGGGGGGGGGGGGGGGGGGGGGGGGGGGGGGGGGGGGGGGGGGGGGGGGGGGGGGGGGGGGGG
Organism: Oreohelix idahoensis; assembly: GCA_024509875.1. Classification (NCBI taxonomy): domain Eukaryota; kingdom Metazoa; phylum Mollusca; class Gastropoda; order Stylommatophora; family Oreohelicidae; genus Oreohelix; species Oreohelix idahoensis. The sequence goes on from JAMPIV010007739.1 coordinate 100,363, forward strand.
GGGGGGGGGGGGGGGGGGGGGGGGGGGGGGGGGGGGGGGGGGGGGGGGGGGGGGGGGGGGGGGGGGGGGGGGGGGGGGGGGGGGGGGGGGGGGGGGGGGGGGGGGGGGGGGGGGGGGGGGGGGGGGGGGGGGGGGGGGGGGGGGGGGGGGGGGGGGGGGGGGGGGGGGGGGGGGGGGGGGGGGGGGGGGGGGGGGGGGGGGGGGGGGGGGGGGGGGGGGGGGGGGGGGTGGGGGGGGGGGGGGGGGGGGGGGGGGGGGGGGGGGGGGGGGGGGGGGGGGGGGGGGGGGGGGGGGGGGGGGGGGGGGGGGGGGGGGGGGGGGGGGGGGGGGGGGGGGGGGGGGGGGGGGGGGGGGGGGGGGGGGGGGGGGGGGGGGGGGGGGGGGGGGGGGGGGGGGGGGGGGGGGGGGGGGGGGGGGGGGGGGGGGGGGGGGGGGGGGGGGGGGGGGGGGGGGGGGGGGGGGGGGGGGGGGGGGGGGGGGGGGGGGGGGGGGGGGGGGGGGGGGGGGGGGGGGGGGGGGGGGGGGGGGGGGGGGGGGGGGGGGGGGGGGGGGGGGGGGGGGGGGGGGGGGGGGGGGGGGGGGGGGGGGGGGGGGGGGGGGGGGGGGGGGGGGGGGGGGGGGGGGGGGGGGGGGGGGGGGGGGGGGGGGGGGGGGGGGGGGGGGGGGGGGGGGGGGGGGGGGGGGGGGGGGGGGGGGGGGGGGGGGGGGGGGGGGGGGGGGGGGGGGGGGGGGGGGGGGGGGGGGGGGGGGGGGGGGGGGGGGGGGGGGGGGGGGGGGGGGGGGGGGGGGGGGGGGGGGGGGGGGGGGGGGGGGGGGGGGGGGGGGGGGGGGGGGGGGGGGGGGGGGGGGGGGGGGGGGGGGGGGGGGGGGGGGGGGGGGGGGGGGGGGGGGGGGGGGGGGGGGGGGGGGGGGGGGGGGGGGGGGGGGGGGGGGGGGGGGGGGGGGGGGGGGGGGGGGGGGGGGGGGGGGGGGGGGGGGGGGGGGGGGGGGGGGGGGGGGGGGGGGGGGGGGGGGGGGGGGGGGGGGGGGGGGGGGGGGGGGGGGGGGGGGGGGGGGGGGGGGGGGGGGGGGGGGGGGGGGGGGGGGGGGGGGGGGGGGGGGGGGGGGGGGGGGGGGGGGGGGGGGGGGGGGGGGGGGGGGGGGGGGGGGGGGGGGGGGGGGGGGGGGGGGGGGGGGTGGGGGGGGGGGGGGGGGGGGGGGGGGGGGGGGGGGGGGGGGGGGGGGGGGGGGGGGGGGGGGGGGGGGGGGGGGGGGGGGGGGGGGGGGGGGGGGGGGGGGGGGGGGGGGGGGGGGGGGGGGGGGGGGGGGGGGGGGGGGGGGGGGGGGGGGGGGGGGGGGGGGGGGGGGGGGGGGGGGGGGGGGGGGGGGGGGGGGGGGGGGGGGGGGGGGGGGGGGGGGGGGGGGGGGGGGGGGGGGGGGGGGGGGGGGGGGGGGGGGGGGGGGGGGGGGGGGGGGGGGGGGGGGGGGGGGGGGGGGGGGGGGGGGGGGGGGGGGGGGGGGGGGGGGGGGGGGGGGGGGGGGGGGGGGGGGGGGGGGGGGGGGGGGGGGGGGGGGGGGGGGGGGGGGGGGGGGGGGGGGGGGGGGGGGGGGGGGGGGGGGGGGGGGGGGGGGGGGGGGGGGGGGGGGGGGGGGGGGGGGGGGGGGGGGGGGGGGTTGGGGGGGGGGGGGGGGGGGGGGGGGGGGGGGGGGGGGGGGGGGGGGGGGGGGGGGGGGGGGGGGGGGGGGGGGGGGGGGGGGGGGGGGGGGGGGGGGGGGGGGGGGGGGGGGGGGGGGGGGGGGGGGGGGGGGGGGGGGGGGGGGGGGGGGGGGGGGGGGGGGGGGGGGGGGGGGGGGGGGGGGGGGGGGGGGGGGGGGGGGGGGGGGGGGGGGGGGGGGGGGGGGGGGGGGGGGGGGGGGGGGGGGGGGGGGGGGGGGGGGGGGGGGGGGGGGGGGGGGGGGGGGGGGGGGGGGGGGGGGGGGGGGGGGGGGGGGGGGGGGGGGGGGGGGGGGGGGGGGGGGGGGGGGGGGGGGGGGGGGGGGGGGGGGGGGGGGGGGGGGGGGGGGGGGGGGGGGGGGGGGGGGGGGGGGGGGGGGGGGGGGGGGGGGGGGGGGGGGGGGGGGGGGGGGGGGGGGGGGGGGGGGGGGGGGGGGGGGGGGGGGGGGGGGGGGGGGGGTGGGGGGGGGGGGGGGGGGGGGGGGGGGGGGGGGGGGGGGGGGGGGGGGGGGGGGGGGGGGGGGGGGGGGGGGGGGGGGGGGGGGGGGGGGGGGGGGGGGGGGGGGGGGGGGGGGGGGGGGGGGGGGGGGGGGGGGGGGGGGGGGGGGGGGGGGGGGGGGGGGGGGGGGGGGGGGGGGGGGGGGGGGGGGGGGGGGGGGGGGGGGGGGGGGGGGGGGGGGGGGGGGGGGGGGGGGGGGGGGGGGGGGGGGGGGGGGGGGGGGGGGGGGGGGGGGGGGGGGGGGGGGGGGGGGGGGGGGGGGGGGGGGGGGGGGGGGGGGGGGGGGGGGGGGGGGGGGGGGGGGGGGGGGGGGGGGGGGGGGGGGGGGGGGGGGGGGGGGGGGGGGGGGGGGGGGGGGGGGGGGGGGGGGGGGGGGGGGGGGGGGGGGGGGGGGGGGGGGGGGGGGGGGGGGGGGGGGGGGGGGGGGGGGGGGGGGGGGGGGGGGGGGGGGGGGGGGGGGGGGGGGGGGGGGGGGGGGGGGGGGGGGGGGGGGGGGGGGGGGGGGGGGGGGGGGGGGGGGGGGGGGGGGGGGGGGGGGGGGGGGGGGGGGGGGGGGGGGGGGGGGGGGGGGGGGGGGGGGGGGGGGGGGGGGGGGGGGGGGGGGGGGGGGGGGGGGGGGGGGGGGGGGGGGGGGGGGGGGGGGGGGGGGGGGGGGGGGCGGGGGGGGGGCGGGGGGGGGGGGTGGTTGGTGTGGTTTTTGTGGGGGTGGTGGGTGTTGTGGGGGGGGGTGGTGGGGTGGGGGGGAGGGGTGGTGGGTGGGGGGGGGGGGGTGTGGGGGGG